>VYXB01002718.1:234643-271812 GCA_013397135.1 Pachyramphus minor
ATTCCAAACCAGTTTGCTGTGATTAACAATTGATTTCTGCATTTAGAATTGGCAAAGCAAACAGTAAAAAATTATGGGGCTGTAACCTGCATCGTACAAATAAGATAACTTCATATTGAATTCTCAACCTGTGGGATTTCTATGTACAGCAAAGGCTTAGGTGCATTTATACATTAAGCTACTATGGATCACATACTGTACACATATACAGATAGTGGCATGTGCTCGACCATAACAGAAGGCAAAACTCAAGAGTCCAGGTTGTTCACACAAAACCCATAAGATGGCATGTCTATTAGAGCAATACAGCCCAAAAGACATGAGATGGAAAAAGAGAACCTGTGTTCTTTCTTTAGGTCACTACTAGTATTTTTTGCAGTTACACAATGGCCATGTTATCATGGAACCACTAAAAGTGTTCATTACCTGTGAAAAAGCATATAATGCAGTATAGGCTGTATGTGAAAGGTGTGCAAAGACAGTGTTTTCACGTACTGTGTGGATCACTGTGAAGATTTTTTTTCTCATTATATTTGAGAGAAAGACAAAGGCAAATGAAGTGTTGTTGAAACATACTCTGTACAATTGCACTAAATTTAAAAGTGGCATTCAACGTAAGGTCTTAAAGGCTGTGCCTAAGTTTGTAAGGCTAAAGCCTAAGTCAGCACAGAACTGTAAACACACTATTTTAGAGTACTTTTCTTCAGTCAGCTATTCCTTCACTAAGAAAGGCAGTGCTAATCCTGGAAATTTTGCTGAACTAGGGGAAAAAACAAACAGACAAATGGAGAAGTTTTCTAATTTCACTCATCTTGGGATGGGTGGAAAAAGCAGTAGAAGACATGCAGTGTTACTGTGCAACACAAAAGCTAGTCAATACAAACACAGTTTTGATTTATTATGATGGTACCACAATCCCTCTTATCAGACCTGACTTTTCTGACAAGACTTTTGTTCCCAGCAGATAGCATACTTCAGGTATGTCTCTAATATGTTTTAAAATACAACTCAGCAGGTAGAAATAAAAATTATGACTTGACTTAACTGTGAGCTAGGCAAGGAAATCTTTGCTGTCACATTCAAATTTTAATCTCATACTTCTGCCACTATGGATACAAAAACTCCAACCTGAAACTCCTTCTCATATCAGAGATAATTATCCAGTATTTCCAGTGTTTTAAGGGAGGAGTTGTCTAGGTTTATAAATCATTCTAAATAACAAAGCACCATCACTAGTTCTATCAACATTTCCCTTATGAGTGACAGACAATTTGCATCATGATTCTTAATGAAGTACTTTAAAACTTTAACCTGAATGTTGGTTTTCCTTTAGTTTGCAGCAAGAGAATTCACTGTAACCTACGCATAAATTATAATCTCCAAGGATTCTGCTGGAGTTCAAACTGATTACAAGTAGATCACACATAAACATTCACAATAGCAATGGGTATATTGTTCTATTTATAGCCAAGAACTCCCAAGTGACACTGGTGTTAAAGCCAGCCACAGTACGGTATAATAAAAGTACCATTGAAACCCTTACTATAAAGATACAATTTAGAAGTACCCCTAAGATTCCCCCCACCCCCCATCAGTTTTAAATTAAGGCCTCAGCAATGTAGCCCATGAGATAAGGCCAGTCTTTTATATTCACAAGTCATAAGTTCTCTTTTGATAGCTGACTCCAAAACATCTGGGTTGTCATTTTCCTTCTGTTGACTTTGTGTCACTGGTGTAGGTCAGGAGATTGGCTGCCAGAGTCATTTAGCTGAGGTAACACCATGGGTGTTACCTTCCTAGGCAGGTCTACTTCTTGGTTAGAATTTTGTAGCTTTTCTTTTTCCTTTTTTTTTTTTTTCCAAATAAAAATGAAACAAACCAAAAAACAGTCCCCAAAACAAGAAGGGGTGCTTTTCAGATTGAAGCAATCTGTTGCTGTTCAGTCATCAATCTTCACAGGAAGAGAGTCTGAGGTCCCAGGAGCAAGGGACTGGGAGGAAATCCATATAGAGGCTTCTTCACCTCTTGTTACTTTCTCCCATTGGTTGAGATTGTCCCTGGAGATGTAAAAAAGTCAAAGATAAAGCACTGTTCATAAGTTTACTGGGATTTATTTTTTCCTAATAATACTGTCTGTTGTACTACACTTTGATAATTATATTTATGCCGTATATTAGTTCTTGTATGTCATCAAGTTTTTACCTCTACATTATTTCAGCCTTCAACTTCAGTTATCCCATTTTATAATTCTGTCTGATTCATATCCATGTTAACTATATATAAGCCTACGGCACACCTTCCCTAGAGCAAGCCCTGAGGCTTGAGGCTTTCCTTACAAATTTATAGCCTTTATGACTGCTGAAAAACCCAGTTGTGAGAGACATGTCTGCAGAGACTCTGTGGTGGAAGGCAGTATCTGATAGAGTCCACAAAAGAAAGCTGGTGCCTCCAGGGTGAACACCCACACCATTTGCTGCAGGCACATGGAAACCTGCTCTTCCAGTGCTCCAGGCTAACTGGAAACCACAAAGCCAGCGTTAATATGGCACTGAACCTCAGCTAATACTGATAATAATGAATCAGGCATTACGGATTAGAAAAAGTGAACCATCACTATTTCCAGGTCTCTTTCCTGAAACTGGGAAAGTGATGAGAATTGCAGCCAAAATATTTTAAATTATATCAATTTCAGTAAGAATTGAGAGACATAAAAGCACAAAGAAGACAGTTTTAAATTATTTGGTCTGAAATAAAGGAAAAAATTAATAACTTCATCCTCAAAATAAATACAATACCATATATTTGCATCTTTGGTAGGCCTATTGACTACGTGGGCTACAAAACATACGAAATACTTATTCTGAACACTGTAACACAGGTGACTAGCAGTTTTGATCTACACAGAATTACAAGAGAGCATTTAAAAATGTGGAATAAATTACCAGACAAGAAAATCGAGACTGTTAGGTGCTACATTTACTCAGGAATATCAGTGTGATACATTTTTGGTATTTTTTATTATGATTTTTAAGGTGTAGATAATACGATTAATTTGCCCTTGAGCTTCCAGTGAAGCCCTAGCTTCCAGTGTCCGGAATAAATGCCCAGGGGCTCTCAAAAGAAAAACCTTGATGCTGACATGCTGCCTTGTCTGCCTTTGCTGCTACTATTTGCAGCTGGTGTCTGCATTTCAAAGAAATCAAGGAGGCAGCAGCTTAAATACTGTGTTCCAAGAATGAGCATTGCTGGTGAAGGGTGATTTCAAAATTTGTTCAGTCAGCAACTGAGGAAATACCAGACAAGAATGAGGCTGTATTCCTCTCATCACACTGAATAGCAGTTACCTATCAGAAATAAAGGAAAAAAGTGTAGAGCAAAATCAGCTATTTGAAATACTCTGGACTATTCTAAACCCAGCAATAACATCCATCTTTTCTAATTGTGGAGTTGAAGTTAGATCTGTGTTCTGATTTCCTACTTTGCATTTCCAAGTCTGAACTCAAACTTCCTCTTCATTCTCTTCAAAGACAATGCAGAGGGTAATTTCAAGGCTAAGATAAAACTGTTCTTCAGAAGACTTTATGCCAGGGTGTGGATTTTCAGCAAGCTCTTTATTCTTAAGGAGATCTTAAACCTCATCCTCACATCTATGCTCCAGTTCTGCATCAGCACAATCTAAATTAGAGAATACACAATAGCAAGAGGGGAAGCTGTGTCTGTACAGACCTCTGCACAGTGTGGAGACTCTGTCAGCATAGCTTTCAGAAGTATCGGTATTACAATTTGAATTACAAATAACAAATATAATTTCTGCAACAGAGGAAGTTCATATTATCTCTGCCAGGAGTCTTACTGCTTTTACTTGAGACATCACACCTTCTACAGAGAAACCTGCTCTCGAAAAGGTGTTCATGCTTCATCTTCAGAATTATGGAGAATCTTTCATCCAGAACACATACAAACATGGGTGTTTGATATTCACAATTCAACTTTAAGCCTCCTTGTCTATGTACTAAAAGATGGACCATCAAGTAATACAGGACACTTTTGTAAATAAGCTTCATTTGGATATCCAAATTTTTGTGTCCAAAAATCAAAAGATCTATGTCTTCCCAGAACCCTGCTTCTAAAAAAGATGCTGTGCAGTCTTAAGTGCTCAACCTAGCCTCAGTTTTCATTAAGTGGAATAACAACACTAACTTGATACCATAGGTACTGACTGTGCAAAGAGTCCTACAGTAAATACAAATGCATTTCTAAGACCTCCCATTTGACTGTGCTAGTAAGAGAACTTTCCTGATATCCAGAGCTAAGGTTACTTTATTAATCATACAGACTCTGCAAGACATTTTCATGTTAAGAGCATATAGATAATGATTTGGGGAGTAAAGGTACACCCAAATGTTCTTTTTTTAATGTTTAGACTGCAAGTATTCTTAACCTGCTAAATTAATGAGTTTTGCTTAAACAGAAACGGTATGGAGACAGTTACGGAGTTTGATCAAGTCTTTACTGTGAGGGTGGTGAGGCACTGGAACAAGTTGCCCAGAGAATGCCCCATCCTTGGAAGCGTTCAAGACCAGGTTGGATGGGGTTTTGAGTCCTGGTCCTTCATAAAGAAAGAGATTCTCTTAATTGCTAGTGTCTCTATCTACTGTTCTTAAAGCACAGATGCTAAACAAAATTCCAACTGTAGCCCTATTAACAAAACAACTACAGACGTATAGTCTCCAATCCTCCTGAATATTCCTTTCATATACAAGGGTTGCACAGCCATGCCCAGCAGAGATACTATAGAGGCATACAACTATTAAAGATGGTTCCTGGATACTCACTATTTTTCAAAAGATAGTCCTCTGTACTATTGATACAGACCTATGTATTCTTCTCATAGCTATATGAAAGAGTGTTTGGGTGTGAATGAAATGTTTTTGCTAACTACTATATTAAATTTCAAGGCATTTGTTTGTTACTTAACACAAATAAAAAGTTCCATGTAAGCTTGAATTTAAGGACCATGACAGAAAGAAAAAATAAATAAATAAGAGAGAGATACTAGCAAGAGCAAAGAAAAGCAGTCCTCTTTTCCTACTGAATGTGACTTAAGATTGCTGGCTTTATGAACGAACTGGGTTTTTTTAGAAAATACTGATTAACCTGAAACTGGAACATTTTCATGAAGTACACACTGGTTTCAACAAAAGTTTTGTCAGGAAACACTGCTACAGTCCAGGATATAATTATTGGACAGACCTACCTATAAAGCAATTCACCATCATTCCAGGGTAGAAGCAGTCAATAGGTTAAAGGACTCCTGCCTCTCTGCCAGAAGAACACAAGCTACATACCGACTGATTCATAGGAGAAAGCTACATTTGACTCTCCTTCATCCCAATGTTACTACTCTTATGCTGCCAACTACTGAATATTTTGTGGATATTTCTTTTTCTGCTTTTTAATAAAAATGATCTGACATGAAATAAAACCATATGCTAAACCCACATCTTTTTAATGAAACAGAAATCTAGCTGGTTTTTGTTGTGAGAACCATGTTGACGTAAAAAGGACACAGAAGGAAATTGCACTTAACCAGCCTAGATAGCGATGCATAAACACTGAACTGTTCCTCTCTAATTACTTTTGGCATCCAATTCACTTTAATCAGCCATGTCTGTGGATCTGCTTTGGATAGTCCCAGACATCAGTTATCGCCTCTGGGTTTCTGCGTGAGATGTGTATCCTTGTTTATCTGCACGTAAATTCTAAAATTAAAAGTCTGTATTTCCAGACAAACTGTGCAAGCTACACGCTACGCACATTTACTCACCTGCATGCTCGGAGTAGTGGCCCAGTTGGAGGAAAGATCTGTGCAAGTGTGGTGTAACATGGGATGGCTACAGCATTGTAGAACCCAATCTACGAGAAACAAGAATGAAAAAAAAAAAAATGTTGCCAAACTAGAACACTGGAAGCTAACAGCCAGCTAGCTCTAAGACATTGACTATTTACTTAATTACTGATTATATTAGTTACTCACATTTCTTCATCTCCTCTTAATATATGAATACTTTAAAATTAGCAGCAACAGTGAAATCTCTGGTAACAACAAGTTGCTTACATGCCTTTCTTTTATGACTGGTATTTCTGCTTCAAGTAGGGTTTTCTACAGGACCTTTTATTATTCGATTTATTCATTTTATTTGCTCAGGATCTGTCTAGCTGTTTGATGTCACTAGTGGTGGAAAGTAGGTGGAGATGGCAGGGACATTTCTGCAAACATTATTCATATGATGATTTTACTTTTTACAAAAGGAAGGTTGTGCAGCATTGCCAAAATACAGTCAGTTTCTGGATTGAGCACCTTTTTAGTAATATCTGATTCTTACAGGCTTAGGGGCCTATAACAGCTACAATGCCACAGCTGAATTTTCGGGACATGAAGGGATTTTTAGAAAATGCTACTTATATATTATCAAGGATGACAGGTTACCTTCAGACTCATTATTGCATCAGTCATTTATTCCAGACTCTTATGATAGTTACAGTAGTGCACTATGATCTTTTCTTAGGGCAAAATTTTTAAATGCCTTTTACTGAAATACTACATATTGTACCATGACCAAAGCATCTGATAGTGTCTCTTTGTAATATTCCAAACATTGGCCCTTACTCCAAAATCAGAGGGCAACTTGTCTTCATCAATACAAAGATTCCTCCCATACTGCTACGTAACCAAGTAGTCTCTGTATTTACTACTATATAAAAACAAGATATGTTTTCTGATCTGTGAACCCAATAGTCTGAGCTGAAGTATTTAGGATGTAACCAACAGAATAAAGAAGGTGAGAAGGCAAGGCTGCACATAGCTGGGATGTCTGCTCATCCACACTATTTTGCATAATGTGTCATTTTCTTCCTACTCGTTTTTGGTTTTGTTTTTACTTTTTTTTCTTGTTTGCTTCGTTTTGAGGGGGACTATTTTATTCCCCTACTGGAAAAAGTAGATTACCTAACAACTGAAAAATTAAAATAGGACATTAGATACAGTCACACTAGACCTTCTGGTTCAATGAGAAGTGTGTTGCCCTTGCTAAACCAGCTTCATCCTTCCACCAAACTACCTTCATCTGCAATATATTCTGAACAACTCTCTTTGGAATCCTGATGTTTAGAATAAAATGTGTCCTTTACAGTTCTGGAAGCTTCTGAGTAAAACACACACCAATTAACGAGCCTAAAAGGCTTTCAATGAATTTAGGTTTTGAAAAAAGCCAAACTCTTCCTTTGCAAGAGTTTCCATTTCTGACCAGACCAAATTCGCCCAATCCTTTTGTAAAACATTGAGATTATCTGAATAAAATATTCCAGATTGATTTTTACGTTGCAACATCAACAGAAAAGTCTACAGTTTGCTCACTGCAGAGAAGGTATTGTATGTATATCCCAAAGATGAATAAGCAAGAGGAAGTAGAATATATCTTTTCTTTCTGAAATTAATTATCTCTGTCTCTCCAACTGTGTATCCTAAACATACCTGTAGTTTTAAGAGCCGGATTCTTAATGTTCTGACTGAAGTAAGAGATCACAATTATCACAGCATTATCACAATTATCACATTTTATCCCTGCTGCGTAAGAGTAAACTTTTATTTTCAACATGAAAACTGTGTTTCTGGGATAAGCTTTGAATGTGTGAAGTATATGAACTATTCCTTTCCTCTCTCTCCATTTCTTAGGCTGGCTTGACTTGCTTATTAAAAACGCTTTCAGGTCACTGCATAGTCTTGTTGTTTCTGTTTTCTTCACAGGATTGAAAAGGAGGGGCAGAACAGAAAGTGAATGGACCCTTGCTAAGCTGGGAACAAATCCTCAGTGCAGGCTTCACAACAGGAAGACACCAAACTCAGAGATCTAAATCAGTTGTGCTGCAAAGGATGTAAAAGCACAACTGATCCAGGCACCCAAGTGAGAGGAATAGGTAAGTAAAGGTTATTTTTATCAAAGTATTGGAGACAGAAGTTGTTATTTTCAGAGATTACATGTTTATATAAATCCTCATTTCCCAAGCATCATTGTCATTTACATAACATGTTAATGCTTTAGTTAAAATCCACATAAAAATACTCATTAATTATGTTTGCTAGAGCCCAGGGAAATGGAGGACAATAGTTTACTAAATTCTTCAGTCTCTTCATAAATATAGGAAGGGCTGCTTTCACAAAGTCATATATGTCCTAAATCTCACATTTTGCTACAACGTTGTAAGGTACAGAAAGTACAACTATACTAGTGAAGTTGGCTTTTAATGTCCTGTTTAGTTCAATATTTTACTGTTATACGACTATGAAGCATGAAACAGAGCACAAAGTAAAAGAGAACCTGATGAAGACAGTACCTGAACAATACTTATTAGAATTTAAAAAGACAAAAAGCTTGTTTTTTATATCTTTCACTTCATTAACAATTCTCTCACAAATGCCAAGATAACTGTACATACTGTAGTACCGTGTACTTTTCAAGATGTTCAAAGATAACTAGAGTGTGGAAAAATAAACCAAATGCAGAAAAATGTTTCTTCTTATTTTAAGCTTATACTTATCACACAAACTTAGTACATTAACAGCCAGTTCCTTACTCTAATAAGGTGTAATAGTTTTTAAGCTAAAATATGATAGGACGTATGGAGAAAAGTGCCAAAATACAAAAATTTCAACTACCATGATTTTGCTTACCAATCTACCATGATTTTGCAATAGTTTTAAATATGACCTCTTCAGAGGTCATAAAATGCTTTGTGAGTGCTAACAACTCACACAACATCAGAGGCCACTGAAATAAAAACACCTTTTATACATATATACATATATGTATGGACAATGAACAATTTACAGTTATTTTTCTCTACTCAGATAATCAAAGGACAAGCTACCTTTTTGTTTATCCAAAAAATTATTTCCAAGACTTTTTCCCCCCTTAAATTATGTTTACAAAATTCCAATTTTACCTGGAGAAAGCATAAAAACCAGTCATTTCTGCACACTTGTGCACATGAAAATCAGAACCCAAAGATTTGGAAAACCAGACAATTGAGGCTCTTAGAAACACACCCTTTATTGCTTATCCCCAAGAAACTCTTCACATTATTTATTTTATGAATGTCAAAAAGCAGTGGTTGTAGTTGTCCAAATATCTAATGAAGAAGTATTTGTCTAAAATTTTGAAATCTAAACCTGAATATTTTAACCAAGAACTTCATTTTATACTCAGGATGAAACAGCAAAACCTTTCAGCTAAGGGCTGAAGCAACCATTTACTAAGATAAAAAGTGTTACTGACACTCCTCAAAATTGTAGGTGATTGTGGTTTGAGCTAGAGTTACAAAGAAGAGGGAAAGTGACAACAGCAAAGAGCATGTTGTCATTCAAGTAAAAATCTGAAAAGAAGTTTTTGATTGCTACTTAAAAAATTAACTGTTTTGCATGCAGAACACAGAATTCAGCAGTCTGCATACCCTAATTTCAAATGCAATTTTCACTAATACATGAAATGTTTTTTCCATACATATAGTGTTTATAACTCTATACCATAACTATGGTATGTGTGTGTGTATATATATATTTATATATATATAAATACATACTATAACATGTACCATTTTACTGAGAGGGTGCATACCTGACCCTGAGGGACTTCATCTTTCTTGTCTCTGTCCATCATAGGAATAGGTTGAATACCCGTTTTCTTCATTTCATCACCCTGGAGAAAAGCAAATAAAGACTAGTGAAACCTTAATTATTTTCCATCTTCTATTCTTTGTCAATCTAAAAATCCAGAATTTAAAATAATATGTGGTACAGGTCTGAGGCAATTTCAGAAAAATGTCTTAGGAGAGTAAGGAGAGGTTCCTTTTATACATTCACCTAAATGATAATGTATTCATAGATGCTGAAAATTAAGTCTTTATTCAATATACACATATTTTCCTTGTTTCCAAGTATGTCTCCATAACAAAAAGCAACTGGAAGAATAAAACCAAAGAAATTCTATTCTGTTCTATTCATACTTACTCTCATCTCTCAAAACATTACCTGTTTAAATAATACATAATAATAACCTTTACACCATAATACAACGACCAGTAGAATACAACCTACCAAGGCAAGCAAAAGCTGAGTAAAACAAGATGAATTTATAATATGTCCGCTTTGTCAACAATTTAGTCTTTTTCACCATGCTACTTTGAAGAAGTTGCCGGTCAAACAACAACTGTCTTTTCTTTAAGTACATTATCTCTCTACATTCATAAGAAGAATACTGGGAAAGATGCTGTATATCCAAAGGACATATGTAATGTGCAAGAGAAAACTCTCTCCCTATATTTCACCCATTACCAGCAGAGCAGCTAGAACACATTTCCTAGCCCTATATTGGGCCTTCAAAACAATTGTTCCTTAAAAATCCATAAGTAGCTGGCTACTTTTCATAACAAATTGAAGTTTTCCAAGTCTTTGGCCTCAACTGCATTGTCAGAACACCACAGATGTTTAATCTTGAGGGGTAAAGGCAACTACGGCAATGGCTGGTTTTGTCTACTGCCCATATCTGAGATTCCAAAGTGATCTTCTACGTTATGTATTGGCAAGGTTTTCGTAGCGGGGGAGGCTAGAGGGGTGACATCGGTGACTTCTGTGAGAAGATGCCAGAAGCTTCCCCCAGGTCCAACAGAACCAACACCAGCACAATGAGGGCTGCTATGGAGAAAGTTAACTCCAACACAGCCAGACCCAACACACTTTAGTTAGGGAGAATGCTTATGCAGGATAACTGCTCATACAATATTTCCTTATCTATGTCCTTTAATGTGAGATTCAGTTTACAGAGGTTTAGCTATCTGAAAGCTTGGGACACTCCCTAAGTCTGTGATCTATCTTTGTGCTACAGTTATTGAAGGTATCTCCAGAACACATTTTATTACATCCTGTAAGATTCACAGAGCCACATTTTAAGTGCCAATGTGCCTTTCCAAGGGAGGAAAAGAAATATTATAAACAAAGAGAATTTGGCATTATAATAAATTGACTCTGGTCTGAGCAGAGCATCTTTCTGTTTGAGTGCCTGGCAAGTACCTTGAGTCTAGAAAAAATGGGGACTTCTGGAAGTCAATTCTCTCTTGCATATTTGGCCTAAACATCACTTATTAACTATGATCCTGTTCAATTAACCAACAAGAGTTTTAATCAGGAAGCTATTTTTTAATTGATGTTTATATTATTCTCTGTATTATTTCTTTCACTGGGTAGTTAAGAGAGTCTCAAATCATGGAAGGTAGACTCTGTTAGACATCGTGCTGTTTTAAAAAACAAAGGGAAAGGCCTCCTTCCTCAGCTGACCGATTAAAAAAAAGATGACTGTACTAATTCCAAGCACAGAAAAATTGTTATTTAGGAACTGTAAACAAATATTGCTTTCATATGCCCCAAGTAAATAATATTTAATTTTTTCCATTTGCTTGAAGTACTGCAATTGACTGATCCAAGACTGTCTACGGTTACCATAGTCTCAATGATAAGAACCTTAACACTAAACCATTTAGCATCATATGATTTTAAGCAATTTGAATAACATAATATTAAGTGCCTGAGAAACACCTGAGTTCAGAACTTTGAAATCAGCCTCTGACTGATTATAGCAAAACTGAACAAATCTCAGATTCATGTTCACTATTTCACATGCGCTAGAAACACAATTTTTTATGTTCAGTATGAGAACATATATATGATACACTGTTATAAAAAATACTGCTTTTATCCTTATGGTTATGATCATGATCAGGAAGTTAGCGTTGAAATTTTAACTGAAGAAGTCTGTATCACACTTGCAGTATAGCTGTAATAAGTGGCTTATAAGTCTCTTAAAAAATATGGCAGAAAGGGTTTAACAACTGCCTCATATCACAAAAAAAAAAATCACAGCAGACATATTTATAAAGCTTGTAATCCTATATAACCCTATATAATTGATGAGCAACATATTATTTTGCTTGAATTGTAGCACCCTGAGAAAGTTTCACATTATCAAGGCAGAACTTAGCTGAAGAGAGCAGCTATACTGGGCTTCAATGACAAAAAGATCAGTCTAACATACCACAAAATTGCTGCAACTTCTTCTAGTGTTATTGTTTTACTTAATGTTTACACAAAAAAGAAATATTATAAAACTGCTCTGATTACCTCATCTGACGTATTAAGATTATGTACTCAATAGTAATTACAAGCAGTAGTCTATCCTTCTCTTAGAATTGTAATATTCTATCCTACTTGTAACTTGTATAATGTAACCATTCAATAGTTAAATATACCTTTCAAGAGGTAACTAAGTATGCAGTGAAACACAACCTAATCTTTCTATACCTGTGGCTGGATCTGTCAGCAATCCTACCTGGATCACGGTATATCCAATTTCTACTATGTCTCAGTTAACCTCCTCTTAAAAGAGGATGCAGTAAAACACCAATTACAGAATTCAATTTCTGTCAATAAATTCTAATTTACATTTGTTCCATGAAATAGCAATATATCAAGATCCACCTTGATAAACTCATCCTTGGATTACCAAAAAGTTAACATCTGGACAGGCTCAATTACACCCATAATTCCATCTTTACTATTGTCAAGTAGAAAAAAGTTTGATTCTTCCTTCTCAACTGAGTTCACAAGATTTTCATTGAAAAGTCTTTTTACTTATAACCAAAAAATTGAGTATGTAATCACTGAGGGTCATCAACATTGTATCTCCATTATAACACTCATAAGGACACTCACTTTCCAGTGCAGGCATTTCAGAAAGTGAGTACTGAACTAGATCTTTAAGAAAATATTTGAAAAATATGTAAGGTCATACTCTGAGCTGATTATAATTAAGAGAATGAGAACATGTGAATACTAAAGACACCCACAAGCCGTGCACATCTGGTATTTCATAATGAACGTGCAACAGAATAACAATCTCCACACTGTATGCATGCGACATCAATTCCATGGGTCTGATTTCTATTTTATGCCTGTGTAAAACAGAAATAAGCCCACTGAATATTGCACACTTTCACAGGGCACATAAAAGAAGAGAACAACACTTTATCCTACACACATGCAATAGTAGTTCTGAAAATACAATGTATTTTCTGAAGTTGCATAACTCAGCTCTATGCAACAACCTCAGAATTCGTTCCTTATTTCTAAAGTAGTCAGTTCCACTTTAAAAATTAAACAATTAGAACCTTTACTCCTCAGTGTAAGACATGTGAGAGATTGAATCTTTATTTGTGGACATGATTATATTAGTACAGCTCAATGCCTTGTTTCAATTCTCAGTACATCTTAAGTACATCTTCAGTATATTAAAAACTCAGTTCTCTCTGAGACCTAGTTGTTGAGCTAGCTCACAAAGGACATTCAAATGGTCAGATCAGAAAAATTTTCATGTTTGCCATATTTGCTTTAGCATTTCCTGGATTGATACTACAGCTTTGTTTCAAGTTCGTTTCAAGGCAGTTGACCTGAAAGCTGGTTTCATATTTTGCATTTCTAGAATACAAATATATCCTTCATAAAACTACAGTTAGTGACCCAAAAGACCTTCCAGACTTTCTTCTGTGTTCTGTTGCTTGGTCACTTTATGTTAGGACACATTTTCTACATTTTCTTTAACAGAGAGAAAAAACACTACCTGAAAATTAGATATCTAACTCAGCTCTTTAAAGAGCTTCAGAGTAAACAACAAACATATGCATGCACCAGTAAACTCTCTTCCAAACAAGCACACCAAATTATTGATTGAAAAATACTTCTGGTTGGGTTTTTTTTTTCCTTTCTGGATGCTTCAGTTTATAAAAAGAGTAGAGAAGAGAAACACACATACCTCAGCCCAGAACTCTGCATATATATCGTTGGCCGTCAGTCTGGTAACTGGCCACAACTTTGTTACAGAACACAAATCACAAGCCGTCATCATCAGGCCAATCACTCTATCTCTAAAATAAAATTACATTAAATTGTAAGAATTAATGGTCACTCTGCAAGGTTTTTATTTGCCCTTCCTCAGGACAATCATCAGTAATGTATATATACTACCAATTTTCTCCTACTTAGCTTGTTTCTTCCTCACTTGTTTGTGATTCATTGGTAAGGCATCGCACAAATTGTAAACTATATTCCCCATTGTATTCCCTACATTGTTTGCAATCAGACCAAACCAATTCATTGACCATTTCCTACACAATCACATACACAGATGAGTCCATAGAATGCCTGCCTGTTAAAATAGTCACATGCCCCTCTTCAATTTTCTGAAAATTCAGTATAAGTCTATTAAAAAAAGAAAGGGATGGCATATCCAGTTACTGCATTTCTTTATGTTCTTTAGAGAGGAAAACCTCTTCCATATAAGAGAAAAAATTAGTTCTATTTCAAGGCACTCTGTCATTGCTTTGTTGGAATGAATTTAAACCCTGACAAGACAAGAATCCTACACATAACTCTGTCCTATACACTGACAAACCTGTTCACAGAGTAACTGAACATCAGTAGAATTATAATTACTATTAGAATAACACACACACACACAAATCTCACATAATCACTTTTCTAGCACTTGTTTACTGTCCAAACCTATGGTTTGTGAATCTAAGTTTTAAAAAGCAAACTGGCAAATTAATTACAGAATTCACATGTTTTCCACTCTATGGAGAAATTGAGATAACCGTTAAGAACACCTGCGTCTTTGCTCCATGTAAAAATCATAAAACTTGTTAACTTGCATGCAAGTGTTATGGCAGTAATTAAAACTGTACTAACAAACAAATATACTGGGGAAATACACAGATATACAATATAATCAAAAGATAAATGACAAAGCACAATTCCCCATAGAAAAATGGCAAACAATTCCCGAGTTAAAACAGAGGATTCATCAGCCACATAAGGATCAAATTTAGTTTTCCATTGCACATACAGTACCAACTACAAGTCTTAGATTTGTTAGCCACATTACAAACCGATGCTTATCTTTTGGCTTTGAACTGAAAATGCCCTAAAGGCAGGTAAGATTTAAAAAAAATATAAACATAATAGAATATTCAATCACACGCTACGTAGTTGTTATCCTATTAAAATTCTGTAAATCCTAAATTCAAGATATCTGGTAAATTTCATTCTAAGATTTTCAGGAGCTGCTATGCCTTTGTCTTTTTAAGATGTTGAGGTTTATTAATATCTGATAAGTTTCAGTTCCATACTAGAAAATAAGCTTTTAAAAAAGCTGTTTTTCCTACAGTGTATAATGATGTATTCAAAACTACTGGCAAAAACTTGTAAAACTCCTCAAAAGAAGACCTAAGAACAGAAGTTCCTTTTGAAAAGAAAACAGAATCGTGATTCAATATTTTCTCATATTGCCTCCCTAATTTTTCCATGCATTAGATTAATGACAGGATCCAGTTTCAATTAAAGAATCTCTGAAGGGCTGCGTAGGTGCTTTAATGAAGCCTGTTATGAGACACATCTCTCATCCAGACTGCAGTTTTGCTTTTGTGGGAAGTCATGTATTTATGAATACGAATATATGCATTTTTATATTTTTTAAATCTTAGACTTATCTTAACTCCCAAAGGTTGAGATGTGACCACAGTTTTTCCCTAAAAAGCATGGTGACAGAATAATAAAAATATTGAGATAAAAATAAACCAAAGTAATTACTGCAGTAGGTTTTATTCCCCAACACCTAACTGCCTATGCACTAAACTTTCCTCTGCAGATGACCTGTCATTGAACTGTGCAGATGACACCCAAAGGCAGGGTCAATGCAAACATAAAGCAATGGAAATCACTGTTACATATTTGGAATTTTACACACTGCTGGTCTTAAAAATCTCATCTATAAGAAAACTACTGTTCAGAGACAATTAAAAAAAAAAGTTTCTCCTTCTAGATTAATGTCATAAGGATCTACTACTGGTTTGCAGCTTTACCTGTGTGCTTGGTTCTTAAGGTTTAATGCTCCCGTCTGATGCAGCTCTTCAAGTTGTTTTCTATTTCCAAAATACAGGGCAAGGTCTGTGGCAATGATGGCTTTCCGGATGATCTCAAGTACTTGCTCATATTCGCTGGAGCTCAGATTGGAGAAGACATTGTGCCCTTCCAGCTATGAAAAAGTAAAAAGCCAATAAAAAGCACAAGCTCTAATTCTGAGATGATTTCAGTCTTTACTTCACCAGACAGGTTACAACGGTTTTACAGCCCAATGGCAAGTTTTGATGCAAATTCAAATGTTGACAGCCTGAAATTCCCATTTTTATCTTTCCTTTTAAAATATTGTCTGGAATAAAACCTATGTCTAAACCCCTAATTTGTTTTTGGGACTGCTCCTTCTGAAACCTAAAGGTATTACTAGAGAAAAATGCTAGCTTTTTTCTTCTCCGATTTGTAAGTATTACAGACACAGTCCAGACAGTGTTAGCATGGAAACTTGTGGACCAATTCTTGTCCAGAGTACTGCATGGTCAAGTTGGTAAATTGAGTGCCTGATTCAGTTTAGCACAATTTTGATACCACATAACATACAGTATGGATAAAGAAAAGTAGTTGAAAGTAGTAAATTTCTTTTCATAATGTTCCAAATGAAATGTGCCTGAAATTGATGCATTTACTGACATAATTTTCTGTACAGAAATAAATTTAATTATTTTAATTTACAGGAACATCTAGGGGGAAAAGCGGCTTTGTTCAACCTTGAGTTGACTGACTCATAAACTAAAGACAATGATTTACACTATGTAAATTCTGGTAATACACCACTGTTGTCCCTTTTCAATTTCTACTATGTATTATTGAGCATTTAACTGATAATATTCATGCACTGTGATCACTCAAGAAGCTATATCACATTTTGAAAAGTCAACACTATTCATTGTCTCTAAGATTTGGAAAACAACTTGTCAAAAATCTTCCTAGTGTTGAAAGGAAGCAGAGAAAAATAAGAAAGAATGAGCCAGCAATGTCAAGGTGTGCACTTTCAGAAACAGAAAATATTAAAATAGATCAAACGAAGATGTATTTTGACATTTAATTGGCATTTGGGCTGAAGCTCACAAAAAGTTTCCCTGAGTTTCGTCTAGCATTTACATAATTTGCTCAAAATAAATCCTCTGCAGTACAATTAGGCTTGGTTTCTTTCACCATCTAGAACGTAAACATCACTTTCCAAAATTTTTCTTAGACAAGTAGATTTATTGGGAATAATGAATAGAAAATACAATCCACCTATGCCTCTATGCTCTTCTTACAGATTCCTAAGTCACAGAACGTCTCTTAAAAAAAAAAAAAAGGTTCAGAACATTTTAATCTATCATTAACATTTTGGGAGCAAGAAATTACTACTACTAGTTTTTATGATTTATAGTTTTGCGCACCCTTTCCTCCCCAACCTTTCTTTCTAATCCGGTGAGAACAAGATTTGTCCTAATTTGTCCTATTATTTAATTTATTCTAGATTCTACTCTCATGCTTTAGAAGCTGCACTCTCAGAAAGATCACTGTGACAGCTTCTATTCATGCTGCTAGAAAAGAACTGATTCTCTTAAGTACTGACAGAAGCTGAGAGTTGTGAGCATGCCACTTAGGCTTTTGAGCAGTACATACAAAGTACAACTCCCAAGATTTTGTTCTTTCCCTGCTGAGCTAAAGCTAGTGAATGAAATCCTCTGTATTCCTAAGTATGGTGTCCACTAGAACTGCAGGTGGATGAGCAAAGCAGCTCTAAAGTTTCAAGTAGTTAAAAGTACTGCAGGTTAGTAACAGAAAATTAAAACCCATTCAGATAAACCCTAAAAAGTTTGATGGTTTTTTTCTAACAGTCAAGGAATTCAGTAAGGCTTTTTAATTCAAATGAAAACCAAAAAGTCCAAAAGGCTGCACTAATCAGCCTTTGCTGCTGTACTTTGGTGTATTTTGGTAACTGGTGTCTTGAATCCACTCTACAGCCTTGATCACTTATCCCCCTTTCCTCACTCACACTAACAGCAAGGCTAGGAGGTACAAGGGAAGCAAAAGGGTTCCCCATCTTCTTGGAAAATGGGACTTTCATCAATTACAACATTTCTGCCAGAAAAATGAAAAATGGTTTGGACAGGGAAGTGTTAATGACTGAGGAACAAGCTCACAGTGCACAAACTCATGTGAGGAATGAACACTAAACATCTAATGCCATACCACCACTGAAGGATTCAATTATACCCTCCTACATGAAGGAACATTCAGAGATAAAGCTTCTATTCTGTGACTAAATGTGTATGATACCTAAAACCATAATCACAAGATGTGCTTCTGAGTACAACAGAGAATTTTGATTAGGTATTTAAGAAAATAAATATCTTTTCCCTGAAAGACCACAAAGAAAGAAAAGTTAACACTGAATTAGTGGCACAGTAGCATGGCAAGGCTATGCATTGAGTGTGTGCACAGTAAATTAAAACCAGGGAGCACAAGTATATTATGGACTGGCAGCTGGTTTCATGAGTCAGAGTTCTCACTCTTCTAACTGAGCATGAAAAAAAATTTCATTAATGAAAAAATATCTGTGTGTCAGTAGCACACCTGGATTTCCCAACATACGTCTGCATGCTTTCTTGTAGTTTTGTCTTCATTAAACAGACACATGTCCTCATATTAGGAACTGTCTTGCACAGAATATTACCTTACTCATTTTTTTATTTCAAATTGCTGAGTAACAAAGAAGCACAGGATAACATAATGAAATATATTTACAATTTTCATGCGTGCAAAATTAACATTTACACTGTCATGCCACACATTTAATCTTTACAGAATTTATTACAGCAGGTTTTCAAGCTTCTCATGCAAAAAAACCTCAGTAGTTGGGAGTTTTTTTCAGAATTTCAGGATGGTTGAAGACTTTATTGAAGTACAATATGATGGAAATATCTAAGTAAGTGAGAAACTGATTTTTCATTTTCAAAGTTCCTATTCCACCTGGTCACAGGAAAAAGCCTCATTGACCCAGAAGCTAAAATCTCCAAAGGAAGGCCATAAGCAAAGACCTTCAAATACACAATACCTTTTATAATCTCAAGATTTTGAGAAAGCTGTGTTTTGCACGATTTTTGAATGTTTGGGTTGCTAATTGTAAAACCTGGCTTGCTGTAATAAATCTTCCATTCTTCTAAATGAGGACTACAATCCAGAAACTAAATTAAGCATGCGTCAGAAAATCTACTGGGCAATGATGTGATTCCTATTTTCACCAGTGGACTCTACTGCACAGAAGATACAATTTCAATAATCCTACCTGCAGGATGGACACCGTCTGTGAGAAGTGGTGCTGTTCCATTGTTGACGTGGAATAGAGAGCAGCTAAGGGGTGATCAAATTTCTGAAGATAGCTGTTGCTGTAACCTCTGTGATCCAGGTCATGACACAGGCATGCAACTAAAAGACCTTTGCGCTACAAAAAAAAAAATTGACAAAAGGATGAAAAGCAAGATGTATTTTCTGCCCCTAGATGTCACTCTCTACCCAAGATACTGTAGAAGTTGCACTGTGCTTACACTGCCTTCAAAAAGCACATGGAGAGATATCCTTAAAATTGTGAGAAACATGACAGAAACACGCTGAATTAAAATTCTTGGTCCAATTGTAAGTCAAACCTTTTATATATTATGCATTTAAGAAACAGTTGCATAATTACATACTATTGGATGGACTCCTCTTCAGAAGAAATCTGCATTTTAAACAGAGTCTCGTCATCTACTGAATCCTCATCATGTTTATTAAAACAACAAAAAGCACAGTTATTGATTTAGGAAAAACTTAAAGATGCATGATCTCCCAGTGAAGTTCAATCCTAGACCTGCTTCTGCAACACTTCTCAAAGATGCTGACCAAGTCTCCTAGATGATATTTTTCCTAGGAAGTCACTAAGGTGAGCCACAATTGCTGGACAATGACAACTGCAAACAAAGAAACACAGTAACTGACTTTATTTAATTAACCCTTAATATCCTGAAGAAAAGGAATCCCCGAAATCTGTCTTTCAACACACAAAATACATGAAGTCTTGCAAAAGGTTTTCACACAGCGGATGTGTTTTAAAAACAAATTCATTAACGTTTGTGAAGTTTTCACTGTCAGAACGGAGTATCGTGAAAATATCTTTATAGACCTAAGAGCTGTGTCTTATAGTTAGTTCTGATGAGTGTTCAGTAATGAAGGATAAGGCTATAAAATGAGGCAGAAAAAGAATATTGATTCATCACCCATTACATGAGCAACATCCAACCTGTACACAGCACTAACAGACACGAATCTGAGGAAAAATAGCAAGATGTAACTAAAGATATTATTATAAATATGCAATGTGCAGAAATAAGGTTGCAGTAACTGTATTTCTGATTTTGAGACATTCACTTTTATTTTGAATTATGTCTTTTCAATATCGCAACTTGTGAAGTGCATTTCTAAAAAGTACAGAAAAAAAACAGATGATGCAGCATCCCATGTCCACACAGATCCTCTGGAGAAGTGGAACCCTTAGGAACATAACACACACCTCTATCACTTGAAGCCATGCACTAACAAGCTTGTCCCAGTCTCCATGTCTCAGGAAGTCATTCTCATCAGTCCTTCAGGATTAGACAATGCCGAATCACAGTGCTCTTGACCTTGTACCCATTGTCCCTGATTGGATCTCCATTCTTTCACCACTGCAAACTGTTGAATCAATTTGTCTGTAGATCAGTGTCTCCCTTACAGTGTTTCATACTTCTTTCTCCAAGTTGAAGTGTACTGGTTTTCATGTCATCATCCCTCACCTAAGACCAGCCCATCCTAGTTCCCCAAACTTTCCTTCAGCAGTTTCCTGTATTCTTGTTGAATTCATCTGCAGTATCAAAAAAGGAGACTGCTCAAAAGAGCTGGAATATAGACTGGTATAAGACACTCAAACAGATGAAGGATGGTTGGACTTTCAGGGAACAAAGCCTGTTTCTATCTCTCTTAACAGTTGTCTCTTTTGCTCTCCTTTCTTTCTTACTCTGCATCTCCAAAGAGATGGACTTACTACTTGGTTAGTACTCAATGTTATCTGAGCCTTAAATATTTCCTGAGGCTCCACTTCACAGACTTTATTGTTAAGACAATAATGATTTATTTTTTCAAACTTGTATAGCTTTGCAACTTTCAGCATACGCCTGGCAAATGTCATTTTCATATTTCAGTGTCAATTCTTATGTCCCCAATTTACAGCAGCATAAAGTAGACCTTTTCAAGTGAAAGATCACCAAATTCCATTTTACTCTTATACACTGAACAAAACCTTGATTTCTACTAGCATGTTTCCTTAAAAGAGCCAAACAATTTTGACTGGAATTTCCCCAAATGAATCAGCTTGAGGAAGTTAACAGAGCTTGGAAAATTGCAGCCCAAATGACTAGCATTTGTCAGAGTTACACACAACTGAAAACAGG
The DNA here is from genome assembly GCA_013397135.1 of Pachyramphus minor. Classification (NCBI taxonomy): domain Eukaryota; kingdom Metazoa; phylum Chordata; class Aves; order Passeriformes; family Tyrannidae; genus Pachyramphus; species Pachyramphus minor. The sequence continues at coordinate 256,178 of VYXB01002718.1, forward strand.
GTCTCCCAGTCAGAAGTTTCATGTAACGTTAATAAGAGATAGCACTCCCAGTTGTACTTACCATAAATCAGAAGAAAAACAAGTGACAGTTCTTTATACTGTGTATTAACATTCTAAGCCTTCCATTTTATTGTTATATCTTTTCCTGTTAGTGATTTAATTTAAAGTTTGACTCTTCCCCTTTACTCACATATGTCAACCATCTCTACAAACCTTGTCCTCCTACCCAGGATCCTCCAGACTTCACAGGATCCAAGATCCAGGGTGTTTCCCTCCCTCAGACCAGTGTCAGGTCCGACACTTAGTTTAATTATTAAAGACCGTGGTTGTAAGTGGGCAATGAGAACCTCAAAACTTGGACAAAGACTTACAGCAAATCTGCCACGGCTTTTTCAGGAGCAGACCTGAAAAATATGTCTAGAATTAGGAATCTGATTAATTGTCCTTCCTCAAGTTCTCTTCATCATTCCTCTCTGGGGACCTTGACATACACTCTGCCCAAGCTGACAACAAAACTCTAGCATAGAAAATGTACTTGTATGAGAGCTGATAGCTCTGATGAGGTGTAGTAACTGATACCATCCTGTCACCTACCTCTAGATCAGTGAAAAGCCCCTGGTTGTTCTGTAGTATGGCATACATGCAATGTGCAACGGTAACTGCATGCTTCCAGTTGTGGTAGGGCACACGGCGATAATTCTTCTTTACAGACATAGTAAACCGGCACAGCTTTTCAAGTTCAAAGCTAGGAAGAAATTAATTTGGTCAGAGACAAGAGATAAGAACAAGAATAATAACAACCATGCTCTTTGATTTCTTGCTAGGATTGACTCTCAGTGTGGATGACTCATTGAATGACATGAAGAATCATTCATAGAATCATAGAATTAACTGGGTTGGAAAAGACCTCTGAGATCATCAATCCAACCCTTGATCCAACACCGCTGTGGTTACTAGACCATGGCACTAACTGCCACATCCAATCTCATCTTAAAAACCTCCAGGGATGGAGAATCCATCACCTCCCTGGGCAGCCCATTCCAGTGTCTCATCACTCTCTCTGTAAAAAATTTCTTCCTAATATCTAATCTAAACCTCCTCTGGCAGAGCTTCAGACCATGCCCTCTTGTCCTACTGCTGGTTGTCTGGGAGAAGAGACCAACTCCCACCTGGTTACAACCTCCTTTCAGGTAGTTGGAGAGAGGGATGAGGTCTCCCCTGAGCCTCCTTGAGTGCGGATACCTGACAACAGTCTTAGTTTAATCTGTTCAGGAACAGAAGTCATGCTACCTAGCTCAGTCAACACAATTGCATAACCTTCCCTGCTCCCAGAAACTTGAAGTGTGGTTTCTTTCAATCGCTTCTTGAATTGAAAAATAGTGAAACTGCGTGTAATGGACAATTTGAAAATATGATTTGTGATCAAAAAAATTCTTTTTTTTTAATCAAAGGACACAGAAGAAATTAATTTAAATAGAAATCCTCCATTGTTGAAACTGTGAAAAAAGGAAGACATTCTTTTTCCAATACTTTTAATTTTTTTTTTTTCCAGTTTGGCCAAACAGAACAAAAATTCTGTTTCAAACATTTGATTGTTTATTCACTTCTCAACAAACAACATTTTGTTAAGTAACTGCCAGTCAACCATGTAAATGCCCCAAAACTACAGCAATTAGGGGACTATTTCTTACAATATTTTCTGATATATTTTTGCTTTTTATATAGACAAGCAAAATTAATTTAGGAACAAGAGTGTTTTCACTAAGGTAATAATAAAAAGTAATAAAGTAGTTGTTATGTTTAGCTTATGTGCTCATCAAAAACACATTTGAGAAATTCACATACAGTACCACAGTTCTGCATAGCCTTTACTAGACTTCATCTACCAATAATCCTTTGAAAGGAACGTTGAATACTTTTTGTTTACAGATCAGAAATTCAGGTACAGATTAGGTATGAAGTAAAATTTTCTAAAGTACCTCATGTGAGCTGCCTGGGGTAAAAATTAAACCTGAGTCCAGAATTGAACTGCAGATGCCACAGTCCCAGATCATTGACTTTTCATCTCATAAAAAGATCAGTTTTCCCTTACTCTCATTTTTCCCCCTGTTACTGGGGTTTGACTTCCCTTTATGTTCCATGTTTTGATAATTTCTGATAATATCAGGAAAGTGGTACTAATGTTGTAGTTTTGCATCACATGTGAGCTGAGATTAAAAAAGCTGAATATCTCCAAGCTATATGTAAAAATGTAAACATATCTACTGCATGCAGCCAATTCTATAGAAATACGTATTTCTACAGCTGTATGCTGAGCAAGGTCATTATAATTTTTATCCTTAGTCAGACATTAGTAAAATCAGAGGCATATTGTCTTTCAAAAAGTTTTAGGTTTTTTTTTTTTTAGTTCTAGAAAGTCAGATGCTCTAGAACAATTGATAGAACTACTGTTTAAAGTAGTACATCATAATTCAGAGTGTCACAATAGTAGCTTCCATTTACACCCAACATCAATTCAGTGGTTGTTACATAATAGTACATAATAGTTATAGCTAAAGGGAAAACCATTATCAATGATGCTTCAACACAGAACACTCTTACTTCCTCCAATGCTGTATTTTGTATATTTGATTGAAGCAGTAAAATATTATTTCTCCAGAGGAGTAAAGAAAATGTAGTGAGTATTATAGACTTTTGTCTGAAATCCTCCCTGGACAGGACAATTATACATTTTATAGGTAAATACTTAAAGGCACAACCTTACTCCTCAATATACTAAAAATCAAATTTTAGTTTTACAATATTTGTAATTGTTTCAAAGGGTTGAGAAGTTTTGCTCTTTCAGAAATTAAATACAAGTCCAGTCCCAACAGCCTCCTTTTCAAATATTTTCCTCATTTTTGTTTCTTTAACTTTATATGTGAAAGATGAGACTCATTTGAAAAACACCAAGTAGATATCAATTCTTTCTCATGGAAGTCACACTTTGAAATGAAGAGACTGGGAGTGAGAGAGGGAAGAGAACAGAACCTAGCTGAAAATCTGAACCACAATTCTTCATCAACAGCCATTCAGTCAGGAATGGAAAGAATCCAACTACACTGGGCAGTAGATAACTGTCTTGAGAACAGTCACCCACTTTGCAGCATTGAGGAAGACAGAAAGACCCATCCAGTTAGTAAGATAAAATGAAGCACCAACAAATGTTTCCCAAATGTTGCTCCCTTTTGTAGGGAGATACTTCCCCTTTCAATTGACCACTTACAGACTTTTTTCCATAATTCAGAGTAGCTCCTTTCTTTCAGCAATGGGACATACTTAGCTAAGAGACTAGTGATCTTAGTAACGATAATGGACACTGAGTGAAAGGACAATAAATGAAGCATTTCATTTGAAAATTATTCACTTCCATAATTAATGCACAACTATGCAAATAACTGATTAGCAAGCTAAGATCTAACCTTGGTATATTTTTACCATACGTTATATTAATTTCAGCAACGATATATTTCAAAAATCAATATTTACAATCCTTCTCTCCTTTTTGGCAAGAATGCCTTTAACATCTTCACTATCTTCTGTCTGAAAAGTAATCTCATCTCAGAACTGAACAATGCTTCTATATATTGGTAGGACAACTGTTTGGATGATATCATGAGTTCTTTGACCTGACTATCCCCAGATTTTATTAACTGAAGACCAACAAGCTGGGACAGGAAATCCAGCTTGCTTATTACATAACTGTACAGAATAGACATAGTAAATAAATATCAAAGAAAATAGACCTTGAATTAGAAAATAATTATCTCAAAATTTAGTAATAAATAAATCCCCACAGAAATAATACAATTAAAGCAATAAATCATATACTTCATACCAGGCTGTCCCACAGGACTGGTGAACCATGTAGACAAAAATGGCAGGCCAGACATCCTCATATGGACTGATATCAAAATGGTATCTAAGAAGAAAGTTTCAGCTTAGTAAAGACAAACACATTTTCATTCTTACTAAAAGCAGGTGAAAATGACTAGGTAATGCATATGCAGCAACGTCCACTTGTTTATGAATACACACAGAAAACCGAATTTACAGACTGTATATATAAGTTATATATTTCTGCTACACTCAGTGGAACTACACTCATAGGATCATAGAATCATCTAATCATTTAGGTTGGAAAACACTCTTATGACAGCATCCAACTGTTTGGCTTTGTTTAGTTAACAGAAACATATATTTTTATTTAAGGATCCAATTTTTAGGTAATAGACAAAAAAATTTCAGGGATGATAAGGGCTTTACAGGACCTACTAAAGCATTCCAGTCTTTTCTCTCAGGTATTGTAAATATGGTGTCTCTAATAGTATATTTACTGGCTTTTGGTTTTCAATAATTTCTGTCACAAATTTTGTGAGACTTGTTTTAATTTTGGTAGAGGAAAAAGTCAGTTTTTACTGGCTTATAGAAATCAAGGCGAAACTTAAAAAATTAAACATTTAGTAACACCTTTTTTATGTTTCATTAGCTGAAGACTTCTCCCCTCTCCTGATATCAATACTTAGGCCTAATATTAGGGACTGGGGACAGCAGAATTGTTTGTTCTTTGATTTATTAACCCTTTCCCTCTGCCTTCTGTGATTCAAGTCCTCTATTTCCTCTCCCTGGAACTCAGCTAACCACTTGCGTGTAATGTGGCATAATGAACAGCACAGCAGGTGTGAGACAGCTGAAGATAGCTGAATTACTTGGAAAATGCTTAAATGTATTCAGATTGCTTGAACTAGAGGATGCTAATATAATTTAGAACGAAACCTGTCATCTCTACAAGTAAAATTCATTTTTTGTGAGGAGGTGGGTTATATAACATCACCTAACAAAGCCCAAGAAATTGTATTGCAAAGAAAAAGCTTTTATTAGGGTGTAATCCTGCAAGCTGCTAATAGTCTGACATTCAAGTAAATCACTTCAGCAAGTAATGAACTTTAACTATAAGCATTCCCTGTTAAGTACAGGCTTGCATGCTTTGTTCATTCACAGCTCCAATGCTCAGTGCTGAACACAAGTGAACAAGTCTGGAGATTAGGTTTACAAAGGCAACTTAGATTTTGTGACCCAGTCGCTGACTTTAGACACCTGGTCACTAGAGTAGAATTTACTATCCTGGACCAGAAAGACTGACTAAAAAATACGATGACACGCATTTTTAGCATTGAGGGGGTACTGACTAATAAAATACAGATAGAGGCACATCTTCAGCACATAGTAGATACTGGAGAGTCGAAAACAACTGAATTATGTCAGAGAAAGCCTAAGAGGTTAGATGGGACGTCCTGCTCTAAATTTAGGCTGCAACTCTAAACTCTAGCACTTGGGATTCATACATGTATGTATGTTCACACATACATACTAGAAACTCACAAGAAAACCCAAACACCCTCTACACCATTCCCAAATCCAAAACACACACAATCCAGAACTTCCTAGGAACAAGCTAGGATGCACGTGTTTTATTTTAAAACATATCCAAGGGGATGACATCATGCATTTGGTCTTAAATACTGATGTTCCAAGCTCAGCCTCCTCTCTGGCTCTGAGCTGACAGTGACTTGGGACTAGCAGAACGAAAGCTCAGTTCTACAAATCCTAGATAACAACTAATGATTAAAGCAACTACCATACCTACCCATGGCTGTGGAAAATGCCACCATTTTAAGTAGGTATTATTTTATATCTTTGAAAGATAAATTTTGTTCACAGGTCATTAAGTACAACTAAGAAAGCAGAGATAAACCCCCATGATATTGTGATAGTTCAATAATAAAAGTGCTTCCTACAAAACACTTCACTACGAATAAGAATAAAACCCTGTCTTTTTACCAGGCTGATACAAGGTACAATTGTTGCTATATAAGAAAAATACTTACAGCTCAATTTCTTTATAAATATGTGGAGGCAGTGTACAGTGCATGAGGTTTTGCCACTCTTCTGCTGTACAAACACTATGGTAGGATAGCTTCTCCATTGTTACACGGTAAATACACTCTGAATGACGTATTCTGTGGTACATCTGAAAAAAGCATTTCATTTATGAACGTGAAATTTTAATAAAGGAAAAAAAAATCCTGTATTCAAGCACTGATTATTAAAATACACATCTGCAAAAATGTTAGTGGTTTTGGCTGCACAATTTCACACATCAGAAAAGTGACAGATTATATGAAATTCAGTACTTCTGGGAAACTAAGCCTTCTCTCATATCATTCTGCATCTGCTCACTCTGGATCTAAGTCTCAGCTGACGTTCCACTGCATGTGAGCTCTCCCAAGAAAAAGAATCAAAGTTCAGGAGTCAGAAGCAGAGCTAAGTCCCTTGCAAAATGCTAACAGAAAGAAAATCAGTAACAGGGCACAATTCATAATTTCTGCCACCGCATGATTTCAGCTATTAATTGGTACAAATTACTGCTACCTGTGCACAGCAAAGAGTATGTGAGATACATACCTACATTACTATTCAATATGAAAAATAAGTACAGTTAATTATTGAGATGTTCAGACAGTTATTGCAGACATGACATGGTGTGTAAACAAATGAGGACATAAGTTACTACTAAAACAATCCTCTATAGCAGTGTGCCCTGAATGTTAGCATTCACCATCTGAAAAGAGTGAATTCATACACAACTGAGTGATTGCAAAGTCCCAAGTGTAATTTATATGCAGGCCTTTCTACTTGCATTGACCCGTTTGAAACAGCTTTAAGTAACTGTTAATAAAATTTTCTGCCCCAGTGTACCAACAACACAATGCTGGTAAAATCACTTCATGTAAATCACCAGGCTTAACTGGCATTGCATTGTATCTTACCTCCCATGAATATACACAGTTTTTCTGCATTGCATTTTTATTGAATTTATTAGATTTTTATATTTATATAGTAATGATCATTATATGTTTATGTATTCTACAGTAATAATAATTTTGGAGAGGGTAAACAGTTTGAGGACCAAAAAAGCTATCCACTCTTCTCTAGAAGCATGGATAATTATGAGTATATACCATAGCATATAAAGGTATAAATTGATCTCTGAATATTAAGCATATGAAATTGAGAGAATACATAGCAACTCCATACCCCAGTTAAATTTGTAAAACATGTAATCTGAATTTATATAAGTAAATAAGAATCATACTCTCTAAAGGAAAAGAGAGGACAGATACCCTTCACATTTCAGAGCTTGCTCTCTCCCTTTAGCTATTCAAAATTGATGTTTCCAGAGTACGTTTATTTCAAAAAGGATCAAATGAATCCCTATCATCCTCTTAAAATAGAATTATTCAGCAAGGAATTAAATGATTCCTGTTTTCCTGTTAATTCAATGAAACAGATTATGAATCATTTTAATAATCTGCAGCATCAAAATACCTAAGTATTCCCATTACAACTAACAGCTTAAAAAACTGTAAATAAAACTTACATTAGCACAGTGTAAGGCTAAAGCACAAAAGACTGCAAACATTTTAAAGTTGTTCTCATCAGTTTTAGAGAAGGCACTTCCACTTATTTTGTTCACCATCTGCACAACACCTATTACACTTCCGCGGCTTACAATAGGCATGCACAGGATATTTCTGGTTGTGTACCCTGTGTAGAGGTCTACTTCTCTGGAAAGCCATAAAAGAGAAAGAAAAAGAGAAAAGAATTAGTATTATCAATTAATATCTATTCCTCGATTCTCAGAAATGTTGATGAACATTATACTGAATTGTTTCAAAGTAGTTGTAATTAGTACATCCAAGAATTTCACTTCCAAAGCTCTCAAATATTTCCTTCTACTGTGTCATACTTAGAAAGAACTTTTTAATCCTTTAATCTCCCATGTGTGAGGTAAAAAAATTAATAATAACAATCTAAATAATTTTTCTCCATTACATTTATATTTGATAAAAATAATATTTTTATTCGTATCTTAAAAGTATCTCTGATGGCTAAAGCAAGTTGCCTCCTCATAAGAGGATCACAGCTCCATGAATCTGTATGAATATGAAATTTAAGTGGTAAATTTAACTAAAAGAGTTATCTTTCCCTCCCTTGAACAACATCCTACCTGTTAAAGCGTGGATCTGCATAGGCATCAGGGATGTTAAGGACTTCTCCTGTTCTTGCCACTTGACCAGCTATTCCTTTTTCTATAGAAAATCTGGAGAAAATAAAAATGTGTATCAGCCACAATATGAGCTACCTGAAAATACATTTTTCCAGTGGAATCTGTCTCGGGCACAGTAATGGGCATTTGTTCCCAACCAGCGCCATTTTGTTGCTTTTGGGAGAAAAATCTTACAAGACAACAACTAGTAGTACATATTAAAATAAAAAAGCACAAACTAAGAAATACTTTCTGAAAACATTTTATATAACTACATAGATCAATAAAAACATTTTATTATATGACCATTTTTGTGATGAAAATTCAAAATCTTCAATAACCCTGGGGGTTACCCCTAATAAGCATAACATTTGTATGGAATCTGAGCCTTCTGTTTATCTTTACAAGGTATTGATTTTGTTATCATTTTTACATATTCATTTTTTCTCTAGACACAACACAGGTAACATGGAGCTTGTTTCTTCAGGCAGTGTGTGTGTGTGAATTTAGTAAAATAAAATTTAGAAAAAGACCAGTGAAAATTTCAAAGCTAAAGATGATATGCATTTGCCATGTAAACTTTGGAATAACTAGCTTGTTTCATGACACTCAACCAATGCCACAACACTAACTGCATCCCTTAATCACCACAAGTAAGTTAAACACAACGAATATATTCCTGAGTTGAATCAGAAAAATTTACACATCTGTGTTGTGAGGAAATAATTTTCAATACTTGACATAAAGCAGTTATTAAATACAAACAGAACAGAATTTATGGAGAAAAATATGTAAAAATATGTAGAAAGAATTGTATGTAGAACACTTTGAAATGTATCTGTACCCTGATAGTACCCTAGCTGGTCCCCATCAAAGTTAGTGATAAACCCATCAGGATTTCAGCCTGCACACCTGCCTTTAAGTTATTTTCTGCTGCTTCTTATGATAAGTACATCACACTAACTTAAGACTCCTTTCTGATGACTCACTCAGTGTCACTTTCTTACAGCTATTTAAGTTGCACTCCACTTTCAGTACACAGCACCTGTGAAATGGTTCACACCTTGCACTCAGAATCAACATTTCAATAACATACAGAAAAGACAGAAAGATATAAACAATAAAAACAATTATCAAGCAGTATGAAAGTGTATGTTAGAGCAGGCCAACTTCTTTAATTTACAGCACCTTCTTGCTTGTCAGTATGCAAATTGCACCAATTTTGACTCCTCACTCACACAATAGTAAGTGGGAGGTAGTTTGTCTAAAGGAGTCTAAGCAACAACATGAATCACATCTCATATTGGCCCAGAACTTTAAAAGTATAAGGAGGAAATGAAAAAATTTCTGATAAAATCCATGCTGAATATTTTAGCAAAATTTTAGTGCAAAATATTTAGTCATACACTTCTTTCCTTTTAAGATGCTGCGTGTTTGAAACCTGTGTGCCTTTGAAAATATTGATCTTTATCTATTAAGGACTCATAATTTTTGAAAAGTGAAAAATGTTATATTTGTTATTTTTCCTTCTTTCTTTTAAAAAGTACATAAACGTAAAAATTATTTAACTGTGACATGAATTAGAAATACACATAAACTTTAGGCAGAAAATTCTGTGTAGTCATTAATAGGCCATACACATTTTCAGATTAACCACTTTAAGTATACTTCAGTATCAAAATTTTTTAAAAGTTTCAAAATAATCTAAATTCACATGACAAAAGTGAAACTAAATTACTGATCCTGAAATCTTCAAAACCAATGAGCAGTCCATATGTCATTTTACATTTGTCTAGTCCATCCATAAGTACAAATTGTGATTTCCTTGCTTTGGGTGTGCTTGAATTGCACAAATTTCAATTCCTCTTGGGAACCCTCTTGGGAAAAAAGTCCCAAACTGGTATACTATGGATTAGGTGCACCATTACCTGCACCTTTACCTACCTCAGAACACCTCTGTTTTTTTCCCAACATGATTTCCAAAAGGACCGCCTCCGGAAGACGGCATTTCCAGGAGTGACGTTATAGCTTCAGAGACGTTGTTTCGATGGCACTGCAATGTCATTCCCAGAAGTACTACCTTCTGGAGGCGGGTCCTGGTGGGAATGATATCACAGTATGACAAGTATTGTCAGGGTACCTGCAGATAGGCACAGAAACTGGGTAATAAAATGCCTGCATGTCTGTAGTTACACTGAAGCTGCATTCTTCTGCTAGTTATTCTTACCTTATTTCTTTGGTCTTCTTGAAGACAGGTTTTCCATCATTTTCTTCTCCAATATCAAAAAGGTCTGAATACAGCTCCTTATTTTTGTGGTCAACCTGGAAGAGTGCACATCTATCTGCATTCACCAGGTTTTTTGCATATATCTACAGACAAAAAACAGAAGTAGAGTTAATGATCAAGAGTTAGATTATCTTCAGTCATTTATCTGATAAAAAACTAAGTCACTGCAAGGTAAAAGTTTTGAGAAACTATCCACTACGGAAATCTGTTCAAAGGAGCAATCTTTGAGGAGACAATTCAAAATTAAAGCCTCATTTGATATTGTTTTTCAAATTTAAGTGTTCTTCTTTTTGAGAAATGAAGGAATATCTTTAGAGACTTGAATATTTGCTAAAAGAAAATAGGCTTTCCTATTAAATTGTTTTTCAAGTACAAGGAAGGCTTTTCAAAATAGTATCTTTTCCCCTTCTATGTTTTGATACTATTCATTTTGACTTGATTTTAAATAAGTAAGTTATACCAAGACCTAGGAACAACTTTCAGCTTTTTGACTTCATCTTCAATCCAAATATAGTGGTATTGAATATCCAGCAAAGACAGACATAAAAGAGAGGCTAGTGTTTATTTCTAAAAAAACTAAATGTGCCTGTAATAAATAACAGTGAACAAATGATCCTTGTGAGTCCCTTCCAACTCAGAATATTCTGTGACTCTGTGATTCTGTGATTAGAAATGTCATTATGGATTGTCCTGTGTATGGATTTCCCAAGGGAAATGCCTGCACCCTCCTAATGCCAGGGAAAGTACTTGTACAAAAGCTGAGGCTCAGTAATTTTACATGAACTAACCAAGCCCACAAGGTACCAGTCATAGTCAAGAAAGTACCACAGTACAGCAATAGACTTGCGTGGTCTCTATCATACTTTGAAACAACAAGTTTTATCTTTGTGAAAATAACTGCCAGGAGCACTGAGTGTCAGAACAGAATCTTGTCCTGGGAACACAGCAGCTCTTCACTGAAATATTTCTCAGACATACGAAGGCCTTTCTGAGAACAAGAGGAAAGAGTAAACTAAAATCAAACAAGAATCACTGTGCTAACTTAAGATGCCATATGAAAGCTCAAGAACCTGCTCTATCCAATTCAGATAGGTCTCCTATTTTCCTTATCTGTCCAGGATATATAGTACCTGCATGGTAGAGCATGATCTGAGGTGGATTCTGCTCAGCTTTGTATATAATAGCTACCTAATCATTCAGATAGAGAAAGAAGCTGACAACTTCTTGATGTGCAATGCATGCAGGTGGCATGTCTTAAGGATTCATAAAACTTCCATATGGATGATCTCCCCCACCTCTTTTCTCTTGTCTTTCAAAAATAAAAACAAAACCATAAAGTATTTCATTGCACGTTAATGCAGATAGACCTTGTCAGGAAAAAAAAAACAACACCTGCGAGATAACAAAAATTAATTGTGAGACTCTAATTCTGTATCATGGGATCTGTGCAACAGGAACTGCACAGAAGCCATCTAGACCAACTTGCAGGGCCCTCCCATATGGACAGAATTTGTGACTGGAAAGATTCTGTTGTATTCTACTACATTTACTCCATCAGAGCAGTAGAAAGTCAGTGAGACTGCAATCTAAGAGGTAGATTTCATAAATTTCACATCTGTGAAATTTTTCCCCCTTCGAGCATTAAGAAGCCTAAAGATTTCAGCCATTCACACCATGAGTGTGAGTGAATAGAAACTGACAAAACGGACAGAGGATCCAGTAAATGCTTCTTTACAATACGCAGAAACTGTATCAGATTTCTTTATAAAAACAACAGCCCAGTGTTGATTTTATACAATTAAACTTTTATGCTTTAATGCATATGACACAAGAATGTACCTTGGTCACAACTCATACTTTTCAAAAACGATTGCTTAAACACTACTAATTGAGAGAAATAGTTAATGGGATGAGAGAGTGTCTTACTTCTCTAAACCGCTAGCTCAAATCCAGGCCAGTGGTTGAAGGGGAGTGTCAGTACAAGAAGTATGTTTTGCACTGTCAATAGGGAGGCCAGGGATCACCTTTTGCATAAGCTGCTCACAACTACTTCAAACATACTGGTAAGAAGATTTCTAAGGCAATGTGAACTTTTGCTTCCCCTCCTTACATCTATATTCAAAACCACCATTATACCATTAGCTTCACTGGGAGACTTCAATGAAAATAAAACCAAAAAGAACAGGAAAAAAGCACTATATTTATTTCTTTATTATTGCAGGAACTAATCAATCCATAAGTGCAATCACCAAAGGGTGAAGTAGAGAGGTGAAACAGAGTTCCACTCTTTTCTCACTGTGAGACACAAAACAAGCCACGTAATGATAAAATCATACTCCCATAAAATGGTAATAAATGTGAAAACACATAGTTCTTTTAATTGGTTCAAGAAAGAGACAAAAGCTTAAGAGGAAGCTCAGTATGAAACATCACACAGGTTAAAATGCAGAATCATGATACAGTCAAGTGTTGGAAAAGATGATGAAAGAGTAAGCATATTTTACTGCCAATTGTGTTTTCCACCAGATCTCTAATCATGGGGAAGAACAGGGAAGAATATCAATATTTTTTCTCAATGCCATATGTTATGTTATACCAATTCTTTTAAATTTTAAGCTATTTTTAAGCAGTTCATTTAAATTGGGAAAGTCAGTGTTCAGAAATGTGTCCTATGTGCAGATTTCTTGACTGTGTACCAACTAGAATAAGACAAACACTGCAGAATATTTTCCATTACTAATTCAAGTTTCTAAATAAAACCACTTGAATGCTGTTTGCATTCTAACTTTGTTGTCTTTGAACATTCTAGCTAAGAATATCACTTTGAAGACTTGAGCAAGTATCAGAGTACTGTCAGAAAGTCAATTTTTGAACACACAACTTTAAACAATAGCATCACAGACCTGATTCAGGTTTACACTTAGGAAAAAACCTGAAGAATGCAATGAATGTATCTAAAGCTAAAACGCATAATTCATATATCAAACACTCAAAATGTGCTACAAACAACAAGTCCATATGCATTTCTAAACACTATTCAGGAAACAATTCTGAATTCAAAATCAATTATAATCTGCTTCTAAACTGTACTTTAATATGCTAATTAGTTATCTCAATGGAAATAACTAAGCACTTGCTTTAGTGGTTTCTATAAAACATTGACTGACTGTCACTCTAGCTATGGGTGTAGTTTTTTTAAAGTAAAGGGATGCGACGTCTTACACATCTCATTCAGCACCTGGGACAAATATTCTAGGAGTAATGTTTGATCTCTAGTCCTTGCTACAGACAGTAACTTCTTCAGCAGTGTTTTTCAGCATGTAGCAAACTGAATTTAGGAAGAAGGAATCAATACAACAAGAGGAAATAAAAATAAATCCAGAAGTCTTTCTGTTACAATGTTCAAATGTTCTCTGAAACACAATGGTAACTATTTAGTTCAGAGACAGTCATGTTTCATTACTTATGAAAGCTGTGAACTGAAGCTGACCTTTGCCACCTTTTCCATACAGACATGTTAATACTGTTTGTATTATATGTCCATTACAAACAGCTCATATATTTCAATGATGTAATGTCTTCAAGGAAAGGCTAATGAAGGACTTTAATAACTATGACTAATAAATTTACAAGTGAAAAAGACAACTTACCATTATATGTTCAAGTAGAGAATCTATTGCAACTATATTATCAAAATATGTTCTGCAGAAAAAGAGAAGTCAGTAAACATTCACATTTAGTCAAACACTTCTCAAATGGGTGTCATGGGCTCTTGTTTCACTCTGGTTTAATAGTGGAGCCAGAATAAGTGAGGAAAAAGCACTGCATCTTGAAAATTACTGGCTCGCTGCAGTACAAAGGAATTTAGAAATGGTCCCAGCTCTGTTTCCTTAAACCATTATTCTACAGTGACAGAATTGTAGAATATTCTTCATTATACATAGAATTTTCTCTGTAAAAAAAAGGAGAAGACTACCAAACATTGCCTACCATGACCTGAATAGACCCCTGCTGAGGAATGTCAAAAATTTATCACAGTGCTTTGGCACATCTGAGACACACTGAAAATTTTAAAAGCAAAAGCAAAAAGGAAAAGAAAAGCAATATAATAGATTTTTTAAAATATATTGCTTTCAAAATATTAAAATATCTCATTAGGTTTACCCATATTATGTACTGAGAACTGAATAAAACTACATAGTGTAGCTAAATCCACCTCATATTATCGAACTCTTAACACTATTTAAAAGGCAACAATTTAAAAAACTCTTAGTAAATCTTCTATATCCACCCAGGTGCAGCATGTTGAAGAAAGAGGATGATCTTGTAACTTAATAAGAAAGAAACTGTTTCACAGCAAAGTGGTAACTCTTCAAGGACAGTCAAGAACATTGAAAGATAAAGGTCAAACTTATTACTAAAAGAAGTCTAAATCTTCCACATGCCAAGTCTTAATAACCCTTGGATTACAATGTTCCCAGCAGAGAGAAAGGTATTGTCCCATGGCCTTGAATATATATACAGCTCAGTTCTGTTTGGGTCTAGTGGGAAGGAAATACATAATACACTAGTCTTACATTGTCAGGGACATGAGGTGGAGCACTGCATACTCTGCCCTTTCTAAAATGTTACAGAACATGTCCCAGTGACATTGCACACTAAGAATTTCCTCACTGAATAGGAACCTGTCTTTCCATGTAAGAAAAGGTACAGACCACTTCTAAGAGGAAACTAATTATTTTCCTGCTAGTATATCTTTACCTACATGAAGTTCATAAAGTTATTATTAAATGATATCCCAATTTTGTGTTTCAAGACAGGCACTTTTTTTTAACTAAAAAATTCTAGCAATTGATGAATACTTCTGCATGAAAAGTATTTTATTACAGAAAGGCATAATAAATATTCGTAATATTTATTGTAATTTCTATCTTAAAAAAATAAAACAATTAAAAAGTCCTTTAAAACAATCTCAGAATTATGCCAGTCCAAGAATAAATTGCCAGTCCATAAATCTGGGTAGATTAACCCAGAGATTTCTGGTAAATTAGCTCAGTATGGATGTTAGCAACATAAAAGCACTCTGGAAAGGAACATAATGGTGCAAGACTCAGTAAGTGTGCCCTTTAGGAAACACAGTCTAAATTATGCTGAAATAAATAAAAAAAAAGAAATATATATATATATATATTAAAAAAA
>VYXB01002718.1:271845-409873 GCA_013397135.1 Pachyramphus minor
AAAAAAAAAAAGGTCTTCCTGAGGAAAAAAACTAGGAAAAACATCTGTATACAACCAGCTTGCTCTCCTTGCAAGGGGCAGACTCCTCCCTGTGGTGTATCACTCCCCATTCCAGCTGGGTCGGCTTGGCTGCCTAAATTCCTGAGCAATGGCATAGGAATCTTGAACATCCTCTAATCTCATCAGTTTGAGAATTGTTCATCAAGACCCACAGAAGTGTTTGTAGCAAAAATTCAAGACATCTCATTTTTCCACAGTATCATCAGTACTTTGTGATGCACTTAGAAATTTTTCTACCAACTAATTTCATAAAACACTGTTAAGCACTCCAGACTGTGGTTTACTAAAAGTACAACTCTGGTTTGTCTTTTAATTTATTAGTTATTTTTTCTATTTAAAGATCCTAATAGCAGTGATAAACAAAAAGGGATGAAGAAACAGAGGTTCGCCTAAGACACTAAACTGACTTTGCAAGTGTAAGCCCAAGTTTTAACACTCTTACTGTGTTTTCAATTTATTCTTGCCCTTATTGTCACAAGAAATTAAACGCAAACATATTACATGCAGATACAGTCCTTAAAAATGAAAACAGAGCCTTCAGACAATGCAGGGGAAGAAAAATCACATGGCAGTCCTGATTCTTCAAGGATTGAACCTTGAAGTCCCTATATTTATGCATACATGTGTGTGTATACACACGTCTAAAAAATTTTACTGGGGAGGGGGAGAGGGAAAGCTGAAGCATGGTAACTAACTTTTCATAAAGTCCTTTCAGGCCTTCTAAAATTGCCATGAAAAGAGATGCTAAGCCTATTTGTCACTTCTCAAAAGACACATTTAACTCTGACAGAAGAGGTGGTAAAAGGCAAAAAAAACCCAAGCAAAAGGCCACAAGAATAAACAAGTTCTGTAAGGTATAAGTGAATGTCACATTTTCTTCTGCAACGTCACCAAAAAAGAGAAGTTTGAAAGGTATACATCGCTGCAACCCATATCATTTGTTCTTGTCCCTGTGCTTAAGTTTTTCAAACATAAGTATATTGGAAGAGCCAAGGTAGAAAATGTCATCAAAACAAACTCATGAGATGCAAATTACACTTACTTCGATACATCAAGCAAGAAATCATTCAGTTCAGTCTGCTTGGCAAGGCCCCGGCACACCTGGAAGCACAGATCATAGAGTCATTTGCACCAGAACACTGATGTCAGTGGGAAACTGACATCCCATCCACTTAATTTGTATGAAAAAAATACCACTACTAGTATGTATGTATATATATATATATGTGTGTGTGTGTATATATATATATATATATATACATAAACACATACATATATATGTTACAGCACTGTATAAAATTAAAAGCTGAATTTCTGTGCTGGGTTTCAATCTTAGCTATTGAGCTCTTGAGTTAAAACTCAAATGAAAGTAAAAACTTTCTTAAGACTTTTTCAAAGCTGTTGGTTGTTACACTTGTTCATGCTGCCTCAAAGGCTGTCACTGAAAGTGGTTATGGAATCAACAACATCTCCTTATCCAGACCCTCAGCTCTTCTGAGATTGCTTCCAAATATTTTGTTTCCTTCCTTTCTCACCACAGTTTTGCCACTTTTTTTCCAGGCTGCAAAGTAGCATGTAGACACAACTGTAGACTGACATCAGGTAAGTTTAACTAAGCTAAGCAACAGATGATATATGCTCAACTTTGGGAGAAAGTAGCATGAATATGAATATGAACACAAAAATAGTATGCCTACTGCTTTTTAGAACAAAAATGTTAGATGAAACAAAGCTTTTGACTGCATTTTTACTTCATCTAATTGCATACTGTGTACTGTGTACCTGAAGTACAATTGTACATCTCTATATTACTAGAGAAAGCACTAGGCCAAGAAAACAAGCTTCTACTTGTTCCTTTCTTGTACGTGTTCCTTTCACACACCAAAAAATACCACTCAGAACTAGTAATATCTTTCATCTGTGTAATACAGTTATAAAATGCCAGATCAAAACTCTTGCATTTTTCTCATTCAAAAATCTTGGGAAGGGCAAACCTTCTGCTAAGAAGAAGGTAGAGAAATGAAAATGATCAATGGACAAGCTTAAACGAAACTTTCCATGCAATGTTTTGTTAGATGTGAAAGACTTCTCAGTTAAGGGAAGAGTCATTCTTACAACCTAAAGCTACAACTGAATGCAATTGCCATTCTACTAGCATACAACAGTCTATGCCAACTAATGCTGCCTAAATGTGAATGACCATCCCAAAATCAGTGATTTCCAGCACCAAAGCAGCAAACATTAAAACCTAGAAAAGCAGGAAGCTTTCTGCAAGTCTTCTGACAATTGTATGAAAGACACCTTGAAAAAAAGAATGTCACGAACTTCCTCCTGTGAGCTGATGGAAGAATCTATTTTAGCATCTTCTCCGAGTTGACAGAATATGTTTAGTTTCAGTGTTACCATCTTCTGCTACCTAAAGTAACAAAACCTATTAGCAAAGCTGCTGGGGTTTGCTAGAGCAGCTTTGACGCTGTGTGAAGCTCCATTAGGCACCCAGCTAGGGACAGCATGAAGCATCCTTAGTGGCAGTAGTTACAGGACTGTGAAGCAGCTAGCAAGGATGGCTTAAAATAGGCTTTTCTAGCAACACGTAATAATTTTAAACTGATACCAAAGCAGAAGGAAAGCAAACAGTCTAGCAGTTGCATTCTTAGGAGAAAAAAAAGCCCTGCAAAGTTGTCATAAATCTGCTTTAGCCAGTATTTATCTACTTAGTTAAAATTTCTTTACATTAGTACAAATACTGTTTGATATTTGATGAATAATTGCAAGTGAGGAAAACTAGCTCAATGAACACCAAAAATGTTAGCACAGTTTTCCCAGGTTCAGGAAAGGTGCTTGAATCAATGTTTCAGCAGTGACCTCCACTAAAATTTGATCACAATGCATGTTCCTACTAATCAAATTTTGGCATATGGAATACACAATGAAAAAATAAAAAACCACTCACACTTACTTGTACTTGATGTATTGCTACCGAAGCCCATGCAAGATTTGCTGTTGCAACCTGCAACAAAAGGGAAGTAATTAACTCTGAAGTAACCTTGAAAACTGCACATCAGTTACATGCCAATTTTCTCTACCTAGATGTGATGTAAGTTGATTGAGCTGTTTTAGACAGACAGGCAGTAACAGTTTGTGGTAAGACAGTTATTTTGTGAAAGTCTCAGTATACTTGCAGTGTTTCAATTTTAGAGCTTACCAATGCTCTTCAGAAGCAGAATTGGGAACCCATCAGCTCAAACCCACAACATCAAAACAAACATCCCATAAGCCAAGGGCTTTAAAAATTACACAGTTGAAAGGCATCTGCCACAGAAACTAAACATCCCTTAACATCTTTCTGGGGCTGTATCTCTTCAGCAATAGCTACTTCCAGCTGTAAACAGGCACTGTTTCTCTCATTACAGTTTTGGTGGCAGAAGAACCAGACCTGATCCCTCAGCTCAAGACTGGTGTTTTAAGTATGACAGTTTCCAGGCAACATTTCAAACAAATGTCATGTAAACTGCAGTTAACTATGATGTGCTACCATGCATAATCTCCTGTCCTTGAAACACAGGAGCTTTATAAGAACACAGAGAACAGAAACACAAAAGGTCAGCTTCTGCATACCCTCCAAAGGCACTTTTTTATAATTTTATATTTTTAAACAGAACACTTTGTACACATTTTATAGAAACTGCTAATAGTATCCAAAGGCTTTCTGAAACCTGAAAATGAAAAGAATGCTTTAGAAAACTCAGAAAGTGACCTTAAAATATTTTTAATTTAGTAATAAAATACCTTTATTTAGCATCCAGTTCCAAGTAGAACATTCATGAACTTCAGTATATGAATACAGAAGGTATTTCGTATAACATAAAATATTCATATTTTCACAGAACAATGCATGTCTGAGACCTATCTGAATTGTAAACTAGTTAATGTAAAAGGAAAATTTAAAAAATACATTGTGCGTAAGCAGCAGAATTAATGAAGCCTGGTTTTGTATGAATGCCTCTTCTTTGTTCTCTGAGCAAGGACACTGGTGCCACCATACTAATCCAGGCTCTAGCACAACCTCTATCTGCTGATGAAAAAATACAAACCTGAAACGACACTGACTCCCCAACTAATATACATATATAAGCATCAAATGAATGCTAGGCTACTTAGATTACTGATAAACAAAATATACAATTAACAAATATTGCTGTTGTTTTCCTTCTTTGGGAGGACTAGTTTTAGTATCTCTTGCCTGCATATTTCTGTCTTTTTCACACGGATAGTTCTTGTTCAGTACAGCTGAACTCCTCCACATTGCATCTCATACCACTACGAGACAACACACCTTACTAGAATTCACTCTGTTTTGTCCTAACCTCTGTGTTCAGGGCCTCTTCCCTGAGGGAGAGTACAGAGAGAAATGAATGGTACATAAAACCCTTATGTGAGAGACATCTTAATGTTTAGATGGGACATAACAAGGATCCTCACCTAGACATGAGAGCTAAGATGCACTTCTAACGTCTTTAACAAAGCGATAGCCTTTACATCATCTGCTCCATTTTCAAATTCATTTGTATTTGGCTAACAATTCATAAGTTTGGATTGGCAAATGGATATGTATGGACAACATAGCTACAAAGGCCTTATATGAATACAACAAAGCACATAGAACAGTCATGGAAAGGGGAGAATGGTTATGAATGGGAATATCTGGATGGGGAAGCATCACAAGGGAAACAAAATGCAGAAGAAAGCTTTACAAGTGGCACCCAGATTGGCAGGTCATCTAGGTGCCAGCACTTCTACACACAGTTTCTGAGGACATCTAAGTCAGAAGACAAAGTGTGAGTAAATCTTGACAACTCACAGAGATGGGATAGGCTAGAGAGACAAAAGCTATCAACTCCTACAGGCTAAAGGAGAGGTTGACCCAAAACCTTGGTAGTCAACCTTGAGAGAAACCAGGAGACATAAGTGCCCAGCAGACAGCATCCCTTGTCCTCCTGCTGCAAAGGATTCTGTAGGGACTACCTGGATGCTTATGTCTCTGTGCATGACTTGTGGAAATACCACCTAGATACATCTTGGTGCCTCAGAGTGTGTGGATGTAAGAATGGGAATGAAAAACACCACAAATTTCTTTTGCTTCACTTTTGTTATTAAAAAAAAAATCATTTTTCTCTCGTGTGAGACCCCTCATTGAGACTTACTATGCTGATGCTACACTGTTGCAACATTATGTTCATTCCTTAAGTAAGGGCACCAAAAAAGTAAACTGAAATAAATTTTAAAATCTTACCATACTGTAAAATAAAACTTTGCTGGACAGCTGAAGTTAAGATTCAGCAGCTCCTTTATATATATATATATATTTATATTATATATATATATTAAAAATGATTTTGGTTTTTGACATTTCATTCACTTGCTCTTCACTGATTTCTCTAACAACTCTGTATTACAGAGTTTATAATCAATAAAGAAATCTTGAATTTGTTTTTCCACAAAAGAACACAAGATAAAATTCTTGATGTGTCCTTGTACTTGTATATTTTACCTGCTTTAACTGAAAATATAAATCACTACCTACTCTTTTTTTCAATAAGAACAAAAATCTAGCATGAAAAAGGTAAAAACACATGAGAGAATGAGGGAAGGAAGTTTGCAGTGGAGAAGTGCTGACCATCACGGGGAAGTGGGCAACTGCTGAGCATGAGCTCACCTCTTGGTGACTGTGGTGGAAGGCTTCTTTGCCCCAGTGACGGTAAAGCTCCAGGATACCAATCAGGTCACCAATTGCAGTGACAATTGGCAAACACAGAACAGATTGGATACGGGTCCCTGATTCCAGTCCAGTACCTTTGGGAAATCGCTCATCCTAGAAAATGTAAACATAATCTGATAAAATGTAAATATCATAACATTAACAGGAAAGATATACTGATGTTTTCCTCCGCCGCTTGGCTGATCAAATCTGCAGGAAAAGTATAAAATAAATAAAAATTAAAAACCCCTGATCTCTCAGAATAACTTACACATAGTATTAAGACATCTACTAAAAAAATGCAATTTAAAAGTCTCAGCATTAATTTACATCTACTGATAACCTTACAGATGTAAGGTCAGAGTTAGCTGTGATATTATACCTTTTTATATCATTCTTTTTTCTCTAATCTCACAGGCAGAAAACCCAACACTTCATTGCTAATGCCAGTTCAGATTAAATAAAACCCAAACAAACAACTATACCCCATCACCACCTTTTCCCCCCAAAAAACCCAAAGCATTTGTAATCACAGAGTGGACTGCTCACATTTCAGTGTTACTGAGCAAACAGCAGTGCTTGCAAGAGAACAAAAATTGAAACCTGAGGCTAAGGGTTTAGGTTATACAGTTATAATCCTGAACCAACTCCTTAGGAGGAAAATGTGTTACTAAAAAATTATGCATTAAATTATGCTTATGCATCCTGAATAAACTAGTGCAAAAGTTACAAAAAAAAAAAATCACAGTAATCCCACCAGTTGCTATAAAAGGCCCAAATACATAATTTTCAGTCTATATAGGGAACATCTAAGGCTTTGTAACTTCACTTTGCCATGTAGCAAAACTCACAAAGACCTTAGAAACCACGTGGATGTTACAGTCAGTGAGGCAATACCCATTTCATTGCACATCAGTCCTTCAGTACTTAATTCATACCAGATGTTCCCTGCAGGCTGTGCTTAGGCAAGACAGACACCCCTTCAATGCTGATCAAAATTTCTCATTTCTCAAAGAAAACAGCAAGCAATCTCTACCTTAATTACGAAGATGACAATCAGTTTGAACAAATGACAGACAAAAAAATTGGGAAGCACTTTGAAATACGAGACTTCTGCTTTCCACTTTTAGATTCTGTCCTCCCACAAAAAAGGGTTGGCAAGTCTACCTGCATTTGCTACCCTTTCACTGTTGAGAAGCTCCTAAAATCACATGAAGGGAAACCATGTCACCAAAATGAACCTCGCTGATCCATTGATATTAAACCAACAAAAAGGTTCAAAACTCCTCCTCTCTAACACTCTGATTTTATTATGAATGTAAAATCAAAACAAAACATAGAACGTTTTTATATAAGGATATCATGATATTATCGGAAATTACTAGTAACAATTTAAATCCTGTGTGACTGAAAAAACATACCAACACATAAAATCTTTATAGTCCAGGGTATATAGAAAGCACTCACTGATACTATAGGGAAAGCAGCTTCTGCATTTTGGTTTCGTGGCTCTGTTTAAGCATAGTCACACTAGGCATCTGGTATTTTGTTTATAGCCCAGGTTTACCCAACAAAGGTCATATATTTTTTAACAAATAATTTTAAAAATAGAAACAGCAATGTCCAATTTTGTCCACAGTATCCAAATTATTCTGGACAGAACTTGTAAGGACAGGAAACACTGAAGAGATAATAGAGTGTAAAGTTTCTTGGTGTTTTCTTATAACCAGCTAATCATAAAGTGTTCTCATAAAGTACAGTTGAAACACCAGTTTCATACAACTGCATAGATGGAACTAGAAGATGAAATTAAAAAAACAACAACAACAACAAAAAACCAAACAAAAAAGACAGAGATACAGAGTGCCAAGAATTATGAGAATATCATCTTGGGAATTTCTGACTCCTATTACAGACAAAGGTCTGAATTTTGATATCAGTTACATTAATGCACCTTTCATGTAGAGCTACTGACACTACAAGCATTCTAGTTTTACCTCAGAATGTGCAGAGATAACAATTCTGCCTAATAACCAGAATTTTAACTGACATTCTTGTGAGTGTGAGCCCTGCATTAAAATCAAATTGCTTTGATTGACTACACGAAAGTCGTCTTGTTTGGGATTAGTATTTCAAGAACAGGAGGACAGGAGTTTTGGCTGGCAGGGTTTTTTTCTCTCCAAGTGGCTATGGTGCCATTACTTCCTTTATCTGTTAAAATAACAGATAAAACCAAAACACAAACGAAAAACAACTTTATATTTAGAAATAAATGAAATATTTTTTAATTATTCCATCAGCTAATCCAAACTCAAATTTATTTTCTTGATAGCAAGACAGATGTAAATCCTATCATTATAATTTCACCTCAATAAACATTTCAAAATCAAAACATTCATTCTAAGAACATACTGCAATCATCTCATTAAAAACAGAAAGATTTTTACCCCCAGAATATCTTCTACTAACAACGTTTTTCTGGATCTGGCTACATAAGCAGATACTGTAGTGCCATGTGCAATGGGGCCTGCAGGAATGAGTCGTGGTTGTCCTTCTTTAGCTCCTGGTGGTGTAAATATACACAGACTCTAGTTAGAAGGAAAAAAGAGAAAGAAAAAAAAACCAAACTGCAATTAGAAAGCATGGTTACTTTTACACTTACTGTGCTACCTATGTAAAGACTGAATAAAGCAGATAATGTAGAGAAACACGGTTTTTGACAATGAAAAAGAGTTGAATAAACTCAGCTTAATTTTTCTGAAATCTAAGAAAATCCCACTCTAAAGTCACCATTCTGACAGTGGATAACTCCAGTGGATAACAGTGGACAACTGAAGTCAGTTACCATTTATATCAGGGTAGGATTGCATTTGCTTTGAACACAAATACACAGCATAAAGACTCACAGAGGAAAACATTGCCTTGTAAGAGACAGATTAGTGTGGTTTTGTTTGGGGTTTTTTGGGTTTTTTGTTTGTTTGTTTGTTTTTGGGTTTTTTGTCTAGGATGTACTTATCTATTTCAATAGAAAATACTCCAAAAGTAGAGATAATATTTAAATTTCTTGTTTATCTTATTTATGTAATATCATAGAGAGATGACACTGCCACCACACAGTGTATTACTAAAATTCCTGGTAAGAATGGCCACAGGTTGTGCCACTCCTTTGTGCTGATTAATTTTACTATTATACTTTGCTTGCATTAGGGCTGCTTTCTAGCATGGAATACTAAAGGTAAAATTTGCATCTGTAAATTCAGCATCTACTGTCAGTTGTAGAATACAAAGCGATGATATGAGGTGCAAACATGCAGAGTACATTAAAAAATATACTAAACAATTTAAAAAAAAGAAACTAAGAATATGAAATATAATGCATCATATGCAGGTACTCCTCCAGTGATGAAGATACTTTAACTGTAATGGATTAACAGCATTTTGAAAGGAGAAAGTTGAGCTTTATGGTGCAGGGGAAAAAAAAGGTAGACAAAAAGTACAGAATTCATAGCCAAAACCAGAGAACAGTCTATCCAAGAAGAACCAGTAGTCCGACAGTGAGTTCATTTTAGTGAGTTCAAAAGAAAATTACTCAAGATTCTGACAAAACCAGTAAGTAAGTATTTGTCTTGTTCTTAAGCAGAAAGTCAGTCAGCCTCAAAAAGCTCAGCAAGACAAGGAAGTGAGTTTTCCATCCAGTAATTAATCTGCTACTGATGAAAATTAAACTCTCTTAAGAGGGAAAATAGAGCTGCCACAAACTATTTTAGCATGGACAAGTGACTTAATCAATTGAAAGAAAGACACTTCTTCCATGGACTAGTCCTACTGAATATGAACATTTACTCCAGTTTGATGTCTTGCATTATGGCATAAGTACATGACATATTGAAATATTCTGTTTTTTCTTATCTTAAACCTTAATGTCATTCTTCAAACCCATTTAGGCTCACAGCTTCTTTGCAGTGTGTTCTTTAGCAGTGAAAGACACTGGAAAAGTTGGAATGTTTACTTTCCATATGAATTACAAGCATTTAATAAAAAATAAGTAAATAAATAAATAAATAAAGCAACACCAAACAATCAAAAAACATTACAAAATCAATACACTGAATCTGCTGGAACAAGCCTGCTCATTTTACCAGAACAAAAAGCTCCATTTATTCTCACTTTTTTGTAATCTAATAAAGATACATATAATTCCTAAATGAAAACTTAGTCTCACAGTTACTTGCCTCCACAAGCTTCAGTTCATGTTTTTACATGCACTTAAATAAATGAAAAAGAACATTGTAGACAACATATCCAAGAAAAGCACACCAGGATCTGTAAAAAAGTACATTTTTCTAATAAAACTGAAAAAACCCACAGATCATTATTAATTTAAATTGGTGTTCTGGTATAAAATGATTTTTTTTAAAAATCAAAGAAAGTAGTAAAATATAAAGAGCATGGAAATACTGGAATACATATCTTCACAAATGTCTGATCTGCTATGCTATATGCTCATAGGAAAAAAAGATTTATTAGTTAAAAAGTACTTTTTTAGTAGGAACAGTAACAGTATAACACATTCCAAACTGAAAAGGGGGCTCCCATTGAAGAGTACTGCAATATTTGGAGATGCAACACAATGTTTGAAGTCTGATTTACATAGTCCAAGTACTGGAATGAGTCAATTTAAATCAATAGGACACAGGAGACCAAAGTTGAATTCTTCAAAGATTAATAATACTTTTATCCACACCATTCTTGTTACTTTTTTTTTTTTACATATTTTATTCTTTTTGCCAAGGTAGCAATGCATGATGACTAGCAAAGTAACTGTGCCATTTAAATTATATGTATACATTATATGTAAATTATATGTATACATTTAAATTATATGTATAAAATGTGCTTTTCCACACTCCTCTCCTGAGTCACGCCCATCTAAATGCAAAACAAGGCACAAATCTTTCCCTTCTCAGAAAGAGCTTCTCAAAACAGAATACAAGAAAAAGAGACAGAAAACCAAACAGCCACTTCATCAGAAAACAAAGAACTCATTTCTTCCACACATACATATTTTACTTCAGAAAATGCCTTCACTAAATCTTCAATGGCCAAAAATCTGTGTTGACACCATGAAGTACTGCCAGCAAAAGCTGCTTCCACAGCAGAGTCTTTCCTGTGTCCTTTTGCATTGGTTTGGCTGGTAAACTGCTCTGTTGCTACCACCATGAAGTACTGCTATGAAAAAGCTTCCCTATATTTGAAAAAGCTTGTGAACATTATTTTACTTCCAGCGATAAAAACAGTTTTGCAGAAGCAATCCCATTCTACTTCTTTTGAGAAGCTGCAAACCCCGACTGCTTAGGGCTCAGTGATCAAACACTCTTCAAACTACCCATAAGATTCTAAATGTGCCTCTGTTTCTCCTGACTGTACAGGTAGAAAAGTATGACCGTGCAGAACGATTGACAATCTTGTGGTGACCATGCAGCACTATTAAAAAGAAAGGTAAATTTTCTCATAAGCTAGAATTAGTTCATAAGCTTCTGCCATTCCACTCTGACTTTACACATGCACTGGATCAAATGTCATGACTGTTGATACATTCCATATATCATCAATTTAAATCTGAAGGAATTTAAACATTTATTGCCAATTAAGGATGTGAAAATATCCTGAGGGGTTTGGGGAGTTCTGTTAACAAAGCTTTTGAATTCTAGAAGCCATCAATGGCAAGGTTAGACAACAAAATCCAGTAAACTGCTCTGCTTTACTATGGCATGTTACTGAAATAATACTGAGACATCCCACAGATACAGCTTTAAGGCAGTCTTCATAATTATCACCATCCAAAGCCACCAGGTTTTTCACATCACATATCCAGCTCACATTTCTTTTTTTCTTTTGTTTAAGAAAATACTTTCAAGAAAATAAAATTATTAGTACTACTCTCTTCTAACTATGAATGACTCCAGCATTCTTTTAAGTTGCAAATGTACATTCAAATAATTTTTCGCTAGCTCTAAAGGTAATGAGAAGTGTTCCCATACAGACATCAGATATATTGTATACAGCTTTGCAAGTAAGTGAAGAAATGGATAGATTTGGCCCTTTCAAATTACTTGCATTTCCTCAGTTGGTTTGAATATTTTACTTCAAAAAAAGACTAACAGTTTGTGTTTCTGGTTATGATACTGAACAGTGATTAATAATCAAAATGAGGAACCAGGGCACTTTTCCTCAACTTAAATAATATATAGTCAATAAAAAAGGAAATATGAGAATATTAAGACCCATGATTTCCCAAATAATCATAATCACTTGTAGTGAGCCTGTAAGTCAGTATNATCCACAACTTAATAGTCAATAAAAAAGGAAATACGAGAATATTAAGACACATGATTTCCCAAATACTATACTGATAACTCATAATGCAGTAAAAAGAAAAGTCTGAGGAAAGAGCAGGACACTTCCACACTGCTCACAGACTCTTTTGCTGCTATAATCACGTGTAGTGAGCCTGTAAGTCAGTATCAGGAAACAGAGAAACGCAAATAGCTCTTTACTGATACTGCAATGTCATTGTCTCTCTCTCCCGGGAAAAGTAAAGTAATAAAAGGTAACTAGTATAGAAAGAGCATTAGATATCTCTACTGATGATGAGAGAGAAGGCAACCAAGATGGGAGAGTGACTCTGGGTTTGATAAACTACCAAAAGAGTAAACATTGGCTTGGAGAGGGAATCTTTTGGAAGCTTCCAGGTTCATGCATTCTTGCACCTAGTAGCCCATGCAACTTTGCAATTCCCTATTTTGACCTGTTTCCCCTCCTTCCAGACAAGGACAGAACCTCCTTACCTACATCAGTCTCAACTACCCTATTAACAATATTCTTCCAACAAGTTCTACATGGGGATGGACTTCTTTCTTTAAATGTAGTAGGCAGGGGAACATCAAAGTCTGACACCAGGAATGTTCTACACCTTGTTGAAACATCAGAGCACATGAAGTGCTTGCTTTCCTGCCATCCATGACAGGACAGATTGTTCTGGTCAGACCTAAAATCTTCAAAATTATTCCTCCCCTCCTAGTTTTATCTCTTAATTCACTTTTACAAAGTCCACAGCCAAAACACTCATATTAATTTAGACAGATGTTACAGTGTGGTTTGGAATCCACTAGTGATCTATCATGACCACAGAGAGCAAGAGGTTCTGAAACAAAACAGTAAGTCCAAAACAAATTATGTCCAAAGGTTTAAACACTGATGAGCACAGACAAATGTTACAAAATTCACCCTTTCATCTTGGTGGTGTTAGGTTAATGGTTGGACTCAGTGATCTTAAAGGGGTTTTCCAATCTAAAAGATTCTACGATTGTATTCCATGACTTACATTTCTTAGGCATTCTAGGTATAGGCAACCTATTGTTCTCTCTAATGTCTTTTTAAAAGGTCTTCCAGTCTACAGATATGAAGAATGACATACAAAGTAATCAGTTCTTGAGGGATACCAACATGACAGCATTCTTCCTTCACAGATAAACCAATAAAATCAGCTTTCAGATGCATAATAAAATCACTATATATTCAATAAACCATAATACCATGGCTTTTGTTGCTCTTTTCTTGGTGCTATGCACACAGTTTGGTAAAATTTTTAAGTACTTTACCTTGAGTCACTTGCTCTGGCTGAAGAAACCCTCTTTATTCCTTGTTTCTAACAGCTAAGAGTAAGCATATGAAAAATTATTCATGTTCATCTTGTCATGCTGTCATAACTTGGCCCCACAGTTGGTTTTTCTAGTGAAAATCTAATTCTTGTCAGAGGAAGTAGGTTAAAATCCCAGTAAAAGGAAACATTAGGAATAGCAACAACTGTTATAACTCAATAGCATCAGCAACTCCTGACAGATATTCTCACAGCAGTAAGAAAGTACCTATAGTTTTCAATGATTTCAGTCTTTGGCTCTTCTGATGAAGAGGTCAACTACAGGTATAATTGATGCTATTTTTCTAGCGGCTGCTGGAGTGTAGTCTGTTGGAATCCAGCACAACAGCAAATCCTAACTCACAAAGACTAGAAACCATTCAACTAACTGTACCAAGTTTGCCACGGCTGGATTTAAATGGCAAACGTATTGCTCATTATTTCACAAACTGTTGTTTCTTTTTTTTTTATAACTTCTTATAATTATGTAAATGACAATCATAAACTGATTTTTCTAAAATTTCTTTGCAGAAGAGAAGCCTGGATAAAAAACATGTTTAATGATTGGAATGAAAGTACACATGTGACAAGCATTCCACTTACAAACTGTTTTGGTGGTATGGGTAACTGGATCCTGATCTAGTTTCTTTCACACAATAATAAAACTGGCCCTAAAAATGCTTAATGGATAATAATTTAATATTCAACTGTCATTAAATGAAAGCCTTAATATTAAAACATTGCTATGTGGTTGGATGCTTGGGGAGAAAAAAAAACCCAAAAACATTAACGAGAAATGGAAATTGAGCAAGTTGATATTAAGTGAGCTTAATGGCTTTTGCTGCTCACACTCATTTCCGTTCAGTAACAGCAATAGATTTTTACTCTTGGTAAAGGGCAACCTAAATGTAAGACCACACAGTCTCATGATTAAATTATCTACTGATAGTTATAAAGGTTGTGACCTCAGGCCAGGTTTATTTCGCAGGAGTAAGCAGAAATAAAACACAGTAAGCAATGATGACCAAGAGAACCAAGCAAACAGAAATAATTTGGAAAGCATTCACAGCCCAAAACCTTGGATTTGTAAACTGGCTAAGTTGAAGTAGTAGCCCAATACTACCATGTTAAAATCTTGTCCTGGGTTTAAACACAAGGGCAGCAATCCGACTGCATGAAGCACACAGGTATAAAAGAAGGAAAAACTCCATCAGCAACTACCACCATTGTTAATAAAAACTAATTTCCTTCATGATAACTGACAGTGTACTTAACAGGAGATTTGCATTTTTAACCTATATATAATGTAGTAACATTGGATACTAAAATGAAGACGATGTGGCTGAGGTCACTTGGTTTGTTCAGCCTGGAGAAGAGGACGCTGAGGGGAGACCTCATTGCAGTCTACAACTTCCTCACAAGGGAAAGCAGAGGGCAGGCACCAATCTCTTCTCTGTGGTGACCAGTGATAGGACACAATGGAACAACATGAAGCTGAGTCAGGGGAGGTTTAGCTTGGATATTACAAAAGCGTTCTTCCCTCAGAGGGTGGTTGGGCACAGGAACAGGCTTCCCAGGGAAGTGGTCACAGCATCAAGCCTGATAGAGATCAAGAAGTGTCTGGACAATGCTCTCAGTCAGTGTGACTCTCTGGATGATCCTCAGCAGAGCCAGGAGTTGGACTTTAATGATCTTAGTCAATTGATCTTATCCTGATCCAACTCAGGATAGTCTATGATTCTATATTCATCATGACCACAATCCACAAGTCCATTTACCTGAATACTAAATGAAACAAGATCAAAATTTCACTAAAATACATTTTGACAGTTATTTATCTTATTTCTTTCAGCTTGATATTTTAACTCAATGTTAAACTCAGATTCTGTAACCCATCTTTCACTCTCTGCTGAGGAACTATTCACTAACAAATAAGAAAGCAACAGATATCTTTCACTTATATAAAAAGAATTCATAAAATCGATTCAAGGAAAAAGACCGAAATTTTCTGAATTGACTTGCAGCTAGAAGGTGTTCACATGGAAACATGTTTAAAAACCTCAAATTTCAGAGAAAATGTCTACACATTCAAAATACACCTTAATCTGGTACAAAAACCTCAGACAGCAAGCTCTAGGTGTTTTTCCTGGGTTTTTAAAAATTCAAATCACCCACCCTATAAACTCACTAGGTGGCACTGCACATCAAGCTGCAACAACTTCTGCATGACCAGAAATTCTAGAATGGCTTAATAAAATACACCCTGAAGCACGGAGTATGTGCACATATTTGTGGCCTCACATAGTTATTTCTTACAATAAAGCTATTGGAAACTTCTCTCTGAAGCAAGGATAATCTGTCAACACAATTTGCAGTTTCAGGAACCAAGTAACACAAGACCTAGTAAAAAATTTGCTGTAAGTGTATGCCTATTAAATTCGAAGTCATAGATCTTTACATAGGAATCACAATGTAATCATGAGACAAATTACTCACACAAGTAAGAACTATAAACAAGAACTACCTGAAGAATCAGTTAATGTTATACTGCATTAGAAACTCTGTTGCTGTGATAAGTATTTTAGACATATTGCCTTGTAAAGATGTCGGCTCCTGGGTTTAAATCCATGCCCAGCTAGCATGATACTTAGGCAATTGATTTACACACACACTCTCCAATATGAGGATTTCCATAAATCCTTTAAGTCTTGTTTGAAGATGGTACTTAATTAAGGTCTTAACAGGAGAATTATTAACTATATATTCATTCCAATAAGGAATAAAACAGAAAACTGAAACAAAGGTATGTCGTTTGCTGGGGAGTTGTGAAACATTCCTGTTTTATTTGGAAGCATTTCTGCTGTCCGGTATATAGTATTTGTAAAATGGCAGTTGTGTACCTTAAGAATAAATAATTTTACTTGCATAATTACAGTAACACATAATTACAATAACACAGATATGGAAAAAGTTCAAAGACCAAAGGCAGTATTGGCACAGGTCTATTCAGATCACTTGACCCTGATGAGGAAGTTGTATTGCTTTTAATACCTGAGTACTTGCCAGTGTTCTACCAGATATATATATACATAGGCAAAACCAGATTCTGGTACTCAGGACAACTTTATAGGGAAGGAAGGAGCTTGCCAGTGGTGCTTACTTGCTAGAGGGCAATCATTTGAAAAGCAGAATCATACTATCAGAACGCTCTTTGTAAGGAGTGCAATGAGTGCTAGTGCTTCCAAGCAATTTGAACAAACCAGAAGGCTGCTAAAATAACTGAACTGGCCACACTCATTCAGGCACTAATTCTTAGTAATACTTGCACAAAGAAATGCAATGTAATCTGCAATTGATGTAGCATCTTCCATTTCAAGCAAATTCACTCAAGTAAAGATTCTGAAGGCATTCGACCTGAATTGTCGGTCAGAAGTTACCTTGCCCTTATGCCGTTATCCAACTCTAACCCAAGTCAAAATAAGGTTTGTAAATTTCAATAGAGAGAAAGAAAATAAGTCCACAAAGACAATTTATATATACATAGTTATTTTAACAAATTTACTTTTGTGCCATGTAAATCCAAAGGAATTTTTTCAAAAACATTGTCCTCCTCTAAAGGCCAGTGTATCATCTATGTCTTGCAAAACAAAAATGACTGGCTAATCTAGAGATTTTCTTCACATCACACAAATTTTCTTTCAGTTCTAATATAAATTTTATGTAAAGAAAGTGCTGCCCATATTAAAAACTGCACCGAAGATTTACAACACATTAGTAACCTATGAAAAAAAGCAATTTGCAATGATAAAGCAATTCTTTCAACATTAAGAAATAATAGCACACAGTATGTAGTACTCATTTTCCTGAGCTTGCAAAATTTATGTTACAAACCAAGCATCAAAAAATTAAGCCACCAAAAAGCAGAAGCCATTCTTCAACACATGGCCATAGATATTCAGAAACTACTTTGCGCAAGCTAATTGTGGGGTTTTTAAAAAAGTTTTGAAATTTCAGCTTAAAGCATTAGCTCATTTCTGCTTTTGCTATGCAGAGTCTTTTGGTTCCCATCTTAAAAAGACATTCAATAAAAATAAATAAAAACACATTGCCGGTATTTGCCGGGGAATGGTTAATCTCACTTGGATCCTTTAAATTAAATATTCAAGAGGCAAGAGATATCTAAATTAATTTCCAATGACAATTTCTTATAAGAAGTAGGCTAATGCATTACCATTTAGTTGCAAGTCTACAAACATGAGTCTGGCTCAAAGCCCACTGAAGTGAATGGAAAATCTCACACTAACTTCAAAGGGCTTGGGATCAGTCCCTATAATAACTACATGAAGAACATTCCATTTTGGGTGATGCAGCTACATAGCAGTGGTTAATAAAGTCAATGTGTGTTTTTAGTGGATGGAACTTTTTTCAGGAAGGAGTTATACTGGGATACTGGGAAGCAAATGGATTCATTTGCCTAATAGGCTATTCGAAAAAAAAAAAAAGAAAAAGGAAAAAAGAAAAAGCAGAAGGTCATATAGTACGCAGGCCCTCGGGGTATCAGAAGGTTTGGAGTAATCCCATATTATGCCACACTATACTAATAGGAAAAACTTCCCCATGGTAAGAATTCTCTAAGTCTCAGCCCAAAAGTCATTTTTACTGTAATCTTTTACAAGGCTTTTAGAGGTGAGCATGTTCAGCTGGTAGGCACTGGCACCCAAGCTGGCCAGCACTGCATTCGGAACGGATGGCTGCACCTCCTGCAGGCTCTTGCCTTTGGCAGAAGGAGGAAGCTTTTCAGTGACTATTTGCATCACCCCCTACTCAGGACAATGGATGCTTACACCTACTAATGAGAACTAAAGATTGCATTCATAAAGGAAGAATATGTTTCTTAAATTATGCCTCTCAGTGAAAAGGTTGTTTAAAAATATATGCTACTTACATACTTAAAAGAACTCATTCAGAGCAGACACAATTTTCAAATAATAAAGTGGATTATCTTTATTATATGAAATAATCATATGCAAAAAATACCAAAACCCATTTCCATTTCTTATAGGAAATTTCTGTATGGGCCTTATTCCACATCAAGTAACCTGCAGGTTTGTACGTCTTCGATCCTGTTTCCATTATTTCAAAAATGTAATTTTTACCCTTTTTTCTGAATTCAATTATTTCATAAAGAGCAAAGGAAATTGGCTAATGGACTATACAAGAATAAACTATTAAAACTGGCTCTGCAAAGTAAGGAAACAAAAACAATGAGAAACATATTTTCCTCTCTAGTCACTGCTGTTTCTTGAACCAATGAAAGACAAAATTTCTGACAAATTGTGATTTTTAAGTTGATGGAACTGACTGAAATAATAAACTGCACTTCCCTCTTTATAGCCATTCAAAGTTACTACAAAGTCTTGTATCATGGCAACTGTACAAATTAATCTGGACAGAAAAAATGTAATGCATTCTAACAAGGTTCAAACAAAAAAAGAGAAAATATTGGATTTACTGTTTTTTGAATTGTTACATTGGAAACTAATTTCATTCATAAATTTTAAATGTACCACTTATTTTATGCTAACTAAAATCTACATCTGAAATCTACATTATCTCACTATTGAGTCACAGCTGGCAATAACAGAAGACCTGGTAACATCTTAAAAAAAAAAAAAATCACAGAGATAACTAGAAGGAAAGAACAGGCTATTCTGACAGTAAATCCAAGTTAAGTTTTCTGTTTCTTAAAGACAATTAATAATGGGGCTAAATCAGTTAAGCTGTTACAGTGAATGAAACACTACTGCCAAATCTTAAAAAAAATTAAAAGGTCAAGGATCTAAACCCAGAGAACATTTTTTTCACTACCATTATGTTCCATAAACATCCAATTTACAGAAATAAAGATATGATAAATGTAAAATTCAGCACTCAGATAATATTTCCTGCTAAGTGACATGCAAAAGAATATCATTATCAAATTGGAAAAAACACTTGTAACTTTCCAGAAAAGCAGTGTCTTAATCCAGTATACTTACATTATTGCATTCTCCCAGGAAATAGAGTGCAAAACCATCAGCTTTTGTAGCTGCCAAAACAATAAAAAAATAAATAATTGTACTCACAGGGGTAAATCAAACTTACACAAAATCTCTGAGGTGAAACCACAGATTCAATTGCACTTAGGACAAATATCTAAAATTCTAACGGTTAGGTGCATTGCTGTGTCCCTTGAAACTTTCCAGACTTTACAGTTAGAGGTACCACCACATAATTCTTCTTTCCTCAATTTATATTTCCTACATTCTAAAAGTTCATTAGAATATCTTATTCGTACTCCCAAGCCTAACGTCTGTAATTTCAAATTAATTCATACAATAGTATAGAATTAACATAAAAATAAAATAATATAATCAGTCAGGTAGAATTATAATTTCCATGACTAAAATAAAAGGCATTTGTAGATGTTAAGCTATATTTGTCCCTGCCTTAAGACAGAAAATCCTGGGAAAATGAGCAGTTGCAAATATTGCCATAAAAACGTGTTTCCAAACAGTTTCTGTTTTCTGCACCTCCCCCATATTAAAAACACTGACACGCACCAGAAAGTTTATATTCATCAGACTTCTTCCAGATTCAGATTGTTCTATGAAATAGGGTAAAGTCAAGTTCCTTAAACTCTCAAAAGCTTAAAGTCAACCAACTATCATAAATCACTGCTCAAATGAAAACTCCCAAAATCGGAACAGTATATAGAAGACAATGTTTTTCACTTTACACAACAGACTTTGAGCACGCATTTGTCTTTACAAGAGTTATTAAACATTCTAACCAGTAAACGAACATATCTGGTACCTATTTTTTTGTGAATGAATATAAGAATCCATGTAGTATTTTCCAGGGGAGAAATTATACTTGTGTGCAATCAAACCAAATGGCTTTCTTCTTTATTTTAACAAAAGGAAAAAAGTCCCACTGTGTAGTTACTTGGTCATTGTCAACTGCACAACAGCAGTAAGAGTTGAGGGCATGGTAATTTGCATTCAGATTTTAAATCTTTCAGCTCTAGTATGTATTTTGAGCTACAAGGCAAATGAGCACTGTAAAGGAAATATATACATACTAAAAAAAAACCCTAATCTGCTTTACAAAAAGAAAAAGAAATTGTAAAACATAAGCACTTTCTCTTGACAATTCTCTCCTGTTGTGTATTAACAAAATTCAGTTTGATTTGCTGTCAGTGGGACATCAATATCCAAATACTAATTTAAGCAAAACCAGTAAACAGAAGTGGTCCTCTTAAAAGATTATATATATAAAATAGAACTATTATTCATCATTACAAAATTATGAAGTAACAGGGACAGTACAATCTTTTTAAAGAGCTGACTGAAAGTTATACTATTAAAGCTACTGTGATACTTCCTATTAAAGTCTGAGCACATCCACTCTGGCTAAAAAAAAGGCTGAATTACACTTCTGTTGTTATTGAGATTTTTGCTTTGGTTTGTGGTTTGGTTTTTTTTAACTTTTGACCATGTGTACTATTTTCTCTACCATAGAAGACACTTACACCAGATAGAAAAAATTAGTTAAACAAATGGGTTTAATTTGAGATCACATAAAAGATATGCTTTCTTGCAGCAACATTTCAGTTTTGTTTCAAAAGGAGTTTCAGTAAGCAATGATATTGCCAGTAGATTCTTTTTTTTTTTTTACTTTCAGTATTGACATCGCAACACCATCATAACCAGAATAGAGTATGCTTTGGCTCATTTAACAGGAGACTCTAATTTCACAATTAGCTATGCAACTGTCTCCAAAGCTGACATTCACTTAAGTGAACTTAGGGATTCACTGAGAGACAGAAGGTGAAGTAAGTTCATACTGAGAGAACATCCAATGAGAACACTGTTATCCCTCAATACCTGTCTTTATTAATTAAACCACGTAAGAAATGTGCTGTGCACTGATCCTAAGTAGCAGCTTGGAGACATCTGATTCTCTTTCTTACCTATTTTAATAATGCTGCTTAGTTCATACAGAAGCAGTTGGTTATCTCCTCCTGTATCCAGGCGCTGTTCTATGTAGCTGTTCAATTCATACACTACACCTTGCATATTCGTATCCTGGTACTATGGAAACAAAGATGATAAGAACATTTTAGAATAACTCAGATGTAATTTGCAGGTTTTAAACATACAAAATCATTAAACATAATATGCTAATATTTCAATACTGAATCAATCAGAACTGTCCTAATCCAGCTGGCTGAAGAACAAGGTCACTGCTAAGCAAGAGACACAGCACTCAAATTGTGCTCCATTAGACATTTGTAGATTGGTTCAAAGAGTATTGAGAAGACCACTGAGCAATTAATAATTGCCTCAACTGGGCCAGGGTCACGTACGTTGTCTCAAGAAGAAACTGAGAGATATGAAAATTATAAGGTAAGTAGCCTTCAACTTCTTCCTTTTAAGCTCCTAGTTCACTATGACAGCTGCCTTAGCTAGCATCTTCCACGTCAAATTCATGAGCCAAAAGACAGAACTGTGCCAAGTGCCAGAGCTTTCAGGTGGTAGCTCAGGGAGCTCACCCTTTCAAATACAGCAATCATTAACACCAACAAATTGAAGGACAAAAGTCACACGAGTTGGAATCATGCTAGCTACTGTGGCTTCATAGGCATTGGTTTCAACTGACAATGGCAGACACAAATCAAATCTGGTGGCAGATTACAAATCAGTTAAGACACTTAGATAGAAGCCATGGGGTGCTGGTTGCTGGAACGATAGAACAGCACGACATGGTTAAAATCCCAGGAAAGAAGATGCAGCTTCCCTTCAGGGACCCAGCTGCATTTGTTTATCCATTTCCCGAGTTCTGAAACCAAGTCCTGAAGGGCTGATAAAACTGGCAGTAAATGTGTGTGTGTAGCATGACAGCATCATGAGCAATAATTTCGGAGAAAGCAATCCTTGGCACTAAGTAAAGATTCATTACCCTGCCCAAAACTGATAATGTGGTAACTGAAGAAAGTAATATGGTCAATTACTTATTGAGCTCAGTGACTCAGTAAATTACATTGCTTAAACTAAAAATTAAGCTGGTGATATTTAAACAAATTAATGTTGATTGAAAGACTAAGACTTATTCTCCTGCTCTTTCATACTTCAGAGCCAAATTTGATATAGACCAGACTAATATAAACTAATATGGAAAATGCCGTGAATGTTCAAAGTGCCACAATGTACCCACCGTTGCCATGTTGTGCATATATGTAACTCTGCTCAAAATCTCTCTAGATCTTCTCTGTCTAAAAATTTGGGTAAACCTGTACATGTGACACTTTAATGTGTCATGAATCTTTACTTAGTGCCAAGGATTGCTTTCTCCGAAATTATTGCTCATGATGCTGTCATGCTACACACACACATTTACTGCCAGTTTTATCAGCCCTTCAAGACTTGGGTTAAGCACATACCTTACACAATATATTCCATGCTATAACTTTTATTCCCTCTATTACTTTCATGCATTTCTACATTCAACACACTAGGTCACGAATACAGAGGATACAGCCATATATATATTCAAGACACATTTTGCTGCTTCATCTCAGAAAACCCAAAAAAACTCCACAAACAAAAAAACCAAGTGCTTGCTGAATAGTATCAATTCCCAATTTCTTTAAATTAAACAGAACTCAATCTTGACTTCAAAATAGTTCCCAAGAATATACAGTCTTTGCCACGTCCCCTTCTAAATCTATTGCTCCACATGGACGTATTAGAAAATTTGAGACCTAGGGTGTCCAAAATATTCTCAATGTGTAACAAACCTGACACTTAATAATTCTTTCCATGAAATGATGTGATGGTTATAAATTTTGACAGTGATGTAAGGTCACACTGCATAAATGCATAAACTGCTGTAAGTCTTGAGTTTACAATACAGTATGCCATCACCAATATTAGCACCATATGGCAGCTGGCAAGCTTCCATTGACTGCCCTCTGTTGTGTCCCACATTTATTACCACTGTATTATTCAAAGGGAGAAAACAATAGTATAGTTTCATGAAGGTGGAGCTTTTATACTTACGATAAGTAAGTATAAAAGTAGCCATATAACAGGAAAACTGTGAACAAGACTCTATACTATTCATACATGTTAATCCATATCTGAAAAAGTATGAGTAGCCATATACCATAATGCAACAACAAGTAATCAAGCACACATGCACAAAGCCTTTATCATGTGGAAAAACGCCTCCTCAGAACTTGGAAATTACTACATATTTTATTGTCTGTGATCAACAGTCAGGATTTAAATCAAATATTCAAAACTTAAAGCTAATACGATATGAGAACGCATCATCAAAATGAGCCCATTGGCATAACAGCCGTGACAGAATCACTGCTTTCCCTGTAATCAAGCAGTAGTTTTGCGTGCATAGTAATTACATAACAACTTATGTGCCCTTGATCCTCACCTCTGCAACATATGCTTGCAAACATTTTGTAAGCAGGGCAAACCATTGCATGCATCCATGTTACTAAAAAGATGATAGCTGCGTAATACATGCAGTTGTTACAAAGGCAGATTTCTGTTGCTGACAATATGTGGATCCCTATTTGCCCAGCTGAATACAATTTGTCCAGATTCACAATTAAGTACTTCTATCACTTAGATCAATCATCAACAAAGAATTACTTCATCATGCTGTGAAATGGTTTTCTTTTTATTACAGTAGAGTGAAAGAGATTTTTTTTATTTGGTTCTAGGCATTTTAGATTGGATAACTAATGTGGTTGAAAAGCCACAATAGTCTTTATGAAACCATGTATTTAAACACTAAGTTCTCAGCAAACCTTGGTACAAGCACTATTCGATGTGGTTACTAACACGGATTTGTGCATATGTGATGTAAAACTTACTTGAGGAAAGAAATTCCTCAAAAAAAATTTCAACACATTAGGTGGAAAAGGAGTATTTATTATATATAAACACTATTGTATGGAGTAAGTACTGCTTCTTAATTTGCTATGATAGTTCAGTTTGTAATTTACATTATTAAAACTCATAAACTTTTCCTGAATTCCCTCTTCCCATTGCTAATTTCCTTTTATTTAAGATTAAATGTCTACAAGTATTTTGACATATTTATTGTAAAGTTGTGAATTTCAGTGACATTACGTAAAATAATACAACTGGATTAAAAACCAGTTTAGCACTATCATACCAGCATCATATTTCTAGTAGCTGTATATATCATAAAGTTATGAACATGAACTAACAATTAAGAAGGGAAATCCTGTTATAAATATTCATGTTAAAATTTATAAATATGAAATATGGGTGTTTTAATTAGATATATATAAGAATATTTCTATGGTTCTTTGTCTTTAGAATACTGTGGTCTGTGAATATTGTCTTCTGTGCAACAGAAGACAAAAGCCCACGACAGGTGATATAAGAACAATGTTGTCACTTAGGACTATAGAAGGACTCTTAGAACATAAACATGAAAGAAGATACTGAAATATCATAGAGTGAGATGAATTTTAAGCATTCATTCTAAACAATTAAGCCACATGGAAAAACTAATATTCAAGGACACAATTTAATACCTAAAGTAAATTTTATGTATGAAAAACTGAAATAAAGATTCATTTCCATGCTTTGATGTTCATAAGATAGCTGTGCCAGGGTCATTTTATGCTCCTCCAGAAAAGAACAGAATAATCCAGAAGTTGATCTGCTTCCTCTGTAACTTCTTAAAATGTTTCCTGAATAGCAATGAGAAGAGCAAGTTTCTGTGTAATACTTACTCCCTGCTACAGAGCTCTTTCTCCAGATCAACAATTGCCTGGTTCTGCAACACAATCTGGTCCTTTTACAGACCTCATAGCATATGACCTTATTTCAGACTAGACTTAGAATAAACAAGGAGTCCAAATTCCACTTAATGTGGAGAGGGCTGGTCAGGTGTATTTTTGGGGATGCAGAATTTCAGCGGACGAGGAGAAATAAAAAACTGTGAGAATCACAGGAAGATCCATATGAAGTATGAAGTATGGATCTTCATAACCAGTGCCATTCCATGTTTCCCCTAGGTTATGCTAGAGGAGCCAGGAGGTGGGGAGGTGAGGGGCACTGCCTGGCTCTCACCATCATGCAGGTTGCCTGGAAGGAGTGTGCAATAAGAACATCAGCAGTGCTGAGTGAGCCAATACTATACACGTTGTATAGTCCAGTGCCACTCTATCCAGCTGCAACGTACTCTATAGATGTCGGAGGGGCCACACCATGAACAGACGTAGGGGCACTTGAAACTGAGGTCATAAATTTAATCCGAGACATGTAAGCAAGCAAGCAAGCAAACAAGAAACAACAACAACAACAACAAAATGATCTGTTGGGGCAAATAGAGGCTCTTGTAGGGAGCCTCAACTGTTGAAGGGTGGTAAATCACTAGTAATAAAGAATGTGCGTAGGCCAAGGACATTGTACATAGACACAGGAGCTTAAAACACCTATTCTTGCTCTGGTTACATCACTTAGTGTTTCAGACAACCAGCTTCGTCAAACTGTCTAAATTCCTCTGTCAATGGTAGCATCAAGACTTGCAGACAACGAATTCTGCACAACATTTTATACAAAACAATGTCCTTAGGCAGGGACTGGATTTTTCCACAAATATGTAAGTCATAGGATCCAAACTGAGACAACAACCTGTACCCAAGCTTCTTCGGTCATCTCTTTAAAACTGACAGCTCTCTGTCTTCTCTCTGAAGCACACTACAGAACACAGACAGCTGCTGAACTAAAAACAACCAAAATCTCCTGATAAACTTCCAGCCAACACAAGTTTTCTTTCCTATAAAACTATAGTCCTGTCAACAAGAGTCATAAGGCAAAAAATTTAAATACGAACTAAAAAAAAACCTTCAAATAAAAAAAAAAGAGGAGCATTTGTTTGAAGTCTTAATGGTCAGAATATTTACTTAACATTTGATTTTAGATGTCAATCTGAACTATTTCATGGCAGCTATGCTCATACATGAGCAGAAGTATAGAAAGACTGGTGTTACGCACCTAAGTTCTCAATGCCATTGATATTTGCATTATATAAAAAAAATTCCCAACAGCAACTTTTCTGTACATCTTAAAAACAAGCATTGTGGTCACAAAAATAAATAAACAAACTAAAATGTTTGATGCCTTTTGTTGAAATAGATCAGCTTTCCCTTCCCTCATGTAGCATTATGAAAAATCCCAGATCTACAGTTACCACCTGATTCAAGAGACTTGCTCTATATAAATTTAAATAATACAAGAAAACACAACCCTAAAAAAGGCTAATAAAACTGCTTGCTTGCTTGCTTCAAGGTGGAAATGCTGAGCCAAACGATGCCAAACCCTCCGACTAAAAAATAAGTGCAGAGCTGGCTTTCAGAGGAGCAAGGAGCATGGAGAGGAAACTCAGAAAAATCTCTTTGCTCCAAAAAAATCGGAAGAGGTAACTGGGATTTGCTGCAGTAACAAGCTTTCTTTAAACTTGGACACTGTTTCGAAAGCAAGAAACTATAAAGAGCAGACTTAGCTGAGGTGATTAATTTTAATGCTTGTACACAGCCTCAGAGAAAACTGCTTCTACGTGCATTTGTCTGACGTCTATTGTTCTTGTTTTGACTGGAGAGGACATGGGTTAGAACTTGCACAGTAAATAAAGTTTAGCATTGCCACACCATACAGAGGTATTTATGAATTGTTTGTTTGCTCATCAAACACCTTCACGACAAAAGCAAAGGGAAAATATGACATGGCATTTGGCAGGAGACAAAAGATGCAAACCAGCTCTCTCAATCTGAACAGAAAGGACTCAATAATTCTGAAAGTACTCATTTGCCAGCCTTTTTATGTAGTTGATTTTCAAGCCTCAGAGAGGTGGTGAATACCTTTCCTAGAAGAAGTTTCTTGCCATATATCCCCCATTTACTGGCATCCAATTCTAATCTGTTCATCAGCTCCTTGCCTGTTACCAAATGGTAATACTGAAATAAATTGCTTCACTAGCAACAGGAAAAATACATAATAAAAAGCAAAGGCTTCACTTGTGAGACAAGAATCTTATGATTATATAGAAGTAACCATATAATCTGTTATTAACTGTAGGGCTCATAAAACTTCATGAATATCTCAATTATATCATCTCTCCAGATTATATAATAAAACAGCATAATGAGCTCCATTTTAACTTGACAAGGCTGAATGCTGTTCCTGTTTTTAAAAAGCTTTTTATAAAATTACATTCCCTCCTAATACTTGACTTGCAAGCACTCTAAAGACACCATGTACAAAATTAAAAATAAACTTCCTCATTTTCCTACCACTGTTGCTTATCCCTACCACAGTATACACAAGACTTTCTTTTTAAAGAAATCAGCTTATACAAGCATCTTCTTCTCATGACAATGCCATTTGCAACACTTCTAAAGACTAAATATATNTAGTTCCCCTAACTTTTTGATTAATTTGTCACAGTCCTCAGTTCTGGTACTGTTAGAAAACATTTAAATCCAGTCTTTATTAAGGAAATGCTACAAGGAATGAGTTTGCTTTGCCAATGTGACATAAAGACCCCAAAATTTTATTATCAGTTGCACAGTGAAGATACACGCAATTACTGCAACTATTTACTGAAAACACACTTGCTAATTCTGGTAACTGTCAGTGACATACTGTGCTGGGTGCTGGCTGGTGCCAAGGCAGCTGCCAAAAGCTCCAAGTCCAAAAAGGGGAAAAGAGAGGATTAAAGTATCATTCCTATTTCCAAGAATAAAGTACTGTAAATGAGCTAGTCATTTGCTAGGTAATAATTTTCTGGTGTTTATATGGTAAACTTCTGCAAAGTGAATTGCTGTTGGCATCACCAGAGTTTTCAAAGCAGAGGGACTTGGCAAAACACAGTTTCCCTGGAAGTATCGTTCATATAAATATGGAATGGAAAGTTATTAAGCAAAATGAAGGGCTAATTTTGCTGTGATCATATCAGGAACATTGAGTATTT
The DNA here is from genome assembly GCA_013397135.1 of Pachyramphus minor. Taxonomy (NCBI): domain Eukaryota; kingdom Metazoa; phylum Chordata; class Aves; order Passeriformes; family Tyrannidae; genus Pachyramphus; species Pachyramphus minor. Next base: position 300,438 of record VYXB01002718.1, read on the forward strand.
TCATTTAAACTTCAGAATCTGAGGTACAAAAGAGCACACAGTGATCACGGGAAACTTAGCAGCACGTAGAACAAAATCCTGGCTATAGTTCATGAAGGAATGGGGTTATTTTTGCCAACTGAAAAGAATAACATGTCTCCAATGCACACTGTTTTCACTAATGCTGTCAAAGAACTACATCTTTAGTCTAGATGTACATGAATAAATATGCACTTAGTGCCCAAACTCACAATCCTCTTTTTTCATTTCTTTTGCAGACAAAACACCCAAAAGCAAAGTATAAAATTTAGTTTAAATTTTCTTCATCAAAATAGTTCAATAGTTGGTTTTGTTTCTGAAATCCCTCTGCCCAGAAAACCACTTATCTAGCTAGGATGGATGGGATCAGCCAACACACATCTGCACAGTAAGTAAGCAAAAGAAACTCAGCATTTCCAAGGATGTTCCCAATACTACATCATGTGAAAAGGAGATTCTGTCCCCAGTTACATATATTTCATAAACACTGGAATTTAGTATGTAGAAAAAAGTTCACAGGTTCAATGTTTGTTCACAGATTCTCATGAGGTATTTTGTAACCAGAGTTGTTCTTATGCCAAAAGCAGTGTACAGGCATCAGGAAACTTCCCCCCACCAACAACCATCAGATGCAATGTCAAGTCAAACTATGAAAGCTTTACATATAACTTCTGAACACAGAAATATTGACGAAATTGCTATTAGTAGACCAGAATTAAAAATAATATATTTTGAGAAGCTTCTTTTCTATTCTAAAAATCTCAAGGTTTAAAATACGTGGATATTTTCTCCTATTTTCTCCTCTCTCCTTGTTTTAAAAACTTGCAGTGTACTGCTGATAGCCAAGAGATTGCTGCTTTATGTTAATTTTTCTACTAAGATGCTAAAAATGACAAAATATTAAAAATGCAGTTCCTAAACAATGGGATTTCAAAATTTCTATTTCAAAACTTCCTAAATTTTCAGAGTAAAACTGCAACATAAACCCCTTGAAAATACTGACATTTCCTTCCAATAATCAAAGATTTTTCTCAGTATATTTCTACCTTGTTTTCTAGCTAACATAATATTCTTAACCAATTGGTGATTTAATTCTGCAATAAATTTCCTTTCACTAACCTTAATTTTTGCTTCCCTATGATACAAGCTACTTCTTGCAGACTTTTTCAGGAATTAAAAATATAACACTTAATGACTTTAAAACTCATAATTCTTTGGTCAGTATGAACGTGTCTTTTTGTCTGAAAAACATTACTCATGTACCGAGCTTTCCTAATTTAAATTCCAATTTATGTTTATATTTTAATTAAACCGGTATCTGTTTAAGCTTCTGCTGAAGGAAGAGGATATAATACAATGGTCTACATTATTATATATTATATATTATTATATGGCATTATTAAAAAAATACTACACATTAACAAATCTGTTAATTTGTAGCATAGTGCATTACTGAGTGCCTTCAAGTACTTTACTTTAAAAGAAAAAAAAAAAACTAATAGCAGTGTAACAGAGTATATGCACCAAGTGCACAATGATTAATGGCTAAAAAAACAAGGGAGAAAACGTTTAGTTTAGAATATCTAAAGCATCATCGGCACCCCACTGATTCCATGGCTGCAAGCGACAGCCCATCCATCTTTTGGAAAACTCAGAGCCACTGTATATGACTTTGAGGGGCTGAGATGGCTGCCACCAGAGCATCTGAAAGACAGAGGGGGTGACTGAAGATGCAGACTTGGGGGGGTTCAGGGTTATGGAACTTGATTTCTTTGCCTTAAATTGCTCAAATGTGGTAACCAAGATATGTTTCATAATTATTCTACAGTTTTAGGTAAATGTTAATCTATTTACCAAATAATTGACAATGAAAAGGAACTTTCTTCCACCTACATAACTAGAGCTTCTGAGATTTTTAGGCAGATCTTTCCTTATTTTGAAATCAAAATATTATGTATAGATATACCAATAACAATAATCCTAGGTTACGCTGATAGGTATTCACTTAACTGTCATAACAGTTGAATACTAAGGGATGAACAAAAATCATGTTATAAGTTAATGAATTACTAAAACATATTTTCACCTACATGCCCAACACCCTTATAAATCTATGGTACACCATATATATGGAGTACTTCTGCACGAATAAACTCAATTTAGACAACATTTAATCTCTTTTTCATAGTCACATATGAGGTGAACTTCAATTTCCCCTTATGCCAGCCCCTCTGCTTACAGGGTTACCAAACTGAGTTTCCACTACCAGCCAGAGTTCTTCACTCCTTCCATACTCTAGCATTCTCCAAAGGACTTCTACTGAGTGCAAGACCACTCAGCCAGCTTTTGCAGTCTTTCAATCAGCCTTATTTTTAACACTACTGTGTTCCTCCTGGGAACATGAAATAATTTATGCAACTCATTCAAGAAGTGGAAAAAAGCAGGACTATGATTCCACCTCAGAAAGTTGTAAGTGGCTCCCCCATCTCATGGCGTGCTTCAGGATGGCTGGACCTCTCTGAAGGCAACAGATTGTCCTGTACTGACCTTTTCTCATTCCCAAAAAAGGCACTTGTTTCTAACAGACCCATGTAATTAGTTGTCAGTCATGCACAGATATTCTGCAGTACACAGTGTCAATCAGATATAAGGCTAGGGTAGGGAATTTATTACTGAATATGGGTGTTTTAGGATTTTACATTACATTTCATACAGAACACTGCAAAATATTTCAAATTAGAGAGTTGAGCTCATTTATACCACACCATATTTCAAAAGGGGAGGTAGGGCATATTCCTTCCCTTGTTTCATCTTGTGTTTGATCAGAGACTATGTAAAAATCATCTTAGGTGAACTGTGGGCCTCAGAGACTATGCTTCTTTTTAGAGGTGATAGAGAGTAGCACTTACCCTGCTGACTTCTTTAGGAGTTGATTCATCTAAAAGGAAACAAACCAAACAATTAGGCACTCCAGGAAGTTTTTAGACTGAATGAAGAACTTCAAACAATTTTTGCACCTTTTTACAGAACTTTCCTAATATGTTCAATAAAGTGATTGAATTATCCTGAGACTGGCTTGCATCTACAATTTTTTTAAAAATTCTAAAGTTAAAAATCCATTAAAATTAGGATAAAGTATTTATGAATTCTATTCTGACCTAGTAAGAATACATTTCGGAAGTCAGAGGCAAGCTGGTACAGGCCAGTTAAACCCTACATTTATATTCCAAATCAGTAAAGCAACTGTTAATACTGCATAGTCTGACACGTAAAGGCATTTGCTACCACATATACGCCACCAACAGCCTACATATACAAAGAAGCTAGTGAGCAGACTTAGACCTTCTGCTCTGAAGATCAAAGGTGCTATTCCTGTTGACTTCTTTGGATGTGGAAAAAAAGTCTTGTAGCCATAAGAACAGAAGAATTTCACTGATGTGATCTGGTATAACTCGTTAAAAGAAAAGAGATTTCAAGATTTTATATTCATATATATATATATACACACACTATAATGTTTTATTCTTTCAAATGCAAGCAGACTCTCATGCATTTTCGTAAGCTAAATACATATAAATAAACACAGGTACAATACCAGAGCACTAGCTAAAATATTGAGTAGTATTTCCTGAAATTAAAGGGAAAGAAGTTATACAGCAAGAACCCATCTGCCACTGGCATTTTCAACTTTCAGTTTAACCACACCAGAAGTAGCTTAAAAACACCTTTACAGCTGGTTAGTTGTTCCTGAAAACACGAAGAGAACTATTTGTAACCTTTTACTTGATCCTAGGAATCACATTACAATGCCTCGGAAATTAAAATTAAGTCAGCAAATAGATTTAATCTCACAGATAAATATCATATGTTTATATGTGCCAAAGGTTCTTCATATCTTGCCATTTAAGATGAACTTTTACACAATAAAGGTAGAAAATAACATTTTCTAGAAAACACATGTAGTATATAATTTCTGATGAAAGAACTCTCTACAGTAATACAGATTTCTCCTCAAAATTGAGTGATGCCAAGAAAAATAACATATTTCATGAGCAAATATTAGTCTCCTCTTAAAGCCGGTCAAATGATATACTAGCAATTTACACATGCAGAACACAGACGTAAACTTAATTGAGCTATTTAAGGTAGTTCTGTTGCTTGCAGTGCAATGTGTAGCACATATTTGCCACATTCAGTGATGTTGTCTTCCTGAACGACAGTTACAGGAACAGCCAAAGCTAGACTCAAAATCCATCTCCCCTACTACCTGCTTGCTGGCACTGAGCAACAGAAAATGTGAACAACAGAAAACAGAGTGATGACGTGACACTTTCCCTGGAGTACACTCTCAGTTTTCAGTAACTAACACATTTCTTGAATCAGTGGTGATACTTTTCTGTTTAAAGGATGGGGTTTTCTTCCTCACATTTTTCCAGGGTAAGAGGGGTGTTAGATTATGTTTGGCTGGTTATTAAACCTGAGTCACCAGCATTCAGCATTCTCAACATTCTCTGAGTTCCACAGCTGAAATACATAATACAAGAAAAACTATCTCTATTTGATTTTGAATCTGCACTTTATGAATTTCATCTGATTCCCTCTATTCATTCTATCTATGGAGACTATGATTTTACAGATCTCTCAAGCAAGTCTTTCTCTGCTTCATACCCCATCTAAACTTTTCCTGACTTGACAGGTACTCTCTGGTTCCTGCTGGTGCTAAGCAAGACCCTTGGCACTGCTGGTCACTCTCACCACTCCTACTTCCTCTATCCCACTGCATCTTGCTCAGGTGGGAAGTCCAGAATTACAGGCAGTACTGCAGCTCAGGAAAACACAACTAGGACTTACAGAATGACACAGGGATGATCAAGGGAGTTTCTGTTTGAAAGGAATAATTCCTAACATTTTACTTCTTTCTTGATAGTTACTAAACACTGGGCTAACATTTTCAAACATTTATATTCTGTAATGCCAATATGTCTCTCCAGAGCAGCTATAACTGAAAGCCCACTACTTTATATGAAAAAATTACTTCTCCCATGTAAAACAGTCAGCATTTATCAGAATTAACTTTGTCATCTATATCTCACTTAGTACTTTTAGCATCCTGAATAACTTCATCCCCTAAAAAAAAATTAAAATCTAATTTCCCAAATTAATTTCAGCCTTGCATCCTCTTAACCAACTCATGTATGTATATACTGAAAAGCATGGGTAAATCATAGTGGTAATCTCCCTCTACTATATTAGATATATTACAATTTATTGTAATATATCAAATATAAATGACTACCATCACAATTCTATGGCTTTCACACCATTACAAGACATAACTGCCACTGCATTTCCAACATTAGACAGAAGACAGATTAAATGCACTAAATGTAAGATTTACTACACAGCATAAAAGTCTACATAACCGCTATTTGAGCTACCATAAAAAAAATATTTTACTGCCATTTTTTCAGAAGAAAGATAAACAAAGTGTTTGTGAAGTTTGGTATTAGAGCTCCACAGATGAGGTTTGCAATTCAGAGAAAATGAACTGGTGGGAAAAATGGAAGATTCACTAAGGGAAGGAAGAAAGCAAAAGTTGAGGGGTAGAAGGGGGAAAAAAGTGTCAAATATCGTGTTAATCTACCTGGATACAAGTTATATTACTACACAATGATCTAGACAGTAATCTTCCATATTACAAGAAACCAAAGGCCTAAACAACACACCTTTTCTTTTCCCCAAGAGCAAAGGGAGAAACATGATCCCATGAACCTGGAGTGAATCAAATTGCTTTCCTACAGGTTCAGTCTTTAAGGCCAAGGTACACACCAAGTGATTGGATGCATGCACACCTCAGTGCTAGCACCCACGGCACAGAGTATGATACTTCTCTTATGATTTACTTTCTGTAAGCTAAATAGAGGGAAAATCATTGGAATAGCAGCTTTTCCCACATATTTTAGCCAAAATACAGGATTAGTTAATATATGTAAGTAACAGGGGACTTAAGAAAAATACCCTCAATTTGCATACTCCAGTTTATTCAAAAGCCATGAAATTGGTTTCTTTAAAAGGTACAATCTCTTGACTTTAAATCAAGTTCCATCCCTGTAAAATATGAAGCTTTTAAAAAAACAGATTAACCATTGAAATAAATCTCTAGACATTAAGTGCATTGGTAAATAGCAGCTTTCTATATAACCAAATCTCATAGAAAAATTATGTGCTTGAATATAAAGGTCCCCATTTATTATGGCATGTTGCATGGGATAACAGCCAGATAAGAGAAAGTATCATATTAGTGTCTATAGGGATGAAAATAAACACCCCAGGAGAAAACAAGTGTTTGTGAATGAGACCATACAAATGCTCCAGTCACTAGAAACTTTTCAGTTGGAGTTCACTTTTTCTTTAGACATTAAATACAATTAACCATGATACATGAATAAGTTTCACTGTCTCAATCCAATTTGTTGGTAGCATATTGCCACTCACATGCTAATTTTTGGGGATACCTGACATCATTACTAACACAGACTAGTAGAAGAAACATATATGATTTAGTTCTGGCCCTCTAAATATACTGACATTGTTCTTAACAGTTTCAAAAATACAGTGATAAATACTTGGAAGGAAATCACTATACATACGTGCATAAACTTGGCTATATGGCTCAGTCAAGGCTGTTGCAAGCTGCATTTTTAACACAATGATTCTCAATGTGGCTTACTGCACACAGAGGTAGGTAGTCAACAGTAGAGTGATGGTGGTAACTCAAGGAAGCACATAACTTGAGCAAGAGGTGTCTTTCAGAAGCAGTAGGAATGGATCAGTAATCTAGCAGAACACTCTGCTATAAACCCCATTATGTTAATGTCTTGGTAATTTGAGCATAAACACACAATGATACCACAACTGGACAAACAGGAAACTGCAGGGAACAGGACTAAATTTCAAAAGATTCCCCCTCTCTCGAGAAGCATTTGGACAATACTCTCAGGCCTATGGTGTGACTCTTGGGGACAGTTCTGTGCAGGGTCAGGACTCGGACTTGATGAGATCCTTGTGGGTCCCTTCCAACTTGGCATATTCTGTGATCTCCATACACTAAATTTGCACACGAAAACCACTGCACCAGCAATAATGTTATTCCATCCCACAGTGAGATGGTTCAACCCACTAAATGTGCAAAAAATGGTTCTAAACTTTCAAAACCAGGTAATCTCAGACCACAAGAAAAGAGTTACACCTGTATCTTGACAACTTTGCAAACATTACTATTTAAAAACTCTCTTCAGAGATCAAAGCATCAGGAGTAGGCAACGTAGAATGAGAGGAGTTCCACGATAAGAGTTGTGTTTAAGAATAAAATTACAATTTAACACACTTTAATATCTCAGCTTTACTACCTATACAATTCTAATTTACTACTTACATGATTCTAATTAACAACTGCATAGTACACTACAGATATTCATAATAATCAGTATGGTAATTAAAGACAGTATCCATCTGGGAAAGCCTCCATACTAAACCAAGTCAAGACAGGAAGAAGCAGAAAAGAAGAAAGGGAATAGACAGAAAAAAAATTCACAGAAGTTTGTCATTTGGCACAGTATAAATGGGGACACGTTAGTTTGCTTTAGGGTTCTTTTTGTTGGGGTGTGTGTGAAGGGGTGTTAAATTGTGAAACTGTTCATTTAATATAAAAAAAAGTCCAGATTTTATTTTGCACATTAAAAAAAAATCCTATTGGATACTTGCATTTCTATGCATGCATTTTAAAAAACAAAACAAAACAAAGGCAAATGCACTTCTGACAATTGTAAAATGCTAAACAAGAGTAGTCACAAAGACAACTTTAATGCACAGCAAGTTTTCAGACGTGATATTTTGATGTATTTACCAAGGAAGGAACAATTTGAATGCCCAATTAGTTTTATCACAGAAACTCTTTTGGAAAAACAATATTGCACTTTCTCCCTGGTCTTAGGCTATTCTTTGTTCTGTGTACTTAAATACCAAGAAAGGCTATGATTGTGTTTTATATGGTAATTCACCTATTACTTCATATCCTATTCAACACCACTGCTGAGTGATGAGAGCGTTAAACATATTATCTCATCTATCTTATCAGTCAACGAGGTTCAATCACCATTGTTTATTGCCAGAATGCAGCCACAAGACAATGGGCTGAAGAGCATGTATAACAATTTACCATTTTTTCATCCTGACCAGTTTACAGCTATACCTTTTTGCCTACATCTACCACTTTTCTTTCCTGATATGCAATTCTGTTTGGCATTCACCGTACTAATTGTTATAGGCAGCTTTCTTTAAAATTGATTACAGGTCTTGCAAACATGTTTGGTGAAGGAAGTCCCTTATCCAGTAGTAACACGATTTCAGTATTACTCTTTTTAAATCAAACTTGATTTTCTCCTATTTTTTTTCTGTTCCAGAATCCTGCTGGTTGCCAAGTATAAAGTATCCTTAAAGTTTACTGCAATCAATGTATCTAAGAAACAGCACTATCTGTAGAGAACCATCTGTCCTCTCACTTTTGAATGGAGCTGTTCCTTCACTTTTGAATGTTTTTCAAATATACTGCACAAAATTTGAAGTTTTATTGTGTTCAGCAGGTGTTTTCACTGAGAAGAGAAAAATTACATCTCTGTTGGCTCAAATACTACTCAGACATATACCCTAAGCAACTCCATTAAAATCAATAGAACTGCTACAGCATGCATTGGAAAACAGAAATGCTTTTATGTATTAAAATGTCACAGCGTTTCTGTTATGTAGAGTGATTCAGGGCTGAAGGAGATGATTAGAACATAACACTACTTGAAGCAGGTCCTACGAAGCTTCAATAACCTGAGAAGGCCCCTTGGATCTTGTCTGCTGCAAGACATCTGTATGTTTTAAAGACATGCATAATTTTTGGACCCTGCTGGGCCTCTTGGGTTTGCCTTGTTTATTCCTAGGAATACCTCTTCACAACTGATAAACTGCCTGAAGAACTTAAAGGAAAGGCATTTCCTTCTCCTTCCCCAGTATCTATATACAGCCCACATTTTACTGTAAGCCCAATGAGGCAAGGGATGGGATCGCACAGCTCAGTGACATGGAGTTCCCACCCCTGGCACAGAGGATTTTTGGGCCAAACAGGCCAAGAACTTTCAGCAGGTTGTCAGGGTAGGAAATACTGCATATGGCTCAGTGACAGCAAGAAATAATAATCTTACACATGGGAAAAATGTAATCTTTCACTTACCCTGGAGAAATAGAGCATCAGATATCAATGTTTTTAGTGAAGTTTTTGCCTTTAATTATTTCTATTTTGTTCTCATCCCTATCTTCTGTATTACTATACTCTCTTTTTTATGTAATAAACTTGTAAGCTATAAGACTCTTTTGAAGTTGTTAAAAACTTTCAGATTCCAGTGTTTATCTGCTACAGAGAATCAAAATTAGGACAAGAAGCTTTGCAGCCCACCTGATTTTCTTTTTTCTGCACCTCTGACTACATTGAAAACAAATGTCATGTTACTGGACTTTGCAGTAAAATCCTCAAAATCTGCAGAAAAATCAGTACTGAGCAGTTTTCTTCTCTTTAGACCAGCTGACAAAAGAAACAAAAGAAAATGCCCCAGAGGAAAAGTTTGCTAACGTCAACAAGGGTAAGGGATCATTAGAGCTTGAGATGATAGGTTACCACATGGGAGGGTGCAGTGATCCAGTGCGAAACATATTTACGTCAGGGGAATCATTTCAATCTCTCTGAAGAGATCGTATTGTAACTACAATATGCGTACGTTTGTATTAGAGATGTATTTTATTTACATTACTCCGGAGACTGAAAACTGAGAAACTGAGAAAGGGTCCAAATTAATCAGGATGAAAAAGAAAAAGTGACAGAATAAAATTTACAAATTAAGCCTTTTTGCTTTTAGGATATTTCAGCTGATTTTTCAGTAATCATAATCAAGCTCTCCATGACTGTGTTGAATGTTACAGAATAATGATGTGCAGATAATTCAGGACTTTGGAGTCTTTGAAAAATGACATGTTACACTAACATGATGAACAGATTGAAATTAAGAGACGATTGAACTATTTACTACTTATGAGTAACAGGACTGTGAGTAAAACATTTTGCTTGCAATGAGAAGACTGTCAAAAAAAATAAATTATAACTTCAGTGTGTGGAAAGGAACAGAATATGTAACTACAAAATTATAGACAGTTCTCTATGAAAGATAATGACAGCACCTTCTGAATTTCTGAACTTGGCAGTTTTAGTCTAAAAAGATTTTATAATGACAGGTAATTATATTCCACAGGAATCATACCAGAAAAAAAGTAATAAAAAAATCTTCTTGGCTGTTGTACAACAACAACAGTAAAATCCAAGATGTTGTGGAGTTCAGTATTCTTATACTGACATTTCAATAAGTGCAAAATTTTAACTCTCCCAAGTAGCAGGTGCAGTATTAAAAATGCTAGGACAGACTTAGAAAAGTTTTCAGGCAGGGACACATTCACTATGATTTAAAAAAAAAAAATCTTCAAACAAGTCTGGTACCCAATCCCTAGAAATGAAAGGAAGTTAAACACCCCAACAATAAGTAGGCATATTGATTTACCCCTGCTCAAGTGAGAATGGTAATTCACTAAATTGTAGGGACTCAGCCACTTGTGATCCTATAACATGATATTAAGGCTCTGCAGTATGTGAAATAATTGATGAAACAGTGAGCTTACTAAAAAAACAAGATAAAAGTGTGACAAATACAAGTTGTCCTTGGCTGAAAACAAGAACATTTCCAATGAAGTTCTGTTTTTATATCTCTGACTGGTCTTGTGTAAACCTTGAAGAATACTGTGACAGCCAACATCAGACACTTCAGCACCAGAACACATTACAAAGTCATGACACCTAACAGTCCACATGCATCAGGAATTATGGTCATTAAACATCTTGGCACATCAGCACCAAGATTACTCAGTCCTTTTATACAGAGTGGTTCCCCAAGAGATTCCACAAAAATTGAAAGGCAGAATCCAGTCCTCACTGGACTGATAATTTTCGCATTTCTGAATATACCTACCAGCACATCCTCATGCTTCAGTATGACAATGAATCTACTGCATCTGCCAACTTTCAGTACACACACTTTGACGCAGGCTTCAAACAGAGGACTGGCGTACTGTCAGACACAGGTAGCTGTCCCATCATAAGAATCTAACTGCTGGAAACACTCAACCATAAGCAAGGGAGGTGAATCACAGTATCTCCTTAATTAGGAACATGAGAAAGACTCGGTGACAGAAATCAACCCATCTTTAGAGGTTTCAATGCAAATGTGCCTCAGACACAGCCATACAGAGAAGAGATTACACTGGCAATTTCAGAAGGTATTCTAAGCTAACAGTCCACCTGACAGATAGATATCAAGGGAAAAGAAAAAAATTGTAGAAATGTCCAAAAAAAACCCTGCACATTCAGAGGTACAAGTTTGGAGTAAATGAAGAACTGCATGTCTTTATGCAAGCCAAAATTACTTCCATGTGTTTTTTTTTTAAATTTAACTAACAAAATCCTATGCAGATGGTAAATTAATTGAAATACTAATAAGAACTCAGAAAATATATAAAGAAATCAGCTGGAAAGCTAAGAAACTATATCTAACACAGCAGTAAGAGAAAGTGGAAGTACCACTTCTGTTGGTGGAATAAAGGGAACCAGAGCCAACTGTACCTCTTCAGCACAGCTGAAGTTGCCACCTGCTGGGATAAGGAGCTGTGTCTATCTCCCAAATTGTCAATCTAAGAGAACTACTAATGATCACACACTGAGAGCAGGCAACCAAGCGAGAAGTCTATTCCTGCAAGTATAAAAAGGGTACTTCATAATGCAAGTCCTTTCTCACCATGCCTTCAAAATAGTTTTGAAACAGTCATGATGGAGGAATTTCATAATTTGTCAGTTGCAGCATCATTCTTCCCAACTTCCTTCATCAGGCCTGCCACAGAGTTCTGTCAACACCAACACGAGTTTCTTACATAAGCAAGTGTCACATAACTACCCGGAAGGGAAATTTGGAGAAACCACCCCATGACACAACTGCTCCTCAGACATTTCTTTATATTCTGCATCTACCTAGTTAAGGAACACTAGAGCTGTGTTAGTTAATTCGTTTGGGTCTCACACCTACTCAGAAATGCATATAAGGCCATCTGATTTTTACATGCAATACTAATTCATTCAGGAGCTACTAGGGGATCTGACCATTTCTAGACATCAGGCCACTTGTTTCAGCAATTGTTGCACAATTGAGATTAAGTTACAAAACAGTATGACAAAGAGAACAGCCTAATAACTACATAATAAGCTGGTGGTTCAAAAGACAAATGTTAACATAATTAAATAAAGCAAGACTGAAAGTGGAAAGAAGAGCCAAAGGAAAAAAGCTTCAAAACAGAGTTTCAAAAGGAGGACATACAGGGAGAGAGGGACAGAGATGCTATGATGAGCAAGCAGCTTGGACAAAGACATCAGATGTTATTAATGGTGATGTACGCTACTGATGTACTTTACCACTCTAGGATTACTTTACTTTCTGCCATGGTAGGAAAAAAGTTCCAGTAAAAAGAAAAAAATAATACTGTTTATTACTGATCAAAAAAACAAACTGCATGTAAAGAAAATCATACATGCAAATCACAAAGTAAGATTTGCAAAAAAAAAAAAATTCCTTTTGTTTGCAATACTGTTCATTGCCACTATTAACGAAAAAACCCTGGAAACTTAAATCTTAAGCTTTAAAAATACAGCTGTCAAGAATAAAAAGGTAGTTGCTTCAATGCGCTTTGCCATTTTCCATCAAGTGAACAGATGGCATTATTAAAATTCTAGTAGAATGAAGTATTTATAAGTTCATTAGACAACACTAACTATACAAAAACCCCCAGTAATATTGCAAATAAATCTTCTGGATTCAAAATAGCATAAAAATACAAATAAGGGTTATAAAATCATATTTATGAGTTAGTATATAAAAACAATAATGCTAAATGAAACAAAAGAACATAAGAAATGCATAAAAACTCTATAAAACAGTAATTTATTTTCCAGGGTCACTTCCAAGTTAGTCCATGTGTTCTGAGCCTGAATTCTGTAAAAACGGCTTCAAGTTCAACAGTCTCTAAGACAGCTGAGAGGGAAAATGCTGGTTACAATTACTTTTCTTTAAATGTATAAATGTATATAAAACTCATACCATGATGCACAATAAGTAACAATGAAATTGCTCTAGAAATAATCCACACAGAAATGTAAGTCTTATTCTCTGAGGTGATGTTCTCAGAAAACAAACAAAGTCAGCCCAATGCATCTAGCACACATGTCAGTGCTTTTAAATGCTGTGCCAGACTGGCTTGTTTATTTGATACCTGAGATGCATTATTTGCTCTTCTCTTCACCATCTTGAATTATGAGCCTACACTGAATTCACTTTGGAATCACTGACTTGTAATTGGTTGCCTTCCTCTTTCTATTGTCTTTCTTCCAGCCATAGCAATGTCTTGACTTAGTAAAGTGGTGTCTCTTTATATTCTAATTTACTTGAATAAGATGCAAATTCCTGTCACCTTGAAAATGTGCCAAAATGTGTAATTTTAAATCATATGTGCTAATTTATTCAAATGTACACCACTTCTCTCTGCAAGTTTCATTAGTACAAGCTGTGTTAATGTTTAACTCCTTTAAGCACCCTGTCCTCTCTGAGTATATTTTATCCAGCCTAACAGTCATTCTTGGAAAGTCCTCACCTTGATACCTACATGGAAAATGATTCAAAGAAGGATGTGTACTATTTCAAATTTATCTTTTCCCAGTGCTTAAAAACTTGTGTGGTACTTTTTCTTTTGATGGATCCATTAGCACAGGAGGACATCAACCTGTTGGAGTGAGTTCAGAGGAGAGCCACCAGGTTGATGAGAGGGATGGATCATGTTTCATATGAGAAACAGTTAAGAGAATCAGGATTTTTCAGCCTGTAAAACAAGAGGCTTCCAGTACCCAAAGGAAGCCTACAAGAAAGATGGAGAGAGACTATTTACAAGAGCATGTAATGACAAGACAAGGGGGGAATGGCTTCAAACTGAGAGCAGATTTACATTAGATATTAGGAAGAAACTCTTTACTGTGAAGGTGGTGAGGCACTGGAACAGGTTACCCAGAGAAGCTGTAGATGTCACATTCCTGGAAGTGTTCAAGGCCATGCTGGATAGAGCTCCGAGCAACCTGGTNTCAACACAGTGTAGTGGAAGGTGTCCCTGCCCATGGCAGGGGGTTGGAATCAGGTGATCTTTAAGGTCCACTCCAACCCAAACCATTCTATGACTCTACTACCCAAACTTTTTCCAGCATTTTGTCACTGTGTGTCTATTACTTAATTAGCTACAATTTTTACAATCTCAGATTAGAATATTTGAAACTGTTTCTTCCTGAAGAGATGAACCTATATATAACAGAATGGTAAGGTGAAGGTCCACACCAGCAGAAACCAATTTAAGCCTGAACTGCCATCTCTGCCCTTTCCCCACTGCCTCGGGGCAGTCTACAGCTACAGCAACTCAGTGAGCTGCAGATATAATCTACAATTACACAGGCAAATGACCACTGTGTGGGAAAGGCTGGATATACACACCCAGGGATCGAAGCTGAGGGCAAGCAGTGTAGTAGTTCGACCACAGAGTTATTTCCTGGGAACAAGAAGGTTCTGGCCAAGCAAATACTGCACGCAGGACCCATTGGCATCTCAGTTTCTTAGTGACTGGGTTATTCAAGACTAGTTGGTGCTGACTAAAAGAACCTGAGATCTGAAGACACCTAGGGAGGCACGGAAAATTCTCTTTGCTAAGATGATTGCTAATTATTTTTTTGAGCATAACAAGTTCCTTCATATGTAGTAGTTTAATACTTAATAAAACAAAATGCAATTATGGCTTCCTTCAGGCTGGAGACACAGAGACATTCTCTTAGTGAAACCTAGGAGTTTCAGAGATGTTTAGATTTAATAGGTTTTTCCACTGAAAGCATATGAAGATCTACATCAACATTCATTTCTATTTATTAGTTTCCTTTAGTGCAGTACTGGAATGAATAAGAAGTTTTAATATGTTTTAGATAGCTGTACAGCATGCACAGAAAGGTTTATGTAAGAATTCACACTATTTCCTTCAAATCTTGAAAAACTTTTAACAGTCAAGGCAAACACTTCTAAGTCATACCCTGGAGTATACCTTTTCTCTTGGTCCATCCTACATTTAAAAGATTTAGCATCCTTAGATGAGAAGATTTTAGGAACAGTTAAAGAGGGAGGGGATTAAGATTGAAAATTATTGTTAGTTTCCTGGTTTTGAATTACTGAGACAAATCTCAAGAAGAAAACAAACCTGAAGAGAAACTTGCTTTCGCAGCACAATGACAGATTCTTTAACTTCATTCTAAAGGACGCCCATGATTCTAGTTATTACTGATTTACACTGTATTATTACCTTTAATACTTTCTTTTTCAATTAAAACTCCAGATATACTGAAGGAATGCAAACCTACCCCCTAATTTACTTTTGTTCACTTGCCTACCATAGTACGGCAATGAAATTGGATAAGGTGTGCCTACAATATCAATGACAGGGTAAAAATGTATTCAGCTCCAAGAAAAATCCCTGCTACAGACTACAATTTTTTCAAAGACACTTTAGGAAAGAAATGCATCTATTATGTTCCAGTTCTGTCTTGGGAGAAATATGACCCACATGGCAAGGGAAAATTTATTCTCATGAATATCTAATACAAAAGATAACAGTAAAATAAAAAGCTATGGCTCAACACTGTAAATGGGTGGATGCATCCTACTGTGCAGTAGTAAGCAGAAAATAATGGCTGGCTTTCCAGCAGAAAGGCTTGGCAGTCAGCTGTGTGGTGCAGACTAGGTTCTGTCCCCAAATACACATTCATTTTGGCAAAATATTGGGAGGTTGTTTAGAGTTTGATCACTTAGTAATTATCAAAACAAGCAAAAAATCCTTATTAAATGCTTTATTTTTTCTGGTTTGAAATACTATCATGCACTAGACTTATCTCTTGTTCCATACATCATTTAGCAAGTGTTCTGTAGCTAGATATACTAAAGGTTTTCCCATAAACTTAAAACCAGCATATAACTGCATGCATTCTTTTAGAAACTCTAGGTTGTTGGTTTAAGTTGTCAGCTAATATTACTATAAATAGGGCTTACTACTTAAATTGCAAATTTTTATATTCTGGAAAATATGTTTTCTTTAAGCCCAAAGAAACCCAGGCTCTGTAGCATCCTATCTGATGGAAATGAAAATCAGGAAGAAAAAGAACAAATACTACATGTGTGTTTGAATGTATGGGGTCCTAATTAGTTGAACAGGGTGAGTCTCTCAGTCTGCCACCAGCAGTAGATTATACAATCCACTTGTCCTTTTTGTAGCCCAAGTGTATCTACTCTCCCTGTTTTTGTCCTTCGCTCATCTGTCCTGTGCTTCCCCAAAGGGCTCCAGTTTCATCACATAAGGGAAAGAAAGAAACCACTAGATAAAACCGCTTCATATTCCTATCTTTACTGGGAACATAGCCAAGGATGTTTACAAAAAGCGTGAGTGGGATAAGCAGGTAAACTGTTTTCTAAGCTTCTGTAGTGACAGAGCAGCTCGGTTTGTCATGTATTATGCCACAATATCTTTGAAACACTAATCTTTAGAGGAGTCATTTTCCACTAATCTCAGTAGTGAAAAATTTGTAAGATTCTGAATTTGTTCAAGGACTCAATAAGACAAGGATCTATAAACAATCTAGGAGGGTTCTTCAGATATGAGTTCCATATAAAAGGCGGGAGTAAATACTTAGGTACTGATAATTTTTTAAACATAACTATTCTTTGCATACAATATCTTTTCCACCAAAGTCACTGGGACTTCATCTTTAGATGGGTTCTAGAAGTAAAATAACAAGAGCCTTGTATCATCAACTCAAAGAAAAGCACCATTGTTCAGCATGTATTTTCCTGCCACATTTCAACTGGTCATAAGGAACTCCAGATATCTATTCTATGAAAAGATACATTCTGCTTTTGCATTAACCTAGACTTTTCTATTGGAATTAATGAAATTAACAGGAGCTATGTGATATTTTTTCCTGTCTATATGGATACTAGTATTTGGAACTCAACATCCACTTTGTGCAACCACTAAAAGGAGTATTTGTGAAGATTAAGGCATTAAATGAAATACATTTAGTTAAATACAAGCTCTCTTGCAACTAATCTGAGGTATTTTCAACATACAAGTCAGACTGAGATGATAACAGGATTACTGAAAGGTCAGAACTGAAATTCAATACTCTTCTCTAGAATCCTAATCTGTTTCCTCAAGGAAACAGAAGAGTTACCAAGCCAATTTCCACTGATTCCTCCTCCAGGTGTGGATCCAGGTCATGTTTTAAAAACATTTGCAAAACCCAAGGTGATATCTGCAAATATCACAGAAGAGGCCCTGGTAAAAATGAAGAAATGTCTGCCCTCCTTTTACTTGAGTCTCATTATGAAAATGTGTGTCCTTGTCACCACCACAGCAAAAGTTTTCGTTAAACTTTTGAGAAGTACAGATGATGCCTCAAGGATATGTAAATTGTAACAACAGCAGCCCTTATTAAAGACTTTTTTCTAAGAGGTAAAAGTGGAGTCAGAACTCACCATAGTTTTATTAAATGAAGTCAGAAAGCCCCTGACTGCTTGGTTCTGAGAAAAATTTCACCTAACTACTGTACAGAAGAGGCTTCTGTTTCTGCATGTTTAAGAAAACCTATTTTCCGAAAGAGTACTGACAGACAGACAACCATGTCTGAGGGACTTGGACATATCACGAGAGGGAGAACCTTGAGACCAAGGGAAATCATTCCATCACTGTGACATAAAAAGAAATGGAAGACCTTGGAATGAGAACCTACTAAAACTGCCTATCTTAAAATTAAGAAATATATTAATATATACCTAAAAAGTGACAACCCTAGAGAGGTAAAAAAATTAAGTACCACCAGGCTTTATTCTGCCTATTTATCAAAAGGCTAACAAGGTACAAATAGAAACTAGATGATGCTGACCTAAGCAGATGTTGATTTCTATACCTGAAGAGATGATCATAGAAATAGAGGTAATTGCTCAGAAAAAGCCAGTAATTTCTTAACAGTCTGTAGAAGAGAGTGCTCTTCAAAAACTCAACTAGTAAATTCTGTAGTTGAGAAAACTTCCAGAGAAAATATTGTATTATTTGAAATAAGCCTTTATTTTAAGGTGTGTCATAAAAATAAAGAAAAACAAGTATAATACATGAGTACTAAGATATATTTATGCAAAATTTTATGCCCATTTATTAAGAATTAAGAAAAGCTAAATTAAATATCTTCTCTCCCTTTAACTAGATTTACAAGGGAAAAAGGAAAGAGAGAGGGGAGAGGAAGGGGAGGGGAGGGAAAGGGAGAGAATTCTTACTAGAAGTGCTCCAGAAGCACCTCCAGATTATTAGCTGATGGACAGCTACATAAACTAACAAATGACAAGTTTAGAATGATGACAAGTAGTCCACATTTGTGAGTAGAATCATCATTGCCACCATCACACTACAAAGAAAAGATTCAAATAACCTACACTATCCTGAAAAAAAGAATAGGTTTGGCTAGTTTCTTCCAAGTGTGTTTAAAAGCATCTTGTTTATGTCCCTATATCAAGGGCCAGTCTTGGTAACCCATAAATAAATCTGCCTGTGAGGAAACATAGAGTTGTAGTATGTATTCCAAAATTTGAGTCTATCCATTCTCAAATCCTAAAGACCTATTTGTGAAATGCAAAACTGCCATTATGGGCCAGTAGTCCCAGTGTTTAGCTCTGAAAACAGTCACTAAAAGATGTTGTACCGGACCATGACAGATAACACATTTCTTAAATTTTCTGTATTTTTGTGACTCTACAATACTGTTCTGTGCCACTTATTGGGAATTTTGAAGAGTCTTAGTTGTTTCTGTAACTGTTCAAACCCCATTGATTCAAAATTTGATAACTGTTAATAATCATAAAATCCCGTATTATATGATGCCTTTTTCTCTGTACTGGAACGTATACATATATTCACTGTACTAGGTGTATATAGTTGGCTGCTACAATAGGTAGTCCAAACATCGAAATATATCAGAGATTTATTGTCCCTCATAACTACCCAGAAACAAAATTTTTTTGAGGAACACAATCATGCCAGCGGGGGGGAGAACAGTAGTTATTTTCTATAAAAATTGTTTTGGCCAGAGAACAGTTGGAAAAAGCAACCTGGTAATAGTACATGTCTGCAAAAACAAACTATCATCTTTAAAACTAAAAGGTAGCTTAAGAAAGGTAACAGATAACAGAGAGAATTCAGATTATTCCTCAAGCACATTCATATGATAGACTATAAAATATATACATGATAATAAACCAGCAGGTGTCACAATGACATGGTTTCCTAGGTTATACAATGCAAAAAAAAAGCACATTCCGGTAATTGAAAACTTCATGTGAAGTAACCTCCTGTCCTACAGAGGCACTCACTGTGTGGGTCATGACAACTCTAATTCAAAAAGAAGGGTCACTGTGTAGTTAGTAACTTAAAAAGTTGTTTTGATAAACCTCCACAAGTGTTCACTGTAAATCCAAAATCACTGCTCAGCAAGTCCCCCAGAATAAACATCTCTTTATAGCTATGCAAATACCTGATGCACGTCATGAAGATATTTCCAAATGTTCACAATGAACCCACTTGGATTGAATTAGTGTAATTTTAACCAGTCTGTTGTCACTTCCCCACCCCAGTCACCAAAACCTAATGTCAGTTACACCCAACTACTATAAATCCTTCAAAATCTCACCAACATTCCTCCTCCCACACCTATTATTGAATTATTAATTTCCAAATCCTTGTTGCTAATCAACACAACCATGTCTTTTCTCTTTACCTTTCACTCTCCATACTTAACAACAAATGAAATAAAACCACCCCTTTAGGATTAAGACCAAGCACCCTGTAAAAGGAGCTCCCTTTTGTTACCTGAACAACCAATTTAACACACAAAACACTATAGCTTTGCATTTTAAAAAATTTGAGAAAGTTATGCTATTAATCATTGTTACTCAGCAATTTCAACTAGACAAACCTCTTTTTTCTTCAAGTCAAAGAAAATCACCACTTATGGGTATCTGCATACTGCAGATTGGCTGCTCAGTTCTGCAGCCAAGCGACATAAGGTGCTGTCTCCAAAGATTTTGAAAGATGCCTTATTGTCATAACTGAAGAGATCTCCTGCAGCTTAACTAAGAAGATCAATGAACAATGTGTTATAATATAAAACCAGAGTCCTTTTCCAGAATATTCAAATGTGTTATTAAGACAATTTGACTCACAGTTCTAACAATGGGTGGTATATAAATCCCAGCGAGGCAGTAGAAGCATAGTGACAGAGAATAATGACCCTATTCTGCTAAACTAAAAAGTCCATCCACTTGAGTTTGTAGTCCATGACAATGGCTAGTAACAGTTCATTTAGAAAAAAAACAGGAAAAGAGTTTGAAGAAATTACACTATATGAAAAGGAGAGAGAACACAGACTACAGATGTACAGAATATACTTACTCCAGTATGTCCTCAGAGCAATCAGATGCTTATGAATTTTCTCAGCTGGAGGCTGAAACAGGATCATAGTATGTAACAGCTCTTGATGAAGTATTTCTGCTTTGGAATGTGTCTAATCACTTTTTGAACCCATTTACATTTTTAACATCTCAAATATATTATGCTAATGGGTTCATAATTTAGACATGGGTTGTGTGAAAAAGGACATCCTGTTGTTTCAAATCTGTAGTCAATTCATTTTGCAGGGTGTCCTTCAGTTCTTCTGTTATGGAAAAGGTAAATCTGTCAACTGTCTTCATCTTGACAGTCAAAATTATAAAATTGGTACAGTTCAGGTCTTTTGCAGAATGAAAAATTCCCCTCTGTTTGGTAACAACACCATAAAATTCATAATAGTGTAAAGATAATATGCAAGACCGGCCTTATAAAGGGTTAACAATGGAATTGGGGGTCTTTTTGCAGCAGAATCTATCTGGATGCACTTAGTCAGTGCAAGAAATTCAGACCTTCGTAACCTCTCTCCACTACAACAACAAATCAGTTACTATGAATAGTGAATGAGCATCCTCAAATGCCATATACTTAGTTCAGTAGATGTAAATGACTTAATGGAATTGATAAAGAATGGAAACTGAACAGTACTGTTGAGAAAATATTATTCTTTAACTAATTATTTAACTAATTATTTTTTGCTTTCCAGTCCAGATGCTGAAAGAAGTCAAGTCCTTCAAATAAAATTTATACTGTCATTGGCTCAACACCAACAGGTAATGGGTTATAACCCATTATAATGCCAAACCTCCTTACACCTGAGCTTTAAATGTTCCACGGAAAAAAAAAAAGGTCCATTCCCTTCAGACCCAAAGAAAATTACAATATATAATCTCCTCCTGTTCCATAACTGATAGTCACATATTTTCCTCAAATTGTCTAAATGATTAAACTAATTAAACATAATTAAACTCAGTGTCCTGTTATCCAAGTATATTTGCCATTGATAAAGTCCAGTTAAGTGATTCCTCCAACCCTCACATGCTGCTAGTCAAACAGTTCATTGCCCCCCTCAGCTGTCCTGAGGGAACTGTTAGCTTGTCTCATTGTATCCACAAAAAGATCTCAATGTTAAAAAAATACTTCCTGTCTTGCGTATTTTTTGCAGAAATACAGATTAGAGACATCTACACATCTGGTCATCTTTGCTGTCCTGTATATCCTGAGGAGGTGACATTACCTCTATAGAGCATCTGAATTTCAAATTAATCGCCAATTTCCACAAGGACTTAATGATATTTCCTGTTCGCTTGTATTTGGCTGAGCTGCCTAGCTGTTCCCAAGCTCTAATGGCTGATTTTTCCATTATATTCCTAGCATCTCTCCCCAAGCCGCATTAACTAATTCAGGCTAGGCCTAAAGTAATGGAGGAATTAGGGCTGTAGACTGGGCTTGAACATCACCAGTACCTGATTAACTGTTTGCAACCTCATTATGGCTTGGATCTTGCCAACTTGCACTTTCCTAAAACAATATTTGGGATCAGATGCCCAGGACTATTCCAGGTGGTAATTTGGATGCAACATCATATTCATGAGGGTGTGAAAACCAGTTTAGCCTTGCAGATGGCACACGCCATGCAACTAGGCCTCAGAGACAAAGATCTCTCAAAAATTATTTTTATCTGTCACTTAATGAGATCTTTTTGAGCCTCTATACATCTGATTTTAATTTTCAGTACTTCTGAAATGTTATCATGCTAGTATGCAACCATTTTTCCAGAGAGCTTATGAAAGTAAAAATCCCTCTCAGACTACTAAAGTTCTCTGTAGTGAAAATTATCTAGGAATTCCCATGGTTTACTTCCCAGTTCTTAGTACCTTAGTAATCTATAGGTGGGTTTTTTCTCCAAACATGTAACTTTGAAGACCATTGAAAAAGGTTCTTCTCAAAGTTTTCTGGGGGTTTTTGTTGTTGCTTTTTTTATTGTCTGAAACTTGAGCAGACATTTTGAACCAAATAATTTCCACCTACATGTTTAATAACATCTTCTACATACTTAAATAATATTTGTGACATGAATCTTCCATCAGCAAAAGCTTATGGTAGCTATGCAGAGGTAACAGCATTCATTTATGTGCAATATATGTATCCCTCCTATAACATATTTAAACAGGTGCCATCACCTGAAGCAATAAATTAGTGAATGTATAGAAGCAAACCAATGGGAATGAAGTCATGTTTAGGCCTTCCTCTTCCTGAATGAAGTGGGAATGTAATTTAACATGCATTCATAGAACATGGAAAAAAAAAAGTTTACTACAGTCCAGTTGAAAGTTAACTGACAGGATTTATTTCACCATGCACAGTATGAAGAAGTAAGTTTTGGACAAAGCTGCATCTTCAAAGCTTGATCTACCAGTGACCACTAGGACAAATAAAGGGACTATCTATGACTCACCATGAAAAGTACCCTCTTTGAATCAGTTGCACTAAATCTGATCTGATAGACAAACACAGGACAACTAGTCTAAAATTCTATCTAATCATAGCTACTTTAAAGGATAAAGTAACTGAATTACCTCACCTATTAGCTAAACCATTACAGGATAACACACTACAGATTTTTAGTCTTTGTTAAGCCCATACTATGCCTGTACTTTACTGTTCTGTGTTTACAATGTGATTTCAAAGTCTTAGGACAACAGAGCAGTTTCAGAAGTAAAATTTCTGCTGAAAATCTTCGCTAATAGCCAATATGAGGTTAAGACAAATATTTATTGCTTCTAGCCCCAGAAACATAAAATTATCCATTTAAAAAATACAGCATTATCATTTATATCCAGCTAGCCATCTCCACACTAAAAGATGAATTTTCACTCATCCTTAGGGCTTCCTGTAGTTCCTGTGAGACAAAAGAGATGGCAGATTTTTTGCAGATATATCACATGTGGATAAGGTATCAAAAGCTTCAATGTTTGATTACAGACCTTGTCTAGCGAGCATTTCTCAAGTTAATACTTCTATACTTGGATTAAAAAGCTACTGTGCCATAAAAGTTAATGACTATTCCCTTGTTATTTATTGCTTTCTCAGCTCACAGGCTATGGGAATGTTCCTACTCCAGTTCAATGCAGGTAAAACAGGTTAGCTGACATTGACATAAATATTATTATTAAAAAGTGTCAGCTACGCAGGTATACAGTCTTCACATATGTCATCGTAATGGAGCTCCTCCACCAATTAGTGAGGTTGTTTTTTTTTCTTTTACTTGCTTGGTTTGTACTTAAAAAACAAAGATCCATGTACAGGAGAGAAACAATCTGAAAACAATGAGCATCACAGCCAGACAACATCAAGGAGTACTGTCTCGCACAGGAGTGAGGTGGTTTTGTATTGCATACAACACTAATGAACCTATTATTGCAACAGTATCACTCCTATACTGCCCATATTTTACAGAAGATTTTGATAATCTGGAAAGGTTCAAAATGCAAAATGAAGGGAAACAATAAGAAAACTGGGAAACCTATTCCTCGGTAACATACTAAAAGAAGGTCCATATCCTAAATTACTCGAAAGATTGAGAACTGACAAAAAATTAAAATCTGTTTATTTTCTAATATATCTAGAAGTACCAGGCAGAAAATGATTCTGCAGTATTTTTGCGTAGACAGAAAAAAACATAACCACTCCTAATTCAAGCCTAACAAAGACACAACAAACATTACTTTAAGTACATGTTGAGAATAATTGCTCTAGATATAATGTGATTAACACAATTAGTTCAAGAGGGAACTCAGACCAAGTCGTGACGTCTACTTCCTAAGGCCAAACATCTCATCATTAAAGGATTACCCTCTGCAAATCTCTAACCATCTAAAAAATTCTAAATATGCAGGAGAGCTCCAGGAAAATAAAAAAATCACCTCCTTCACCTGATCCACTCAAAAAAGAAATAATAAAAAATCAGACAATAAGCTCTCACATTCTTCAGCAAATTAGAAGAAAACAATTTACCAAGCTCATTTTGGCACTTATTTGGAGTTTGCTAGTGATAGCCATTCAAATAACAAAGAATAAAATCAGTAACTGCTTCAACATCAAGTCACACACTGAACAGAAAACAACATTACCACTCAAAACCTCAGTATTATCTACCAAGAGACCACTGCTCAATATTTCTCTACTATCAGTACATTAAATAATTCCTGATCTATCTGACCTATAGATCCTTTCCATTAGCCTTTTTTCTTTTCCTGCCCAAAGGAACAGACTGACAACACAACAAGGAGAAACTTTTTCACTAACTCCTCAATATTTTCACAGCCAAAATGAACCCACTTCTAAGCTGGCTCTCTTCTGACTAACTCAGAGAAAACAATTAAATAACCCATTGAACTGGTAACACAGGAAAGAAACCGTTTTACCTCAGACAATTATACCAACTGTTTCAGGAAATGATGCGGCAATAAAACAATTTTTAAAAGCAATGTTACAATAGTCTCCCAGAAATCTGCTCCAAATTTTTTCTGTATCTGTGACAAATGTATGCCATTTTCTTTATCTGGAGTATGTAGAGCTCCACCTCTAAAATACTGATATACTAATATAAACTTTCTAGACACATGAAAAATGGCAACCTGTAAACTATTCCATACAAAAGTCTCTGACTTGGTTTTATCTCTGTGATAAGTGAGTGGTGAGGACTACACCAAATACACAGAGAAACAGGGTCTACCCAGGTCCCAGATATTACTGCAACTTCTCTGAGAAAATCATGTACAACAGAGGCAACTTTTATCAGTGTAGATATTATCCCAGAAAAGTAGCACCTGTCAGTATCATACCAGTTACCTTGGTTCAGACTCACAAGACCACCTAGACCAACATCTTGTCTCTAACTGGCCATTAGTGATACCAAGGGAAGAGTAAGAACAAGGCAAGCAATTATTTCACTTGTACTGGAAAGAATGGAATTGGAGGATTCACCCTTTCTGTCTTATTTTGAGGAAAAAAAAAATCCTAGAAAGGTGTCAAAGTACGTAAATAGTGGAGTTTGCTAATAAGAAGCATTAAGAGCTACGCGCTGCCCAAACAATTCCCACAATCACTCTTGCTTTTTGGCATGTATTTGTTGCCTGCTTGGATGTCACAAACATCAGCACAGCAGGAATGCATCAAAATGAAACAGCATGTCTGTGGCATCAATGAAATATTAAGACAGCCTAATTATAAATTAAGGAGGTCATTAACATGCTGCCAAATCAGTTCCTCTTGCCTACGTTGGGGATACGTCAGAATTGCAGCAAGCTTTGGAGTGATAGTCTCCAGATTCTGAGTATCCCTCATCTACAGTGCTACAACTCCTATCCTGCACTAGCAAATGGGAATCTCTGCCTAGTCAGTGTGGAAATACACAGTCCTGGAAAACTAACAAATCAGGCATAGGCTCCTTTTTATTTTTCTTTCTTTTTAATTTTGGCAGCAAGATGACATATATTTAGCATACATATACTGACACATGTCCTGCCTTCATATATCTTTTCATATACTCTATCCCTGCTTATGGAAATGCATGTTATTCATCCTTTTTTATGTATTTAACAACCTTAGGCAAAATGTAAATAATGTTCCTCTACACACCATCTTTTAAAAGCCAGAATGAATAACTTAATTGAAAGAGTGGAAATGGAATAAATATGATCTAATGTAGAACTTTGTACTTCAGTATTGCTTAACTATAAATATTTAAGTACCGACTTGCTCTCTAAACAGATCCACATATCAGTATCTCTCCAAAACTCACTATTTTGCCTCTCCCAGGACTGTAGCCAACTTAAAGCCCATTATGCTGATACCTTAAAACATGGAACTGCAGCACCAGAAAAGAAACTATTTTCTGTACAGAACTCTTATTTTTTTATATGTCAGTGATGCAGCCTAGTACAATTTTTCTTTTAGTATCAGCCTGAAGGGACTAGTAAACAAATTCTCTCTTTATGTATAGTCTCAAAGTCTGGGTATGACAAAATCTCTTGCCACAGATCCTATTCCTCCAATTCCTTCTCCAGTTAAGAAAAGAAGGCTAAAAAAAAAAAGGCTTCTGTGTCTAAAGACCACAGAATGGATCAGTCTTAAATAAACTACCTTAGTCAACAAAACCTTCAACTCAGCACACACTACAAAGTAAGGAAAAGGAACCTGCACAGAGGTCTATCCTTTCTGTACTCAATTAGCTCACTGAAAGCTACTCTAGGGAAGTTACAGTGAGTTTTCAAATTATTGGAAGGAGCATATTCAGAGATAACTGATTCCAGTCCTCTGCCAAATGCACCAAACCTGACTGTCATCTTTGTCCACTTCTAGGGCACATAAAAAGGGAGGGGAAAAGGGTGAAAAGACAATTTGCTAAGCTAAATAGAGAACAGAATCGGGACTTAATCTAAACTATGAATCGACAAACAGTTGCTTTGGAAGAAACACCACAAGAATGAGACACACCATGAGAAAATCATGAATTTAAATGACTAATGAAAAACTACACTTTAAAAAGCAGTCACGTAGACTGCTTACAGTAATTGCATAAAAGTATCAGTGAATTTATTGTGTAATGACAAATTAAAAAAAAAAGTGCTTCGAATGTTCACAAATGTCTTTTAACTGAAACAACCAATTACACTCATTTAATCATTTGCATCATATCAACAGCATAGCTATCAAATAGCACTTATTTAACACTAACTGGAAACCCTGGATACAGAAAAGCACAGCAGGAAAAAACAGTCCAGAAAAAAGAATACATGTAAAATTACTTAAAAAGCTATTTTATGTTTCTCTTTAAACAACTCATGTAAGGAAATATCAGAAAATACTAAATATTTTTGTCACATTACCTAATACATTCTCTTGCATGTACAGCAGGTTACAGCACAGTATTACATTATGAATTCCATAAAGGATAATATTAGTAGCAGGATGGCAGTACCTTAGGTTTACCCTAAGAAAATTATTCTTTTTGTTTTTCAAAACCTAGGAAACATCTTGTGGTGTCTCCTTGAGGATTTATACAACCTGAATTAAAAAACAGCAATATCATAGTAATGTCATATTAAGCAAGTAATTTCTAATTTCTTCACTTTTTTCTTCTTTTTTTTCAGATCAATTATGAAATTTCAGGTTCCTGGAAATGCAGTAAGTCCACTGCACTTGACAGACAGTAACTTCTGAGCATAATCAGTGTTGTATCCTGTACTGAACATGCTATTTTTCATTTCATTCTTTTTTTTAATTGTATTTATAAACTACCTAACAACAGCATTTGTATGGTAGCAAAGCACCTTAAGTTCCCACTATACATAGCTTTCCATGTTTTGGGCAAGTGTTGCTGGAAGAAAATAATGTATAAAGCTGTTAATGTGTCCAGATTCAGATTAAGCACATGATCATGCACTTTGATGAATATGAGGGCAATGGGAAGCAATAACTATTCTAAGTGATAGGCAGCTTTCCATGTGGAAATTCTGTGTCAGTATAATTTCTTTTTTCTTCCTATAAAAAAAGTCTTTAAAAAGATGAGGAAAGACACCTATGAAATTCAGTATCAACTGTAAAAGATGCAAATCTGGCTTATAATCAATGTGCTTAGTCTCTTAGTCTTGTGGCAATGAAGCTTCAAATAATATAATTAAGGTTGGAATTCATAAATATTTTTCTGAGAAATTTGTTGGGAGATAAGGATCTATCCAGCAGCAGAGCCTAAAGCTTCCAAAATATTATGGTTCTTGCTACAGTCATCTGCTACTTTTGCTTGAATTATATAGAAGAGGACAATGGAAGAAGTCTTGTGAGTTCTATGAGTATTATATCTAGGCATACAGAAAAGAAAAGATCTGGCAGATTAACTCAGCCATTATCTGGATAGAAAAATTTTAAAACTTAAGTGTTTATTTATTACAAATAGAGTCCTTGGAATTGCCGTGTGCAACAATACAAGGGTTCAGTGTGTTTTGAGCATGTATTTGATTGGTAGATAACAGTCACAGTTAAAAAAGTTGCAGTGAATACCCAAATACCAGCATAAGCAGCATTCCTTCCCAGTGTTACCTTTGCAGGTTTTCTCCAATACACCAGGAAAAAGAAAAGAAAAAAAAGAGGGTAAAGAAAAATGTATTTTATAATACCAGGTAGATCACCATCACTACCAAACGGTCGTGAGAAACTTTCAATCTAACATTTACTGTTATAGATGCAAGATTAGTCATACACGCTGACAACACAACTCATTATATTTTCGGATATAGCTACACCTGAAACAGTGTGTTATTTACTGATTTCCTTCCTTTTTTAATACTTTGGATTAAAAAAAAGAGACATCTAAAGTAACTAATTCAGTGAATCTCAGTCACAGACAAATTTTGGTTCACTTAAGTCCAAATTGGACATTTCAGTTCATGCTCATCCTAATGAAATTCAGATAAACTACTCTGGCTGCAGGCCCATTGACTTCTGGCTGAAGAGTACACACAGCTGGATATCTGTAAATCAGGCAGGACACAATTTCTGCATATAGGTTAATGACTGTTCTGCGTCACCAATCTGTAAGAGTACAGACATTAAGCCAGAGACCTCAAAAGAGCATTTTGCCTGCCTGGCAACTTCCTAATAAAAACAAAGCTTACTTCTTTATCTGTATCACATTACATGATGTGAACATTCGTAAAGTACACCACATTAAAGCAAGAGGATAGAGGAAAAATTATACCCCTACTGAGGTAAAGTTACTCAGGCTACTTAGCCACTTTAAGTCACCACAGATCCATGCTGATACCAAAAGATTCAGTTCCATCCTCTCCTCCTCATTTCTCAATGCCACCATAACACAGGTGGTGGAATTTGTACATACATAACACAAACCGAGTAAATCATCTAGCAAATTTCTTTCCTAAAAATGTTGCATTCTGACAAATTAGGATGTTCTGTTATCAGAGAGATTTTATATGGCTATAGACTTTCTTTCTGGAAGAAAATCACAGAGAAGGCTCATCAGTACCTGTTTCATTCTATAAACAAAATGCATTCAAATTATTCTTTTTGACTTGGCAAGTGTAGTTTTAAATCTGGTTCTGCTTATTTTCATCTAAAATCCAACACTAAGGAAGACACATCTGCATAACTGCCTGCAGTGTAATAAATACAGCCGCCTTAAAGATCACTGTCAGCTAAAGGGAAGTAGCAGGAAAGCAGAAAGACTCGTTTGATGATAACAGATATGAAGCTGAATGATAGTGATAGCATAACTATTGCTTGACACTTTTAATACAAGTTTGGGGAGAATTAGCCATAATATATAAGTTTTAAAATCTAAGAAAAAAACAGACAAATCACACTGTTGCGGCTATTCATGTTCAAACTTCACAAAGACAACGGTCAGCAGTCACTTTGCTTTTGCAGTTGGTTTAAAAAGTTTCATTAGGATTTCCATAAAAACGTATCTTCAGTTCACACCTTCCTCTCCTCCCCCGCAAAAATTGGAAAGTTTGAGCAACTAAGGAACTACTATTAGCAATATAAGAATCTTGAAGCTGAAAATTATCCAAAGCATTCATTCGGTTTTAGCATTAATATCCTTGACCCAGACTATAAACTGTGTTTCCAACACACAATGATTTCTTATGGCAATTTCAAGTGTCTTAGAGAAAAATCATTTCTTAAATGAACATAGCTCTTAAAAATAAATAGGGTTAATTTCTGGTAACACTAAAATATTTTTTTTAATCTTCTGTTTACAAAAAGCATTGCCACAACTTATTCCCTTGTTTCATAACACTGATTTTCTGATTGCTTTTGTGGATTATAACAATAAGCATCCTGGAGTGCTGCAGTTTGTAAACTACAAAGATAAAGTAAACTGACAGCCTATTGCTATATACTACTTGCACTAGGTAATAGTTTAAATCAACAACAATTTACTGCCACCTTAGTATCAGATATAGTCATCACCACCAAAAATCTGGCTCATTATGATTCTATCCCTTGCACACAATCATCTTAGCCCCTCTATTTAAAACGAGAATTATCATCAGAACTTAAACTTCAAGCACCTTAGAAGTCAGCCACAAAACAATTCATATAGATAGCAAAAACAGTGTTTCTTCCCTCACCTTTGTAATTGCCTCTTTTACATTTTACCTGTTACATTCCAAATGAGTGAGAATTGCATGAATTTTATGTTTGCACACAATGTCACAAAATTTAAGGTCATTACAAAATTTACTGACTCATAAAAATGTCTTCTGGGTCTGTTTAGTGAGGTATTTTACCTAAAGCAACCCAACAGAAACACCTCTAGAATTCAACACAGAGGTTTATAACCTCTGTGTCAATATTCCTATCTTGATTCCTGACTTAATACGTTGCGAGTAGCAACTTTTGAGATGGTATATCCAGTAATTGACTGAGGCTTACATCCTGCACATCCTGCGTAATTTCAATTCAAAACTTATCAATTTTAGATCCAAGAAGCCCAAGTTATGTTCTCAAAACAGACACTGCAGGTTGATGGAACAGTATTTGCAACTTAAAATGGGTAAACTAAACTTCCAAAATGAATACCAAAATAATTCAAAATAGAAATACCAAAAATATTTAAAAAACGGGGTTTTTTGCCTTTAAAAAATTGTGGAACCAAAACATAAGAATTATAACAGTCAGGTTTTATCAAAACTAGATTTTCTTTCTAAATCTAAAAATAGCTGAGTTGTTCAAAGCTAACTATTAATCGCGAATGAAAAGAACTTACCTTCTTGTCTGTTATTTTTCCTTTTTAGCCATTTTTCCACAGTTTCTGCACTTACACTTTCTGACACAAACTCATCCAGTACCTGGGGGTGAAGAGAAAGATACGCCTTCACTTTTTCATCTGTTAAACCTGAAAGAGAAAATATTAATTGATTACATTATCAGCATGAACTCCCTCGTACAAAAAAAATACCTAGAGACCAGCAAGAGTCAATATTCTTTTTTTTAACACACTGATTGAATACATGACTATTTAAATTGTCTCCTCCTAGACAGAGAAATATTCAGTAAAAAAAAAAAAAAAAAGAGCTGTCACACAGAAAATAGTAGAAGCAAAGCATATCCATCCAAGATATTGTGTACAAAAAGTCCCCTAGAGGGTTACAGGTAAACGGTACCTGGGAGAAATAGCCAGGTAGAAATTTATGATGATGACTGTGATTATAAAAGTACTTATTTCCAAGATATGCACAATTATATACTGATACAGAACCTGGTTAGAAGGAGATAGAAGAAAGTGAATTAGTATGTCTCTTAGAGCATCAAATTCAGTATTCTCACTGCAAACGGCAGCAAAATCAACACAAACTGTTATGCAACACCAAAATCATACACAATTTTCAAGTACTGGAATTACTTCAGTTAACTTTAGATGTATAAAATACTTTCACAGGTATGCTTCCATTACCTTAGCGATTTACAAACAACACTATAAATAATTGCAGATAAAAGGCCTTTACAGTATCTGCAACAAAAAGATAAGCTCAGTAAACATTTTGGAAAAAGAGGCATAATTCAGAATCTCAGATTGCTGACATAAATAAATTTCAAAATTCATAAAACTATAATCTGATCATACACTTCACAATTACCCCAAACAAAATGACCAGCTGCAGGAAAGTGAACCCAGTAGTGCTGAGGCTTTCCAAAGAGGGAGGCAGAAAAGAAGATCACCTGTCCCAAGGGGCTTGGCTCTCATAGAGAGAACTGGCACCCCAAGTGCAAAAGCCTTAGTGGGATCTGAGGGGAAGAGGAGTAACAATCACTATAATGACTTTAAATGTGCTGTCTTCTCTTGTATTGGGTGTCTCTAAATGTAATAGCAAATTCTCCACAGAAAGCAGCCAAGGTTCAGCAGAAAAGGTTGTTCAGGTCAAACAACACTGACCCCTTTTGGAAAGCATTCATGCTATCAAATAAGATTGATTTTCCTATTGTATGCTTTGTGCAGTAACAGAACACGATGCAAACAGCTGCAGTGCAATTTCAATGCTAGTTAATGATGGTAATCTTTAAGATGATATCTTACAAATGTTTACAACAAAAGTCTTTAGGAAGCAATAGCAGAAAACAAACTACTATGCCATTCTCCCTACCAACTGCATCACATCATTCCCACCACATCAGCCTCCACCAGCTCACATCTGGTTTAAACTACCCCTTCTCTCAAGACACAGAGGTGGTAGTTCCTCATAGCCTCAAATAACAACATTGACATTTGCAGGCAAGAGTCACCAGATCTGGATCAGTTGAATAAGCTAACTGAGCATCCGGATTTTCATTAGTAGAGAAGAACAGGTTCTTCCTAAATCAGTATGAGCTGTAGATGATCAGCAAGTGAGGCAAAAACAAGTAAAATCCCATTATGATTGTTTGACCTTACATGATAGCTTGTAAATTTAGATCATAATGTATCTATAAAGAAGTACATGTGCCAAATGAGCAAGAAGATTTTTCAGCCAATGCAGGTATCACCTCACATTCTGAAAAATCAGACTCATTCATATAATTTTTTAATTTGTTCAACTAAGAAAAATGTAATACCTTGAAAAAGTATTTCTAATTTCATAGTAATAAAATTTGAAAAGGAAACATGTTTTAAGAATGGTTCATAAAGACTACAATGTTTTGAAGATTTAGCAGATTTAACCATCATAAAGTTATGAAAATGTATCTGTCTTTAAAGTTCTGAATGAAAAATAATCAATACGGGGTTGTCACAAAATGCCTGCTACTTCCAAATTGTCTTTAGACTGCAAGAAAACACTTTTTGCTTCTAGTAAGAAACTAGGAACTGAAAATATTATAAAATTAGCAACTGAAATTCTACAAGAGTTGATTTGTGTTTTCAGTGAAAATAAACTTAATTTACTTTCTGGATTCAAACCTTTGTAAGTTGTTGGTTTTGTAATATACACACCAAAATTCAATAAAATGTCAATTTGAGATAAGACTTCAGTCTACATGTCTCAAGTTTAGTTTCCAGATATCATGCAACTTCAGCAACCTAAAGGTAAAAACTCTGCCTTAACCTTATATGGAAAAGTGATTCATGGAGATGATATAAGAAATCCTACAACAGTCTTTAAATTACCCATCTTTATGTCACCAAAGGCATCTGTGCAGATGTGCTTTTTTCAATGCCAGATTTGTAGATGGGAGCAAGCAGAACAGGATTTACAACTACATTTGCAGAGTTAAAAAGGAGTAACCTAAACCTATTTTCTACATAGATTAAAGCCGACTTATCAGTCAGCTCCCAACTGTTAGTCTGTTGCATTGAAAAATACACGCTACAACCATACACACAAAGTCCACAACCAAAACTAACAGGAACACATTGTAACTTCACAAAACATAACATTAATAGAAAGCAGTCTTTTAGAAGAAATTTAAATATTTTGTGCTTTATGTACAATAAGGCTCTTATGTACATTGTGTTGCAAAGATGTTTGAAGGTTAAAGTGGTTTACAGCTATGCAGAAACATTTTATGGTGGATATAAAGCCTTCTACATTCTAATGTACATCTTAGAATAAGATTATTATGTAACATCACGTATAGTTTCAATGATGGACATGCTCCTGAAAAATTATGGTACATGTATTTTTTCCTAAATATTATCAACCTCTCTACCGAAGTGCTGCAATTCTTTTCTTAACAACGAAAAAAAAAAAGCTATTTGAGAATTCAGAGACAACGATTAATAACATTTAAATAAAGAGGACCATAACACATTCAAACTAAGGAACCAAGAGTTTATCATGCCATCCAGGTGTCATTTACAGAATTACAAAAATAACACAAGCCAGTGCTGATTATCAATTTTCTGTTACTAATATATTGGTCTTAAGCATTTGGGGCAGCAAACTTTTCTACATGCATTCACATTAGAAATATTTCTCCACTACTTCTTCCCTCACTTCTACTTCCCCTCATCTCCAGTAATGCCAGGACTTCTCTCATTCTTGTTCATCAGTTCTTGTGTGGAGCATCAAGTGTATATATTAACAGTGTCTAACAAAGGAAAAGACAGAAGGGTACACATTCATAACTTCATTGGTCTATATGCTAAAATCACATTTCAGGGCTGATATGTTTCTGACACAGCTTGCTATTTCATGTGCTAACTGTTTGTTCCAAATTTATCATTAAATAATGAAAATGAAGATAAAAATATCATGCAAAAGGATACACATGTATCAGATAAGCCCTTCTTTCTCATTTCCCTCTGAAGAAAGAGTGGACAAAGAAACAGCTCCAGTTGCCTGACACTTGTGCCAGCTCAGCAGCTCCTCATTTTGTGACCAGCACACCCATTTAGGTTGTGTAAATCTCATTTTGAAATACTCTCTTTGGCCATACCATCTGCTTTTAAAAGTTTGTTCAAGTGCATTGAAAACTTTAATCAAGGTGGGTTTGGTTTCATTTTTTCCATTTCTGGTCTACCCCTCTTTGAACAGTAAGTGGAAATGCAACTTTTCAATAAATGCTGGGTTTTATGCAAGTGGTTCACCTTATTGTGATTTTTTGTGTATCTTATTTATTACAGGGTAGGATGATGTAAAACTGGCAAAGCTCAGTGAAAAGCAGAGAGTAGAAGATCCCAACACCACCCAAGAGGCAATTCCTCCATCAGAAAAAGGCCTTTTTACTACCAGAGGAAACAACGTTTCTGGCAGGACAATCATCCTGGGATTTTGGGACTGAGAGGGGTAAATACCATGACAGAAAAATAACTGTGTTTACTTGTAGTACTTCTATAAACTGACAGATTGATGCACTCCACCAAAACACCTGTTTTTCCACTTTGCAAAGCCTGAGGCTCAAGTAGTTCACCTTATGTGGCATAGCTCATGCCAGTCTATCAAAATTTTTGGTTTGTGGTTTGTGGTTTGGGTTTGTTTTTTGTAGTGGTGGTGTTTGAGGGGTTTTTGTTTGGTTTTTTTTAATAACTCTTTGGTTTTCAATGGAGCATGTGTAAGAGTGTTTTGGTGTTGGTTTTGAGGTTTCTTTTCCTACCCAAACTATGAGAAATTGTTTCTTTTTCACTGCAATTAATAACAGAAATACATAGAGTTGAAGACAGAATTATGGGTGGATTTCTTCCCATTTTTATTTAATTAAACTAACAATAGAAAATAAAAATATTGCTACTAAATAACACAGTTCAGTCATTGCACCTTAAACTACAAAGCCAAAACACTTACGAATGTCCGGTTCAACAAATAACTATTTTTTCAGTGGTCCTATGACTAATACTTTAAAAACACACTTCATTTTGCTAAGGGTAAGAATAAAGAAACCTTTACCTGAAATAATTTAGCAAGTTCAGTAGAGCTTTTTAAAGAGGAATACTTATTCATGTAGATTACGAACTACCACAGGAAACTGTATATACTCATGTATTTATTTCAACAGTGTACCAGGACTAGATCATCGGGACTGCAAAAGCATAACTAAAACTTTGACTGTTTTTTTAGTACTTCTACTAAAAGCCAAACAGAACCAAAAAACCAGCACCACCACCTTCCAAAATACCTCTATTTGTGGGTCTCATACAAAGACAGTGTATTGCAGGCTGCTTGATTTAGTGATTGCGTGGCCCCCTCAAGTCTAGTTTCCCCTTTTGATCTACCAGTAAAGCTTTAATTTCAACAACTCCAATATTTCATTAATAACATCAAATAGAATGCTAAAAGAGATCAACTGCTTTCGCAGAGCAATCTCCCACTGTCCAGTGTAAGTAGACCAACAGCTTCATTAGTCAAAAAGAAAATCTGTAGCACTGAAAAAAGTACTAAATAAGAGAAAATTACAGAACATTCATTGCAGCTGAGAGTACTACGCAGGTAGATCATTTAACAAGTACTGATACAAACATTTTTCAAGAAGCCTCAAGTGTATGAAGATAGTTTCCAAACAAAATGTATATTTGAATGACCAGTAAAGAATAAAGCTTAACAAGAGACAGTTTACAGAATAGGAAGATTCTTATAATAAATATGATCAGTATTCACCCTGTTGATTAACACAATCCTCGTAATGTCTATACTAGGTTTCAGGAGAGACAGAAACTGTAAACACAGATGCAGTCTTACATGTTGCTGTCCTCTTAAGATGCCAGAAAAATGCTCCTTGGAAAATAACTGAATATTAACACTTTAAAACAAAAGTTTTAAACACTATTACTTCTATGTTAAGGGAGAGAATGATTTTTTGAGCAGATGTGACAAATTCAGCATCTTAAAAATCACTTCACAGGTTTAAATTTTAAAGAACTGTAGGCTTATCTGTACCAGTAAACGGAATATGTCTAGGGCTGTTCACTGACCTGAAACCAAGCAGCTTATAACTCCTTCATCCTTACTATTAAGCTTTCTTGATCTCCAACAACAAAGCTGAGTGAAAACTGAAAGGATGATTGCCTGCTTGGAATCATCCCTGGCCTGCCCCTACTCCAGAGCAGCATTCAGGACCTGTCTGGGATATCATTAGCTGGCTTGGGGAAGGCACTGCTCAGAGCCATTCCAGACAAAAAACAATTCCAGTACCTAAGAATGCTCCTGTGCACTGTTTACTAACTCAGATATAGCATAGCTGGGTTCAAAAATAAACCAAGAAACACAACTTCCTTCAATCATCAATTATCAGTAATTATTCCTCGTCTTTGAGTCAGTCTCCAACAGAATTCCTTTAAAAAAGTAAGTAATAAAGCTAAAAATCACTTGACAGTTATATTTTTGCTTCCAGCTTTTTATGTTGCTTAAAACATTTAAAACGTTTCTTAGATATTAGATAACCTATGTAGTACTGAATTGATTAATGGCTCCACTCTCTGACTCTTAATCCGTGTCACACTGCACTCTCCTCTGAGAATAGCTTCACTGAGCTCAGTATAAAGCAGAACAGACTGTGAATGAGCTGAAAGAATTGAAGCCTAGAGCTATGTTTAAAAATCTGCTCCATTTAGCAGCATGAGTCACACACATCATTAGCAATTCCTGCAATTTTTTCATTAGTGTTTTGGTCTTTTTTCTAAAATCACTAACTTAATCAAACCTCATGATTGGGCGAGAATTAGTTTTCACCTAAAGTTTCTGGTTCCCAGGCTGGGGGGCACACAGGGAGTCAGGGACAAATGGATAAAAATTGATGAGCCAGCCTAATACTGGTGAGAGTCAGTGTTCTACCCTAGAACAGCTACACTCTGAAAGACTGCAGCCATTGCTTTCCTCAAAATCCTTGTAACAGTCTTTGGTGCATATAACATACCTTTCATCCAGTAGACAGGATTCAACGCTTTGAAAACACATTGTGAGAGTATACATTGGTCACTATAAGAAATCAGGCAGATTTCATGTATCAAGAAAGCTTTTACTAATAAACATGAAAGAAAATAACTATAAATGTTGAAATTTTTGCATCTGCTAACATTAAAAAAAAATAATAATTAAAACAAAAAATACCGTACATAAATCAGTTTGTTTGGTTAAACATGTAATTCTTCCCTGAAATTAGAGGGGCACAGAGTCACAGCAAATATGGGCAAAGTCATAATTTCTCCAAGTAAGTAACAATATCCTGTGCCACATATGCAAGGCAAAGAAAAAAAAAAATCAAATCATGGTGATAAAGATAAAGCATTACCTGAAACAGAAAACAACCTTGCCCCAAATATATGGGGGAAAAAAAAGTCTAATTTGAAAACACTTTTTCTCATCTGAAATATCAAAATTATGAAGAGAAACATGTAGTATTTCCTCAAAATCAGCACTTGAAAATAAGTATCATATTAGTATAAAAAACGAAGACTTAAAAATATCTGAAAGTAATCCCAAAGCACTAATTTAAACACAACTTTGCATGTGTCCTTTATTTAAAGCAGTCTTGCCCCAGTGCAACACTACACAAAGATCACCTCTCTGTATTTTTCTACAGAACTTTATAAGCGATATTTGTAGTTATTCTCAAAAGCATTCAAGGCATGTGTGTACATTGCTTCATTTGGATTAAGCATTAATCCCATTAAATCAATCCCTTCTTTGTTCAAAGCATCAGGATTCAAAACCACAGGCACAGTCAGTTTTGAAATATCCTTTTCAAGTCAGACTTTTTATCTTAATCCATTTAAGTATACAGGAATGTAATGTGACCAAGTGCCCAAACTCTCTGAAACCTGACGTTACTGGTCTGGCAAAAAATATAATCACTAACATGAAGCAATCAGTGGTAGAATCTCCCTTGATTTCTCTTTTCAATCAATTCACAATCTTATCTGTGAGCAACTTCATTCACCTTTTTTGCCCCTCCTCTTCCATCTCTTGCCTGCATTGCTAGAAGAAAAACAATACACAGCTCCAGCATATCAGCACAGAAAAACCATAACGCAGTACCAGAAAATACCACTGCCCATATTTAAAAAGGGAATGTGTTTGCTTCCCATATAATAAATTTTATCATTGAACCTTTCAAATCTTCATTAAAAGATAAATGTTTAATTATGCCAGCCTCCACTCACTGCATAAACCCCCAGGCTATGTATACATGTAGATAACAGCAGTAGCAACACAACATCTCACCCATGATGCCAGCAGCTAAAGTTTTAGAGAGATAAAATAAAGACCAGCTCAGCTAAACAGAACTGGAATGTGCTCATACAGAAACAATACCAACAACTACTGCATCCTGTTTCCCATAATTCAAATCCCATATTCCTGATGAAAAAGCCATGGATGTGCCTTTGCACCTGAACGTGCCAGACGCTGAGCAAGGCATGGACATTAGCGCCTTTAGTTTCTACCAACTTCCATAGTGTTTTTTCTGATATTATCAGCATCTTGCAAGCTTGAGCCCCAGACATATGCAGATATTCAACTGTTCATGTCTCCCAAAATCTAGTACTCAAGAACTGCACAGTACTAGCAGCTCTGAGCATTCCTTCAGTATTAAGTTAAAAAGCAAAACGTCACATAAGGCTGTTGATGAAATCAGTTTTCATTAGCTAGAGCTAAAAGACCTATAATCTTTCCGCAGGAATTATACATATGCCTAATGGGGTGAATGCATTCTCAATTTGACTAATCATTTTTCATAGGGTTTCAAAACACACTTCAAATTGTCTGAATGGCATAATCCTGCATGTATACTGTTATGCTGTAATATCATCCATTAGTTGATGGTTTTTTAAAACTCTGACTTACCTTCCTGGTTTGAGAGTAGCTTCTCTCCAGTTCTCATTAGCACACTGCAGTAACTCTGAGGGGTCTGTAACAAGCTTTATTCTCCTTCCAGGTGCATGATGGGACCAAATTTGGAAATTTAATTAACACTCTGCGAACAGCTAACAAATGGACTACAGACATGCTTTAGGACTTGCAAATTGTAATCAAATAATTTCAAATACTTTCTTGAGCAGAAATCTATGTATCATCAAGGTTACTGATAAAAATAATTATCAGCCTACTTATAAATAACACATTACACTGAAGTAAGTTAAAATGTATTTGTTGATGTATAAGGAACATCTCAGTAAAATTATTTGGGTTTTTTTCTTCTGTGCAACACATAGAGCCAGGTTACCTTGTCTTCTGCCCAAAATATACTTGAACAGTAATATGTATCTTGAAGGTGAAAAGCACTAAAATACAGTTCATTCATAACTCATTATGAAAAATGTCAAGTCACTCAGAACTTGCACATAATCCCTGAAAAGAGCATATACACCTGCAAATTAAACTACTTAAAATCGAATGATTAAGCAAGGTAAGAATGCCTTAACTCTTCCCTTGAGAACAGGTGTTGGGATCAAGTTCTTGATTTATGTCTTCTCTGGTAATACTTTCTGGCTGATGTAATGTCTACCTCCCACTTGACGCCTGATCCCGGAGTAGTTCCCTTTTTTGTAAACTCTTCTGTCTTAAGAGTAGTCCCATTGTCTTTATTATCAATGTTTTATAGCTCATTTATTTCTTAAAATTAACTCCTGTGAACAAAGATCTGTAAACACTTTATAACATAGTTACCAATATAAATTTTCAGTGCCACTCACTAAACTGCTACTTAACTTATTCCATAAACAAGATTCATTATGATGAAACCTCCTTTGAGATATACAACATGCCTGTGCCAAGTCTCACTCTGTCATTTCACTAAATAAGAAACAGAGTGTTCTTCCCTCTGAAAGGAGCATCCCACTTCATCTTAACACTTACATTACTAGACATTTTAAGAAAGTTTCCCAAAGCAGATGCTCTTCTTAGATAACAACTGCAAAGAGTCAAATAACGCGCTACTTAGCAAGAAGTCTGGACACCTGAGTGTTCTCTGCTTTGGAGGTACCAGGACCATATCTGCAGCACCACAGACCAGGATTTGTCATTCTTCTTTTAATCCCCTCCAAACTTACAGTCTTAGGATGTTTAAAGACAAACAGAGTAAACATGCCTTTACAAAATGAGAAAGTACAAAACCCAGAGAAGTCAGTCAATAAAAAGTCCTAATAGGAAGAAACCACATCCAGAAAGGTTTGGTCCAGTTCATGGGAAGCAAGCTCTTCTAAAAATAAGCAATGCTAGTCAAGTATTTTTCTAGACCCGGTGGCTAAAAAAAACATATAGAAAAATATATATCAGTTTAAATAAAGAATTTCACATATCCCGTCACTGTACTATCATAGAATGATAGAATATGCTGAGTTGGAAGGCACCCATCATGATCATCAATTCCAAGTCCTGGCTCTGCACAGCACACCCCAAGAGTAACACCATGTGCCTGAGAATGTTGTTCAAATGCTTCTTGAACTCAGACAGGCTTGGTGCTCTGACCACTTCCCTGGGGAGCCCATTACAGCACCCAACCACCCTCTGGGTGAAGGACCTTTTCCTGATATCCAACCTAAACCTTCCCTGACACAGCTTCAGGCCATTCCCTCAGGTCATCAGAGAAAAGAGACCTGTGCCTGCCCCTCCAGTTCCCCTCATGAGGATGTTGACAACCACAATGAGGTCTCCCCTCAGTCTCCTCTTCTCCAAACTGAACAGTCCAAGTGACCTCAGCTGCTTCTCATATGGCTTCCCCTGAAGACCCTTCACCATCCTCACTGCCCTCCTTTGGGCACTCTCTAGGAGCTTAATATCTTTTTTATATTGTTGTGCCCAAAATTCTGGTGCCACAGCTGTGGATGCTGTGCCTGACACACCCCAGGACAGGCTTGGCCCTCCTGGCTGCCAAGGCACTGCTGACTCATATTCAACTTCCATCGACCAGGATCCTCAGGTCCCTTTCCACAATGCTGCTCTCCAGCCTCTCATTCCCTAGTCTATACACACAACCAGGGTTGCCCTACCCCAGATGCAGAATCTGGCACTTGCCCTTGTTAGACTTCATACATTTCCCCATCTCTAATTTGTTGAAGTCTCTCTACAGGTCCTCTCTGCCCTCAAGCGGTTGACAGCTCCCATGTTTTCCGTTTCATCAGCACACTTATTATTCCTTCTAGTCCTGTGTCCAGGTCATTAATGAAGATGTTGAAGAGAAC
Organism: Pachyramphus minor; assembly: GCA_013397135.1. Lineage (NCBI taxonomy): Eukaryota > Metazoa > Chordata > Aves > Passeriformes > Tyrannidae > Pachyramphus > Pachyramphus minor. The sequence continues at coordinate 342,820 of VYXB01002718.1, forward strand.
TGGGCTGAGGCTGAGGATGGAGCCCCGCAGAACCCTACCAGTGACAGGACACCAGTCTGATATTACCCCACTCACTATAACTCTTTTGCTTGACCTGTGAGCCAGTTGCTCACCCACTGCATGATATGTTTATCCAGTTGTGTGATGGACTTTTTGTCCAGAAGGATCCTGTGACAGTACCAAAATCATCACTGAAATCCAAAAAGATTACTATGCACAAGCCTGACAAGTTGTTGAATGGAAGACTTCAGAAAGTATGGAAGGAACAGGCTGCAAGGTGCTATTCTTATGTGATCCAAAGATTAGCCATGATATTTACAGGTTCACTTATTCTAAGGCAGATAGAAAGTGCTGTCAAGATCCAGACCTATTGATTAACAAAAAGGGTGTTGTCTGCTAAATGTACATTATGCCTAACAAATTGAAGATTGAACTGGTGCACACCTTTTTTTGAAGAAGACATCGAATTCTAAATAAAACACTGAGCTGTAGAAGAGTTTGCCATGTTTTCCATTTAATCTCTTTACTAATGGGTACAAAATGGGTGCACCTATTCAATAAATAAAAATTAAAAATCCCATTCTAATTTCAGTATTATTTTTTCTTATTTTAGCTTCCAGCAATTCAGTTTTTTGTTTCCTATTATAACAATTACTTTAATAGAGTTTTCAACATTATAGATCATCTCTTTGTAAAGGTATCACTGGTCTGAATGAATAACATCTATCCTCTTTACAAAGTGGACCAGGCTCATTTTTCTATATTATAACATTGTATTCTTACAACATTTCACAAGTCCAGAGATTTAACTCCTAACTATGCATATGCAACTATTCTACTATTCCTACAGTAGTTCCAGAAAACTCTCTAACTTAATTCAAGCATCTTGACAAAAATTTCAATACTTACAACTGGAAAAGAAGTATTAAAAAATAAAAGCTTCTAAAAGTCTTCCAAAAAACTCAGTTTTTGTGACAGACACTCTGGCTTTATCACTTGAATGTTAGAGAGTACAACATAGCCTTCCCTCAACCCCCAAAAGTGCTACAGAAGATGTTTTAGCAATAAAGTACAAGAATTTGTTACCACATAATTGATCTCGGAAACTGCTTTTAGCCCTATCTTTTGTATTACTATAAAATACAGATACAAAAATCCTCTTTATACAAAACTGAACTTTGAATGACATTTAAAATAAAAACTCATATTTAATTCTTTTATGGGGAATAGAAAGTCTACCTTCAGACTAATTAAGCACTGAAAGTAAAGCACTGACTCCATCAAACTGTCAGAAGAAAGTTAGAAACTTCAATTTATTTAAAATACTACAAAGGAAGAAAATTATTTTCCTTTTTTTTTGTCAGCTCTTTCTTTCAATTCATTCTGTATAAATGAACAGAAGGAAAGAGAATTTTTCCAAGATGCTATCTCTGCTCAATTTTATGGTGATGGATGTAATGATATCTCTATGTCAGTAAAATACAGCCTAGGAAAAGCAGTATAATTTGGGATTTTAAATGAATATGCCACTGAAGTAAAGGAGTACTGAAGTGATAATTAAATACTGTGTTACATGCACTTGTGCGTTACAGACAAGAACACATTGTGCAACCCTTATTTGCACTGGTGAACACTTATAGGAGTAGTCCTATTGACGTCAGTGAGACTACTTATGTGGGTAAGAGCTCACTAACATGTGAAGAGTTGTGCAACAAAGCCCCAAACATATTTCATTCCACACATTGTTTCAAGCTTTGTTCCTCAACCACAATTTTTTCCCTAATAGTGTTAATAATATTATTTCATTAACATTACCACTCAGAAAAATATGTGAGAACATACAACTTGTTCACTGGTATTTGACATAGCCCAGTACTTCAGCTAAACTCTGAATCAGAGGCACACAAGAATTGCAGATTCACTGAGGATGGCAGGCACCTCCAGACACTGTCACCAAATCCACCCCCTGCTCAAGCAGGGTCACCTGCAGTGGGTTGCTTAGAGTCCTGGCCCATCAGCTTTGAGAATCTCCAAGGATGGAGAGAGACTCCACACCCTCTCTGGAAGTCTGTGCCACTGTTTAGGTGTTTTTCGGTGTTCAGGTGGAAATCCCCACGTTACAGTTTGTGCCCATACCTTTTGTCCTGTTGCTGGGCACTGCCAAGAAGAACCTGGCTCCATCTATTTTACTTTCCCTTCCATAAGGTACACACAATGATAAGATCCCCCCCCAAGCCTTCTTTTCTCCAGGTTGAACAGTCCAGTCCCAATCATCTTTATGGCCCTTCACTGGACTCACTCCACTATGTCCATATGTCTCTTGTACTGGAGAAGCTCAAAACTGGGCCCAGCACTCAAGATGTGTTTTGCTAGAGTGGGGGAAGTGGGCAGGATCAGCCATTGACCTTCTGGCAGTGCTCTTCCTAATGTGGCCCAGGATGCTGCTGCCCTTTGCTGTGAGGGCACACTGCTTGTGCACGTTCAGTAGAATTACAGGATCCAGGATTTCTACTTCCTAGCAGGTGAAATAAATGAAAATACCTTTTATTGACTTGGATGTTGGCACCTTGGATGTTGGCACCACAGAACAAAAACCAACATATGGCGTTGGCTGATTTTCCGAAAGCTTTCACTGCTGTGGCAATCTTCTACACATGAGATCTCATCTGGTAAAACATCTTACATCGATACTATTTTAGATGAGAATTCAAATAATATATTTGTTACTATTTTAAGATTTTCTTGTTGGCAACCACAATAAAACAAAGACACAGTGTTTCAGTCATACCCCTAGTTTATTAGCAAATGCCAAGGATCCAAGGCTAGTTTCAAAAAACTGAAAATGAGCAGCTGCGTCTTTTCCCTGTCCTCCTCCCCTTCATCATCTCCCCACCCTCTTTTGTTTGTTTTGGAGACAGTGTAGCTCATAAACACATGTTCACCTCCAAAAAGTATCATTAGAAGAAAAAGGAAGGGGGGAGGAGGGGGGAAGAACTGGAAAGTACAGAAGTGAAAACAGAAGATGAAAACTGAGAGCATGTGATTGTATAGGACTCAGGAAACACCTTATAAAAAATTCTGCATTCACGGGATGTGTGTTCTGCATTGTGTCTCTGCTATAATGATTTATACAAACTTTTCACAGACAAGGATGAGAAAGTACTCAACAAGAAAAAAACATACTGGTAAAATCACTTGTAATAATCACTTTGTAATAAACTCCACGTTGTACAAGCCTACTTGGACTTGGCCATTGACTACACTCAGAAAACAATCTAGAACTATAAAGATGTCCATATAAGATGGACACTCTAAAACAGGAAATTGAGGTACATTTCCACAGAGCTGGTTATAAATTTTCACTGTGGTGTATTACAGTCCTGGGGGCTGAGATTCTGATTTCTCTCCAGCTCACTGGCCAACCAAATAGTGCCCATGAGATCATAATAGGTCCCTTACAATATCTTAGAATGACAAAACAAAAATTCTAAAACAAGACCTTAACAATCACATTAATAGCACAAAAACAGACCAATCCACTTCCAAAACTAGCCAGTTAAAAGATGTATCATAACATACCAAATCGGAACAGTAAAAGAAAGGACTTAAAAAATTTCAAATCAGACAAAATAAAGAGATTTAACAAATGGGTAGCTCTCAATATTTTTAAATTCCTTCATATTCACTCTAGGAAAGCCTCCAAGACTGCAAACTCTGCAGGCTGGAGAAGATAAATTTTAATACTATTCAATTTAACTGACAGTGGCATGAAAGATCTGGAGAAAACCCAGTACATCCAAGATAACCGAAAAATGACTCCACGTTGTACTGCAAGAAAAATGAAACCAGGCGGTCTCTCAGGGACATGGTATCAATGACAAAAAGCAGTCATAAAAAACAGCACATTACTGTTTCACCTTTAGTACCATTGTCACATTATTTTACAGAGTAATGGTTTAGTAATTTTGTGAACAGCAGAGTTGGTGCTGTTCACATTACTACACAAGCTAATGAACATAACTGACAGCCAAACTCATCCGAGTCTCTGGCAATCCTGCAAAGCTTATGTTTAAATGACTGTGACACATACTCTAACTTCATTGCAAGATATCCAAGCATTCTGAGGTCAATAGACCTTATTTTCATAAGTAAGTTGAGTGCACTTAGCATGACAGCAGCTGGGGAAATTTTAATCCATATGGATTTTTAATTGGGTGGGGGTATGTGTGGAGGGGGGTGTGTGTGCAGAGATTAGTCAAAGGAACAAAGAGGCAAGCAAAGGGCTAATGAAAAATGCATTGACTCAAACTATTTAGGCACACTCATCTTCTCCTGTGATAGAGAGGCTCAAGAAATACGAGATATATTATCAGCAGGAAAAGGTCACAGGGTTCCATACATGAACACTTTTTCACCGTAGGTAAATGGGTAGAGTAAAGCTAGGAGAAAGCACATAGAAAATGCAAAAGCAAGTTGAGAGGTATGAGGATGAACACAGGTAAGAGAGTACAAAGACTAAGGACGTAAAGCAATGAAGCTTCTATGTGGGTAGGCACCACACAGAACTGGAATAGGTAACCAACACAGGAAATTAACCAGAAAAACAAACAAAAACCCCAAACAAACAAATAAAAACCCAGCCCAAAACATAAATTAACAGCTTTTACCAAAATCAAGTTATCCTGTCTACTTATGTGAACCTTTATTTTGTAGCAAAGAATGAACAGTATGAGGGTAGGAATAAGCAGCCCAGATCGAGGGAAGGCAGGATCTCTTCATACAGCAACATTGATAATCTCCTCTGGTCTACAATGATCGTGAATTACAGCCTAAAATGTGGTAAAATGAATGCATGCTGTCTGGGAGGCCGCCTATCTACAGTTCAACATGCAAGTACATAATGTCCAGAAAAGATCAGCTAACACGCTTTTTGGATACAATAAACAAGTACTTATTAAAAATATCCAAATCTAATCAACTAGTTTCTTATAAATAGTTGGAAAGTAGAATTTCCCAAGAAACATAAATATTCCAACATCCTGAAATTTCCTTTTATTTGTAATCAGTATTAAAAAGACAACTTTATAGGAGAATGAAAATTGGGGACATTTTTGTTTGTTTTTCGTTTTATTACTTAGTACTTTAATTATTGTCTTTACAATTGTGAAAAACTTAAACAGAATTATTAACTCATAACTCATCTTTCTATTAGAACTAATTTGTTTGAACTTTTATTTCAACAAAGCTGCATTTTCCAGAAAGTACAAGTGAGTAGGGAAAGCCCTCATCTCTAGGCCACTCAAAATTCCTCTATTATGCAATATGCAGACATGTGCTTCTTTCTTTAACTTCTCCTTACTAGAAGCACTGGAATGAGCTGAACCTTCTAATCGATTTAGTTGGCAAACCATTAAGGAAAATATATTACAAGTAACGTAAGCTTCCTTAGAATCAAGCAAAGAAAAAATCAGGTGAAATCAAGCAGTGTTTTTCAGTCTAAGAAGGCTACCTAGTAGTCAAGCTGAAATGACACCAAAGAGGTACAGACATAGTGGAGTCAAAACTGCCATTCAAGAACAGTTTTGTGCATAATCACCATAACCATTGAGCACTTCTTAATTAGGAACTTTTAAAACTACAGTCAATATATTAGTAAAACCCATACTTTACAAATAAAAATATTAAAACTCAACCCATGTTTCCTTGTCCACTGAAAGGTTTACTAAGAGTCATGTGGATTAATATTTGCAGCTTTTCTTCAGAAAAGAACAGTATAAGATCAAAAAAACCAACTTTGCCCATAAGAAGCACTTTTTCTGAAGACTATTTCCCAAATATCACTCCATGTGACACATGAAAAAATGCGTGTTCTTACTCATGTAAAAAATAATTATCCTGAATAAAGAATTCAGAGAACAATATAATTTTCCATAATGTCCAACATCTGTTAGGTAACATTAATTCTTATTTGCTTTAATTTTGGAATTAAGCATAGAAGTGGAAAAGCACAGGGCAATTTTATTGTAACAGTTCTTTAAGAAAATCAGCAAACTATTTGTTGCTGTTCTCCAGTTAATGTCAAATCCATTTTGAAGTGTTTTGACAGAAAGTATTAACCTTTTTTCAACCACAAAACATGTTGAGGATACTTCCTGAACTTAAAATTACCACAAAAGGTAAATGAAATACATGGAGTTTGATGGAGTTGGGGAGGGTGATTTAATTTGTCTTTGATGGATGTTTATGCTAGATGATAATGTGAACTTGAAATGTGTTCTTTGGAAATCTATTGTATTCCTCAGAATGTTCTTTATCTCAAAGAAATTATATTCTAAATGGTCACAATACATATATATATACATATATATATATCTAGTAAAGTGATTAAAAAAAAAAACAACAGCTGGAATTCAGTAATTCCAGTAACTAAGCAAAAGCTGTAAATCTAACGCATCAGAGTGATATTCTGCTTTCCCCTGACACAGTATGGCATGTCTTTGAATTTAAAAGACTGATGGCCAATACTTATTTCAAGTTATCATACATACCACATAGTAACTTAATGAACTTCTGGTTTGTGGTCATCTTCATTAAAAAAAAAAATAAAATAAAATCCTTAGTTAGAGATCAACTGTTAAAGGATTCCTTGAGATTTATGTAGAAATACATGTAAATGTGACAAGCATTTCTCCTCTTACTCAAACAGAGAAAAAAATTTTCTCCTCTAGTATTCAGAAAAAAAAAAATCTTTGAGCTTTGCTTTTCTTCATGATCAGGGCATGAATCCACTACATATTCTGATCTATTTTAATTTCCTCTAAATGAAAGAAACACGACATGAACAAACTCAGGGAACAATCTCACTGCTTTTGTGACCAGAGGGTTGCAAAGGAGTGCCTAAACATCTATGAGAGTCTGAAACCATGGGTGTGGTCAGTATATTGCTAACATAGGCCAACAGGAACCACCAAACATAATGTTTTGTACAACTGCCCAGTAGCAGAAACACCTGCAGAGAAGGTAAATGTGTAGTATGTCACCCTCCTTAGCAAAAGCTATTTGAACCAACAACCCTTGAATCCCTGCAGACTGCCTTAACCAGCACACAGTGAGGAGCTCTACCTTGAGGCCAGCGAAGGCGGGAAGTAAGTTTCTGAAGCAGGTCGCAGTTGTTCCAGAAACTGCAAAGTGACAAAGCCAGAAGCAGAGTATTCAACAGTATTCCAGGACACAGCACTCAGCTGGCAGCAGGGGTACACCCGGGTCTGAGTTAGTTCACATAAAATTACTTCTGTTTCAAACACAGTGACATTTTACGCCACAATACATATAAAAGATAACAATATAGGGCGGTTTTGCTTTGGTTTAAGTATGTCTCCTAGAACAACTCACATCCATGTGCACACACATTTTTTTACTGGGCTTTGATTTTAACATGTAGAAGCAAATACTACTAAATTTTTGTATGAATTAAGGACTTAATGCTTTCCACTTCCCTAAAAGAAATGTAATGCCCATGCTGGAATGATGTTCTGAAGTTACAATCAGAAACATTGCAAATCCAGGCATAAAATATTACTTTGTTATCAGGGCCTAGCGCTCCCTTACACCACCCTACCCACACACCCGCTAAAATAGAGAAATCCACTGTAGGGGCCCACCAGTGCAAAAAGTCTCTGTACAAAGATCTAGTGTGCAATCATACCACACACGTTAGAACAACTATTCCCTTGGTGGGGCTTTAATTAAATTGATAGAAATCTACGATAACTTCCCCCTATTACTAAGGATACATAAGTATGCTTGCCAAACTAAGATAGCATTTAACAATTTTATAGATTTATCTGCTTATGCTATAAAACTGCATAAAGCTTATTTCGTTTGCACTACTAAGCAAAAATATTAGCTGAAAAATTACACCTTTGGTTATAACGTAGAACATTCACACAGTGCGTACCTGTACAGTCCTTTGAAGATAACCACAAGAATGGAAATATTGCAGCTGGTGTGATGATTACATTATGGCAAGTGAAAGAACAACTGGGAAAATATTAGCATAACAGAACCTTTTACTGTTGATCATAGCAAGAAGTGGGTAGATGTAGAGAGTCCCCATTTCAGAGAACTTTTTGAGAGAAGGTAGCAGGCACACACAGAGCTTGCTTTGGGGAGCATCAGGAAGCAGCTGAACAGCTGAACTCAACACTAAAACCTGACTCTGACTATTTTGCACATGGAGAAACCTCAACCAGAATAGCGGTGCTCTTTTTGGATCATGAAAAGTGAAATTCTTCTTTCTACACAATTAGAACAGCAAAGAAACAGCACCAAAACATATACACTGCTCTTATGCCCACTACAGCACTGATTTCTCCTTGCTTTTATATGTCTCAATTTCTTTAAAGTAGTACCATGAAAAAAATGTACTACTTAGTTAAAATAAAAAGTACAGAAGTACCACATACACTCACCAAAAAAAAAGAAAAAAAACCAACAGCCAGTGTCTTGGTACCTTGCTAAAAGTTGTTTCTAGTTACAAACAATGATACTAAAATTAAGAGAAGTGTAATTAACAATTAGAAGCAGCATCTTCAAAACATCCTCAGTTTGTATTTGCGAAGACAGAAAAAAAGGTGATACAGAGGTTTGTATGCTCTGATATTACTCCTTTTTAAACAAGACAAAACTTGCCATAAGCAACAACTAATTCTTAAACTTTTGTCCTCCTACATTCCTATAATTGAACTCTATCAAGCTGTAAATAACACTGACTAAACTTGTACTTTTAGGGCCCATAGTCACTACCTTGCTACTTGAAAACAAAGCATAGACCTCTCTTAAAAAAAAATAAATAAATACAGCTTTTCTATGTTTGCCTAACAAGTTTCTTTCTATTTAAATATCACCTCCATGTACATTAAACGTTAATTAATTAAATCCACAGACAAGGTTATCAAATTTATGACCATTTAAAAGACAAAGAGAAGTTAAATGATTCCTGCACTTTGTTTTCCTGTAATTTTAAAAGAGTCCAATTTACTACTTCTTTATATAAAATAAACTCACAGAGCTTTAGAAGTTTGTAATATTCCTGACACTTCAAGATTAATTCAGGCCAGTATTTTACTCTTCATGTTATAGCTTTAAACTCATATAACATAAGAAATATTTCACCACTGATGTCTCTTACTAAAAGCTTTGTATATTATTTACAACTCCTAGGAAAACATCTAACAGTATTTATACTCTTGTGCACAATGCCTTTGCAATACATATCCTGCATAATGATTTTCAAATGCTATTTGTGTCAGGTCCTTCTAATCATCTGAAGTACTGTCTGTCATCTACATTCCCAAAGAAATAGTTTGCACAGCTAAAATATTGACTGCCCATAAGCACTCATCTCCATTAATTTAATGATATGCTGCTACTGACAGCAGAAAGTAAAAAAGTTTCTTTTGGTCTTCTATCCTGAGGGCTCAACACTAGTCAAATTATTAGCATGGACATCAAATTTCAATAATACAGAGTTGCATGAAAATAAGTATCTCACACAAGGGGAATATAGGTTTTTAAATGATTTGTGTGAGCCTTATTTTTATGATCCTAGCATTTTAAGATCCTCATCTAATTAATCTTATTTTCAGAAGTGGGGAGCTTTCCCATTAAGTTTCACAGAACTCAACAGATGTTAACTGTAATGTCACCATCTCCTGAATGTGCAGTCCATTTTTTAAATTCTACATATCCAAAAAAAGAGTATAATTAAAATAGTCAGATATTAGTAAATTTTCAGATTACCTATAAACTCTGAGAACAGCAAAAAGTTTTCACACTTTCCAGTTCACCCTAAAAAGTACACATATATCTAGCAAAATCAACACAGTTTGAAATACTGCAGTGATTCTATGAATGCTTCTAAAACTGTATTGTATTAAATAGAGATACAGAACAAATTTTAATTATTTCTAAATTTGAGAATTCATTTATAAATCCTATTCAATTCTATACCTGCGAAGGTATACATTCTCAATGAAAGATCCTCTTTGATGAGTTAAAGGAATATTAATCAAATAACTTACACTAGAGGGAAATCTCACTGCTTCTAGAAAATCGGAATTGTTCTCACAGATGTCATACCCACAAGAAAGTATTGCAACACTTTCAGCAAACGTAAGTAGCATGGAAACAATGGATTTAATTTTAAAAGGACAGCAAGCCAAATTTACAGATATTATACCCTCACAAAATGATGGCAGATGCTATAATAAACTTTTTAAATGAGGTATAGTCCTGTAGAAGCCTTAGCAGCACTTATTTCTATGCCAGCCATCCAACATGCTTCAGCTCTTTTGTAAATCCTACTGTTTATTGGAAAGAAAGAATTCATGTATTTGGATAATTCAAACCTAGTTAAAATAAACTGATGTACTAACATTGTGGCTTTCAAGTAATACAAGGAAAACTGTCAGTTTAAATTAATTGAAATCGAAGGTATCCAAAACTTTTCTGTTTGATGTGCAGGCCATGCAAAACAGCTAGATGCTCTAGGCAACAACTGTCCCATCATTGCTTCCCTCTAATCCATGCACTGCGTTCCTTTAATCCATGAAGTTTGAGCTTGTCTGCCTGTAACAGTAACCTCACATGATATTTTGAACTGATATCTCCTATTACCTCTTCTTTTTGTTTTAAGGTATTTTCTTCAGTACTTAGGGTAAAGTAAATGTAAAGTCACTGGAAAAAAAGAAACAACAAAACAGTCAGCATCGAACTGCACATTCAGCTGCTGCAATTTAGCCTAAGCTCTCTGTGGAGCATTAACCATCCAAAAACACCAACTACCTTGCTGAATTGCTGCATACTGTTTTGAACAGTTGCGTAATAAACATTGGTGGCCTATCTCCTGTCTTCACCAAGACCAAATCCAAAACATACCTGTTCTTTCCAAAGCTTGTTTTACATTTACAGACATCACTTTGTATTAGAATTGAAGCAATAATGCACCACAACTGTGCACCACAGTATCCCTTAAATCAGGTCTCCCCAATACACCTTTATTACCACCTAAATTATTACCTGCTCAGACTTTTGCAGTTCTCCATATTAATGGAGAGCTGTATTAAATGCACACAAAGCTTGAACACTGTGGCTATATTGTGCAGCCATGCTAGTCATTAAGCTCTTATCACCTCTCTTCTCCCTGTCCACCACACTCCTCTGCCACCTCCGGCTCAGACTTGCTACAGCCACTGTCAGGGTAACAGTTTTAAAATTATGTGCTAATTTCCAGACTTGCCATAGTTAAATTCTCTCATTTTCTGAAATTCAAATATTCACCTAATCTCTTTGCCTGCTCACTTTGATTCTTTTTCTTGGCTTCTTCTCTGTTTTCATCTTGCATTTTTCCACAGCTGGGGAGAGGGATATTGATCTTTCAGTTGTCTTTGGTCTATACACACATCAAGAATATTTTGTCCCTTCTGCAAACAATAGGTTCCTACCTGAGGTAACATTTAAGCAATACTGCCCAAATTCTTGCCCTCTCCTAGATTATATCTGCCTTCTAATGGATTTTGGAAGACACTTTATGAAGAACAGAAAGTAAAAGCAAACTAAACTGCTTAATTACATCAATTTAACAACAGCATAGTGTTCTCATACCAAATTTTGTTTTGGAAGAAGTAAAAGAGCTGTGGAAGATGTTTAAACTATTGTTCTCTGCAAAAGTAAAAGCAGAAGGAGATTTCTAAAATCTCATAAATCTTGCATTTTCCTGATTGCTGCCAATATTCAGGGGAGAGACTACAGGGCTTAATGTAAGTTACTCACTAATTGTCTGTGGTCTTTTTTTTCTTTCCCTTTTTTAATCAGTCAAAACATAAAGCCAAAATTGTCATTTTCACTATTACAATGCTTCTGGATTTAAATCCTTACATTTATACATTCAAAGCTACATGATAGAGGTTATTAAAAAGGAAAAAAGAGCCAAATCACATAGTAAACAGCACAGAAAAAGAGCATATGAGAGAATCTCTAAATTTCTCTCTCTGATCTGAAACAAGCTCACATAAGCACTTGTAAGTGTACCCCTTCCTAGGTATCATTTGAAAGCTGATCCTAAGAGTCTATGGTAGCAATCATTCCCAGCTTATATTGGTTTATTGTCAAAGTATTTCTTACTATTTAGTCAGTATTTGTCATACTTTGTCACATCTTCTATGGAAAACAACTGTATCGCTTCATGTACCAAGTTCTCTCAAACTGATGACTGTATTCTACATTGCCCTCTTCAATCTATTTTTTTTGTTCTAAATGGATAAAAATTTATTACGTTTTCTCAATTTCCTATAAGTCTGTTGCTTTCCTTTGGATTCCAGCTTGTTCATACCCCAGAGATTCGTCTTTCAACATACACGTTATTTTGGCTACAGCCTCATCAATGTTGAAGAGAGGAGAATTGTTTTTTTCACATTTCATTTGTAATATTTCTGTTATTCAGACTCTTTCCATACTTTGACCATACTTTGCTATCCATTACCATCTCCATATCTGATTCTGCATTACTTACACCTACTTATTTCTGATTTTACATTTGCACATTTTGTATTCAGCACTACTTTTTATACTTTGCTTGGATCATTACAGATTTTTGATTTAAGTACCTTCTGCAAAACTCAGGTAACCATCGGTGGCATCACTGATTCTTGTTTTGCACCCTCATGTTTTGAACCCACCTCAATGAAAGACATTAAATATATGTAGCGCAGGAAAAGATTTGTATATGCTGTTAAGCTCAAGAGAAAATGACCAATAATTATTCTTTGAGTAACACTGTTCACTTTGCAAATAATCCCAGTATAACTTCAGTGAGAGCTCCCTGTTTTACCTGTAATAACATAAAAAACGGCATTAAAATTGAGATAAAGTTCTATAGTTCGCTATAGAGGCTCCCAAACCAAAAAGAAGAAAAGCCTGAAATAGTAGAGAAGAATGAACTGGGAAAGCAAAAAAGGGCACCTTTTATCATCAGAGACCACTACCACATACAAGTAACAGTAATGATGCATGGCTATTATTGGTATCCCTTCTGAATCACCAAGGGATGAGAACTCTCAGAGGCACAGAGGAAGCACACAAGGGCACAGAGTGAAAAATGTATGTCCTATTCCCAAGCAGAGTTGCCACACTGCAAACTTACTGCCTCGCAGTAAGCAGTTCTTCTCTGGCCAGGAAGGGAACACAGCACACCCAGGCATGGGTGCGAGCACACAGCACTGAGTCTGGGAGAAAGCAGCAGCAGCAGCAGGTAACCAAAAACCTGTACTGACTGGGAGGGAGAGGGCAGCACCCCCAGAACTAAAGCCTCGAACAAAGAAATCAAAAAGAATTTAATCAAATCCTACTGCTCAGGCTGTAACTAACTTCCAGAAATGTTCCCACTCAGTACTGTTAAAACAGCTGTATAAAGTGTTCAGACATAGCTTACCTTCTTGTAGTCATTAGATCAGCCTTAAGTGCTCACTTCATTTACAATTTTCCCCTGGTTCTAATGGCTTTTTATAAGGAACATCCTGGGGTTTGTTTCACACAAGCTGTAACTCATTTTACATCTCACCATTTCTGAATATTTTTTTAAGTGGTACATTTTTTCAGTTACTCACATTACACAACCTTCATCCTCCTTCTTTCATGTTGTGTTCTATGTCCTGTACACAAATTTTAAAACATCTAAAATGTTACAAGTATATTACTAAACCACTCTTCACAAAACCCTGTCTTTTTAAATAAAAACGGAGTAATTTTAAAAGGGCTTGATCAGGGATATTCAGCATCTTTTTTAATGTTACTTTTGCTCAAAAGAAAATTATTTCATGAATTTTAAGTAATATAAGCAATACAAAAATCATTGTTGCAGAAGTAAAAGAAGAGTAGAGCCTGGTCCTTTTTTAAAGACAATGAGATCATGCTGTTGACTATAATGAAATCTATTTCAGCCTCCAAATTGCTAAAGGACAAAAATTATACAATTAAAATTAAGACACAATTATCTTTTCATGTAAATATTAAAATTATGCTAACTGATAAAATGAGAATTTAAGCTATTTTGTATTTTATAAACATTAACATTTAACAAGTATAAACTATTTAGAGTCACATTACATAGGAAATTAATACTATGTAAGATAGTTTCCACTGAGGACTTGTGAAATGTTTTTGACTTCAAAATAATAATTGTAATTCTTTCTAAAATCATCTGGGGATAATTATTCTTGAATCCCTAGGGTGTACCATCATCCTGCTGAAGTCAAATGATGAAATTTGGCCTCTATTAATTACAGTACCTATCTGTACTTCCTCTTGCATAGTTTAAGCAGAAGATTTGACAGACAAAGGCTTTTTCTAAATGTGAAAGCTGTGAAACTACACAGGTATTGTGTACAATATCTAGATCTCTCTTTTTATTGTATTCTTGTTGTTTTTTGGAGTAGAAAACTACAGGAATACCTCTCCTTTCTTTTCCATAAACAGGATTCACAAGAAATTTTTGTAAACTTTATCTTGAGAAGCAAGTATACAACAACCAGATTGAGAAGAGGGAGAGAGCTAAGAGAAACCCTTCCATATAATCAGAAAACAAAGTCCACTGTTATATGGGAGAAAAGCACTGTATATTAATAAAATTCACTGCATCATTCATTTCTAAGAATTCCCTGAAATGTTGGAGTTGCACTTAATTTAAACCACATTCTGTTCATTCTGACTTCTTATGCAGGCAAAAAAAATTATTATGGATCACTTCATGCCCAATTTCACTTCAGGATGATTTTGGTATCTCATAAAACAACTACATACTTGACAAACAACATGGTTTTTCACATCAAATAATATTATATCTGATATTTTCATCTTTAATAAAAGATTGCATAGAATGTTATTAATATGAAGTCCCATTTTTTCTAACACACCTAGGCATCCAGCCTTTACAGAAATAAAGCATGTTTGTGCTTTAGATTTAAATGGATCATAGAATAACAGAATGGATTGGGTTGGAAGGGACATTAAAGATCATCCAATTCAAACACCCCTGCCATGGGCAGGAGACTCCATCCACTAGACCAGATTGCTCAAAGCCTCACCTAACCTGGCCTTGAACACTTGAGGCTGTGCATTCAATCCAGCTTGCAGCCATTCAGGAACAAATCCTGCAAGCTCTTCCTGATCAGAAATTCAGCTGAATTTTGCAAGGATTGCCTATACAGCCTGCAGAGTGCCAGCCACAAAAGAAGTTATACTTTCAGATACCCAAAACAGTACTTTAAGCAGCACTAAGAGTTAGCATCATTCTGCAATTGTGAAAAGGCATTTTGGAGTAACATTTCATGTTTGGGATTTTAAACTCATACAGACAGATACACACACCTCAATATTTGGTCTGTGATAAACGGATGACAAGTAAGATATATGGCTTTGTATATAAAGTAGCCTAAAGTGGTTCCACATATTTTAATAAGACATGTAAGATGGCACATATAACACACACGGTGTTCTCTATCATCACTAAAAATGACACATTAAAGTTAACATCAACCTTGTGCTTCATAACACACAGACATACGTCCTTTGGTTCAGGTAGCACTAAAAGTATAGCCCTAGAAGCTGTATGAGGTATTCCTTTAGACCATGTAGCTTCCCAAAAAATCTTTGGATGAGGGTTTGAATCATTAGCCCAGAATAACCGTGTTAGTGCCATCCTGCCACTGTTTCACTACAGTAGCAACACTTCAAGGCCAGCAGCCTGATGGGGGTTTCAACAACAGTAGCCACTGCAGTGGCTACTCACATCTCTGAGACCTGTGATTAACTGGGTTGTTTTGGCATGTTTGTTTTGGATTTGGCTTGACAGCAGCATTAAATAAAATTGTGACTGCATACTCCTATAATTACATCTGCAAGAACATTGAAGTGTGGAAAAAATTGGACATACACATAGAAATTCCAAATAGCAACACAAATTTTGAAACATTTATATAATGAATGTACCATTTTCAAACAATAGGCTTATATAAATATACAAAAATAAGCATGTTACTATGAAATGTGTTCAATTTCCTATCTTAAAACTACTACAACACTTAAAGCTTTGAAGTCATGTAAGCTAATGACCTCATATTATTTCTAAAGGCTTTACCATTCTGCAGTATTCAGCAAAAAGCTATTCTGTTAAGAAAAATGTTAATAAGAGAAAAT
Source organism: Pachyramphus minor (assembly GCA_013397135.1). NCBI lineage: Eukaryota > Metazoa > Chordata > Aves > Passeriformes > Tyrannidae > Pachyramphus > Pachyramphus minor. Next base: position 359,071 of record VYXB01002718.1, read on the forward strand.
AAAACACTTCTAAAGCAGAAGCACATCTTTCAACATTTGAAGCACTACAACTACAATTTCATACAGAAATGCAAACAATAAGAACCATAAAGATGAACAGAAACAATAAAAGGTCAAGGACTCCAAAAAGTACTGTTCTATATTTATTACAGAATCATTTTGACAGCTAACTCAGTCTTAAATTTGTAATTTGTTGTTGTTGCTCTGCTCCATAATCAGATGCTATGTTCTTGAAAAGCATGCTTCATATAGCTTTAAACAGCATTGTAACATGGGCTTGGCTATCATGCTTTATAAATACTACATGTTGTATCGTGTGTCTGATGCTGCAAGTACAGTCAAATATACATCACGCACGATGAATTAAACACACTTTTTTAAGCGGACATTTATTCTTGCCAAACAATTCAGGAATAATACTAAATAGTTTAAACAGACAGAACTCTGGCCTGAATTCAAGAAAAGCAGCAAGATGTAAAAAAAAAAAAAAAAATCTCAACAGAGCTGCCTTTTCCAGACAAAGAGGTTTTTTTTTTCCCTCTTGGCACAGAGGTTTGGGATTGGAGCCAAGGTGCTACTTATCAGCTGTTTGACATCAGGGGAGGACTGCGTGCGTCAGTGGACCCAGTAGGGACCCCTGGCTTATGGCATGCACCATGTGGTTCTTATCTTATCAGTTTTCAGGGTCTGGCACTTCAACTTCTGCAGCGTGAAAAAAAAAGAGAAAAAAAAAAGGAAGGAAGGAAGGAAGGTGTGTATAACTGGGAGGGAGGAGGTCAAACAGGACTGGTGAGCCAGGTTGGACTGCAGAACAGAGCCCTGATTATACTTTGGCCTACTGGGCTGTGTATCATTGCCGAAAATCCTAAAAGAAATTTCTCCTACTTTCCCTATATGCTCATAAAGAGAGGAACTACTTCTCATCCAGGTCCAGAGAAGGCAGAACAATGCATGTATTGGGTGGACAATGATCCCTTTCACACACAGCTGATAAAGGGGCTGCCAGAGAAATGAGGAATAGGATATATTCATGAAAAAGTTTATCAAGGTAAGCACGTCCTCCAGGAAATCTGTGAACCAGTGCAGTTTCTTATTGCAAACAAGATTTAAACAGCCTGGGTTATTTCTTCAAATGCACAGCTTCAGCAAGATTTATTATTGCAAATTATAACTCCAAGCTTAAAACTTGATTGCACAAATGAACCTTTGTATTTAGTATTTAGAATAACAGTCACTCAGGAATGCAATCATCAAGTAAAGCATCTGCTTTCCAAGGTTCATTCCAACAGAAAAATTAATATAATTACTCAGAAAAATATTATTCGTCTTACCCTACCCTTCCTACACAATATGTATGAATCAGACAGCAAAAGAAAAAGTCACCTCCTTCAGATTAATTTCCCTAAGTTAAGCACCATGCTACCACTAAAGGTGCATCACAATATATAAATTGCAGGAGAAATGAGAAGCTGTTAAAGTATCTGCGGAAATTAGTCAGTTTGCACCCCTGACCAATCTTTATAATTATTCCCAGGTAGTTCCCTACAAAAACTTTTCATCTTATCCTGCAGTGAGCCAGACTAATATCAGTACAGCACAAAAGAGAATGGCTCAGTGCTTGTACAGAAACCTTGCTTGTTAAGCAGAGCTCTGAGAACACCTCCTTGCTGAGGACCAGGACTACGAAGCTGTGATCAAGTTCTGTTCACTCTAATGAAGGTTCTAGTTTTGCTACTTTAAAACACTGTTTTCATAAAGTGTATCATCAAAAAATGTAATGTTTTGCTCCATACAACTATCGTGTGCTTCAAGTTTCATTTTTTGTGTTGTGCCAACTTTATGAACCACAATAGTACTGTGTACTCTGTGGGACAATCAAGAGGCAATTCCAGTACTAGTACACTTTCCTCCCCAAATCTAACCTATTTTTTAGGTAAGAAACAATAATTTATTCTTACATAAAATACAACATAAACAATTATGATCAAGAATCCTAACATTTTAAAAACTTTCTATAGAGTGAAATACTGGTTTGCTATGAAAAATCTATGAAATTGCCACAATATCATATTGTTTCTGATTCATATTTTTCTTTTCTTATTTGTTACTTTATTTTGGTTAAACAATGGTTAATTTTGTTGCTTTATCAGATTTAGGAGACAGAGAAAAATAGAATCAGAAGCCTGAAGAGAAATATCAGCTGTAGACATTAATCTGCAGCCTAACCTTCACGGATGAATTTCTGCACTTGGATGAAGCCACCACTGCACTCATTTCAAAGGCCTGTGCATAGCAACTGGGATACCAAATCAGTGGCCTGTAGAGCATACTGTTTCCCCTTAAGTTAAACAACAAATATAGAAGTTATTTGTAGTGATCAAGGATCACTCCATGTGGGATCATGTGTTTCCATGTGTCCTATGACTTACAGAAGGTATATTTCTTAGAGCGTGTGATTTTTCACTTTTTCTACTTCAATTAGAAAATACAATTGACAAATGAATTGTAAGTGTAGCTACAAATCTATGACACATAAACATAAACATTGGATGTGATCCTTCATTAGCCAAGAAAAACAGACACACACAAAAAAAAATCATGTGCATCATCTTTGAAGACCCTATCCGTCATATTAAATGGCTGCTCGAGTATTAAAAAAGGGTCTACCTTGTATCTCTATTTTGGAACTCGCCTTCTACTTCCTCTGTTTTTTTTGGAACAAGACAAGTGTCAAAATCTCAGTGCAAATATAAGTAATATAAATATAAAATATAAATATAAATATAAAATATAAATAAAAATATAAGTAATTTTATACTAGTCAATTTCAGTGCTGAACTTAAGTCATATAACCACTGCCTTGTATGTTGTGTTTACTTAATCTACAATTAAGTAAATTTTTTGAATAATCAAAACAGATTACAGGCTTTACACTGTGAACAGATATACTTTGTATTATGCCAGTGTGTCCTTCTTCAAATAAGAAAGCTTATTTGTTCTTATAATAACAAAAAAACCAAGCTACATCCAAGTAAGTCGATGACCAATGCCATGTTTGGCTAACACTTTCTCGCTGCTCTCAAACTCGGGAACTAGCATAGGCCTTGAAGAACAAACCACAATGAAAATGTTATCACGCCTACCAAAGATTTGATGTTCCCACTGGCACATTCTCATGCACCAAGCTTCTATTGTTTGTGTTATGATAACTTAAAGAGCAAAAGGACCTCAATGTCATTTTCAGCTTCAGACTTCAACCTGCTGTCAGACACGAAGAAGGTGGTTTATGAAAAAAGAAAATTTGAGGTTTATTTTAGGCTTGTATTCAGATTTTTAGGGGATTTTTTTGCTTTTATAGAGAGAGAAAAAAAGAAAATAAGGCAGAAGGAGAAAGAAGAAAAAAGAATAGGGTTTGGTTGTTGGTTTTTTTCTAGAAAATTATAGATAATTAGAATTCAAGTTATTTACAGGGAAGGGGCTACTGCTCTTGCTGTTCATAGCCAGTCAAGTAGTCCCTCCAACTTCCATCCCAGAAAATAAAACAAGAACAGGTATAATATTTCATCTGGAGAGTTCACTTCGGGACTGGAACTCCAGACCCAGACTGAATCCACCACATAGGCAATGTAGCTCTCTGGAGGAAGGTACTTCAAACATTTCTTACTGTGGCTGGATTCCTTTTCAAGTGAAAAAAAGTAGTTCTGCCAATCATAACCCAATCCTAGCAGAAGAAATTCTGATGACACATTGGCCTAAGCACTGAAAATAATACAAAAATCCGGTGCTTTGGTTTAGAGTGCAGCTTGCTATAATCACACAGATGAGAGTACTGGAGAGGCCCAGCACAGCCAGCAAGTTCATCTAAACAAGGTCAGTTTTTCAACACAACTACCTTTTGTATCTGTAAAATGAATATAAGTCTTGCCATTCATAATTTACGTCTTCTCTAAATATTGCAATATTTATATGTTATTTCTATTGATGTTTTTAGTATAATGCAGTCAATAGGATCTCTTTGCATGCTTAAAGACAGTCACATTTGTGGTCAGCACAAGGAAGGACATTTGTTTGTACCCTGCACAGGCTGAACACCCCGTTTAGCAGTGTGGCCTTGATCTTGACTATGTCCACTAAAATACTCTAATAAAAGACAAAAACAAAGACAAACAAACAAAAAACCTCAAACACCACAAAAATAAAATATCTACCGCCTTGTCCTTGATCATTCTTTTATAAGAGTTTTTAAGCCTTTACTTTCCATGACCATTTTCTCCAGTTTTCAAACTGCTATGCAAATAGTTAACTAAATTCGAAATTAAGACTTCACACCCCCACATGAGAAGGTTGAAGTGATCCCCAAACTCTCCTGTTTTAATAAAGAAACCACATCAGACATTAAGGCAACACTACTCTTTTTGACATTCTGATGTAATTCAGCTCAACAGCTTTATGTATGGAAACATGAAAGCATTTGAAAACCAAAATTACACACAGTAGGTCAGTCAGAAGTAAAAGCATTAAGAGATCTAAAATGGCCAAACCAAATGAATAACATATCCCAGCTAATGAAGTGCCACACGAGGGTTAACAACCTCATAAAGTATAAATTGTTATCTTATCCAAAGATAAGACATGTCCACAGCTAGAAAAATTATTCAGCACACACTGAAGGAAGAAGTTGTTTCCTTAATTATATGTAATTTCTTTAAATACTCCTTAGCATGAAATCCTTCAAAAGACCAAAAATCCATAGAATGTGCTCAAAATGTATAAAGAAATTGAAGTATAAACATACACTCTCTTTAAAACTAATGTAGATTTGAGTTTTTTTCTTAAGTCTTCATTTTCAGAGATCTTGGTTAGCTTTGGCAAGACAAATGGTTGTAGAGTTAAAAAAAAAAAAAATAAAATTTTTCATGTATAGGAGGAATTTTGTGTCTATTATGACCAAATTGTACTTGCATTCCTCCATGGACAATTCTACAGAAATAGCAGTAAAGAATCTACTGTGCTATTACATTAACAAATCTGACAGCATGAAGGTCCACAGGAAAAAAAACAAACAAACAAAAAAAACCCAACCAAACAAAAAACCTCACCTTTAAATAAAGCAACACAAAAAAACAAAGTCTTTTATGCAGCCCCAGTAATATCTATACGGTCTTATGTTTTGATCTTCATTGAACGATTAAACTGTACCACAAGACATTAGTATGGAAAATTTAGCACATTATAATGTACATTTGGATTATGCGAATCATCTATCCAATCTATCCATCTAGGTATAATCTTAATTCCTCCATTGAATTCAGTAAAACCACCTGTATGGGTTACTTTCAAGAAGACATCATAGACACGTTCATGATTTTGACTCTTGTTTTTAGTTCTAACTGAAATGAAATTACATATTATTTTAACAGTCATCCCTATTTTCTCAAGACAAATACAGCTTAAAAAGTCCAAACTAAACATCTTGCTTCAAGACAAAAGACTCAAACAGCACTCATACCAAAACCATTAGCTGGTCAGCCTCCTAGTAACTCTTTTTTCCTACCTTAACAAAATCTCTTCTAAAACAAACAATGCTGACTTTACTTCACCACCGTCAAGTAACAGAAGTAGTTTCAGACCTACACACTATATTGTCTGACTGTATATTGCATGTCCAATTTAAACTTTTCTAGAAATTGAGACCCTCTAGACCATGCAATGTTTTGGGGGAAAAAAATAAAATCAAGTAAACTCTTGCAAGCAACCAAAGTGCTCTCACCAGAACATTCCCAGCCTGCTTCCTTTGCTTGGCCAGTTCTTCACAACACCAACTCAGCTCAGCTGAAGAGATCTGGCCTTGTTTATGGGCACTCCTTCATCCCACATACTGCCAGCCAACATTCCTCTTAAGGGAAAACTCCCAGAACAACCAAAGCTGATGCAGCACTGCAGAAGATGCTTATATCCTCTCAGGGAACTGTAGCCGTTTGCAGTTAAACTCCACAGAGCTCTATTTCAACTTGTTACTTTTTCATCTCATTTTTCTTAGATATGTAAAACACAGTGACAGAGAAAACCATAAACTCTCAAAGAAAAGTCTCTAGACATAAACATTCCCTATGCAGAAAGAAAAACAAACTGTTCAGCATTAGTAAAGGAACTCCATTAATTGCCCTCTATTAATTGCATCAATTAGTCTCATTCTGCAGGAACATTTGCTCTACCTGATTCTTAAGAGTTCTCAGTGATTTTTTTTTTTTGCCAGCTTTATTTACAAGCTTTTGCCCAGAAGCTCCAGTATAACTATAGCACATCACTCAGTACCTTACTGAATGCCCACAGTGGTAATACCATCATAATTCAAAATTACATTGGGCTGCTTACTTCAGGGGCAAAGTGCAATGTCATTTACCTTTTTCTTGAAAGATACTCAGGGATTGTACTGCTCATAGTGGTCTCTGAATTGAGAGCTCAAGATCTATCCAGAACACTAGAACACTCATTCCTGCAAGGCAGCTCATTTCCTGCTCATGACTGGAGAAAGGGTCTTACTGACACAGGTACATGAACATTCGCAGTTCTAGTACACTAGAAAAAGGCTTTGGTTTTTTCATAAACCTGTCAGCAGATTTGCCAGCAAAACTCCAGTTTTTGAGTGGGGAGACACACGAGATTATGATTACAGAATAAATTTTTTTCCCAGAAAATGTTTTCTGTGCTGAAGCCTAGAACTCAAAACATGCAAATGTCCAATTTTAAGTAACACTGATTTCATCAGGCATATTCACATCCCTAAGAAATTTTAAGTGACTCCCACACACAAATGTCTACAGCAGCACTGAAATAGTGAAAGGGATCAAAATTGTAGTACAAAGATGACTCTTCATCTCCAAGTTTTAAAATAAATCTTGTAAGCTTTTAAAAGTATTTTTAAATAAGACATTTAAGAACTTCACCTACTGAAACCTAGCCACAGAAGTGCAATATTGTAGTTCTGTAGTAGTACCAGGGATTTTCTGGTTTTAAAGCAGCCTCGCTCTTAGAGGAATCACTCGGAATTCCCCCTGGCTTTGCTTCTTATGGGGTTGGCCCTTCCTCCTGAATCAGGCAGGGGCAGATAACCCAAAACTGGGCTGAGGGACAGCTGCCAGGATTTTTCTCTGAAAGGTATGCTTCTCCTCACACTGCAACACTGCTCGTCTGCTTCTCCAGATAGACAGGAAAGCCCTGTCTGCATGAGGCTTTGAAAGGTGTCAGCCTTCCAGCCACAACAAAACTAACCCTTAGCCTTTCAGACCTGAAAGTTCTGGTGCTTTGCGTTTGGTTTGAGGGTTGTTTTTTTTAAGCTGAATGGCAATTAGGTAGAAGTAATCAACCCATTTTTCGTGCATGTTTCAAGTAGTAACCCCAGGTTCAAGTGTCTGTGGTTTATCCAAAAGGATTTCAAGGCAAGCCACAAGTGTTTGTAGCTGGGAGCAAACATTTGAAGAGTGTCCAGATGATCCTTTCAAATGTGTTGACAACCTTGAGAAAGTAGTACGTAACTACTTAAATTACAGGTCTGGCAAGGACAAATACACATGGAGCCATTAGGGGAGACAGATGCCAATAACTGCTTTGACCTCTCTCTAAGAGACTGGCACCACAGTCTTGCAAGTGGTAAGATCCAAGGAGCCCCCAAATGTTCATGTAAATTTTAATGGATGCTTCAAGGTGGTCACTTCACAAGCCAACTCATTCATCCATTAAGCCACAGCTCTTTACACAGCAGAAAGTACACTAGGCTGATATAGGGATACCACAAGAAAAAGAGTTAGCCTTGCATCTTAATAAAGAACTTTTTAATGTAAAAGCTATCAGTGTTTCCATGTGAACAACAGGCAAGCAGTTGAGTTGAATTCAGGCCAAGTATACTGCTCAGCAATTCCCTAAAATTTAGTCGAAAGCACATGTACAAAACGACAACAGGATTCAACTTCAAACAGGATTTTACACAGGAGACAAGCTTTTATTTGTAGGTTATTCCTTTTTCAATATAAGACAAAGAAAAGAGAGAATACTAAGAGTCTGAAAATTATAGGACCTATATTTGATTCATGCTAACATGTCTTTAAAGAGAGCAAATCAATTCCATAAACTGATAAATGGTCTGTAGAGAAATGGATTTTTGACTCTTCAAACACTGAAAACCGAGCTACCTTCATGCTTAGTACCATAGTGTTCTTTAGAGATATGCCTACTGCTTAAAACTAGAGTCCATGTTTTCTCTTTCCTTTGCTGTACATATTCTTTTTATTCCACTCATTTTATCCCTTCCTCCTTACCAGATAGATCTATTATTACCTATTATAAGGGCCAAACGGAGCTTGGATATTTGGGAAATGTGAAAAATCGACAACAGAAGAACCTGGTAATGGATGGCAAAGCAAGCATACAACTCCTATAGAGTAGCTCCAGTAGAGTCTAGCTGTGGGTTGGCATAGATTTCACTGTCTGGAACACTGAGGAAATAAAAGAGATATCCAGTATTTCTACTATATGCATTCATTTCTACACATATAATGGGGTGTCAAATGAAACACATCACAGATCACTGTTTACAAATACAGCTCAAACATGTATTTTCTGCCTAAATAAAGTGTATTTTCTGCCTGACTCTAAAAACTCGCTTGATATTTATCTTAGCTCATCATCCTCATTATGATTTAAGAGGCCACAAGAAAGCCATCTCTGAATCCTACCTTTACAGGTACATCAATACAAAACATAACACAGCAAATACAAGAATTTTCAGGGGCAAGCAGATTCAACTGATGTAGTAGGAGCAAAGGCTAAGTTCTTAAAAGCAGCAAACAGATAACTTTTAGTTTTAGCCAATCTGTATGCTCCTTCACCTTCCCAAGCCCAAAATGTTAATGCAAGACATGTACTGCAAACACTGTCCTTTATTCAAAACAGCTCAATTTGAACTTACATAGTATCAGTAATAACTTTTGATTCCAAGTCTAGGCTGATTCCAGCCTCAAGCAAGGAATGGAAAGCTGCTTATTAAACATATCTAGGTTTATTAAGTATTAAGCATATGTCCTTAACTACACTGAGACACTTTTAGACTCCTTTTAATCAACCTTCTCCTACACAAATGTTCCCACTTGCATACAAAAAATTATCACCTACAGCATATGCTCAGAGACAAAGATTATGCCTAAATAGAACTGTGTTTGTTTGGATTTATGCATTTTAAGAATTAAGAGGAAACTTTTTCAACCTTAAAAATGTACATAAAGTTATATTTTTACCTAGTCTGCATTTGACACCCATTCTGCTTCAATTAGCATTCTTAAGGTCTCATATTAATCAGTCCCATGAAACATTGCTGATAATACTTGCACAAAAAGAATAATTTAGAAAAATTAAAATTACCATTAGCATAAAGCAGTAAAAAAAAATATTTCTGTCTACTACTATTTTGTTGATGTGCATTTGTGGATGTGTTGTTTTTAATAGGATAATTAAACAGCTTTAATAAATACAAAGTTGGAGTCCACCTTGACAGCAGTGCGGTTCAAGTGTCTGAAAAAAATTAGTGTGGCAACATAACCACAGAAGCCACATTCTTAGGGCCCCAATTTCTTTTGTTTTTTGGTTTTGGTTTTTTTTTTTTTTTTTGTATAATAAATAATTATGACCTCTAACTCACATGTTCTTCACTTAATCATAGCATATTTTCACCTTTACTCCAGTGTTCACTCTCCACATCCCAAAACCATATATTTGAAATCTTAAATGTATTTTCTGCTCTGATCCATAAATTTATATTGTTATGATTAAATCCACAGTCCCACACAGGAACACAATTAGTCCATATTGCTTGGAAAAAATTGCCAATATATCACAAGAAATTGAGCATGAATGCTCTTTAAATAATTATTCAAAACATAAAACAAGAGCTGAATTGAAGTTTCTGGTTTTTAATGGAAAAAGGAAAACTATATTACAAATAAATACACTGAAACCAACATTAAAGTAACTTTTGCCATCACATATTATAAGTATTCACAGTCAGGTCTCTCTACTGTAATTGGCAGCTTCGGTAGAACCTAAATCCATAGAAGGACTAAAAATCCCCATCCTTCAGGTTGGAATGATGTCAGCAGCTGTTAGAAGAAAGCAGTAACCCTTCAGGCTTTGCTCACATGACGAAAAAGCCTTTCAATAAGCATTTAAAATTAAAAGCTGCAACATTATTTAATCAAAATAATGTGGCTATTTGGCTCCAATCCTGTTATAGTTTGTAAAAAATCATCTCCTTAAAGTAGTCAGAGACCTTAGTCGATCTGCATCTTTCTGACTGCATAAGGAGAGGGCACAGGCATTTAAAACACAGTGAGATACAAACCTCACAGTCAGCAGCGAGATCCAGTATTTTCAAAGTCTTTTGGGAGAGTTGAAATTATTTTCAATTCATTAACTTGAAATTAGATTCCAAACTGACAATTTGTAAGATTATTTGTGTCAGAAAAAGCCTTTTTAATTGTAATTTTCACTGTTCAAAACAAGTTTATCAAAACATTTGCAGCCAGTGAAGACCAGACATACAGATAAATGGTTCAATTTGTTTCAAAAATGGTAAAATAAAGTATACTTGCCATTGGGGTGTGGGAAAAGGGGGCGGACACCCAAAAAAATCAAACCACCAAAACAACTACCAATACTGTTAAACTTAACAGTACCTCAAGCATTCCAAAGAATGATTAACAAAATGAATCTTAGTTTTCAGACAGACCTCCACTACTGAAAATCTCATCTGGATTTAGCCAAGTCGGTTTAAAAAAAAATCAGAATATTTACATCTACACATTTTTTTCTGTTAGCAAATCCTTAAGTTATTAATCAAAAAAAGTAACAGAATTGTAGACCACGCTAGCATAATGTTATCCTTTTCCAATGCCTGATCTTCAGATGTGAAACACAAAAACACACATTTGTAAAACACAAGGTTATTGAAACATATAAGCAGCAGACCCTCTCCAGCTACTCACTACAGCACCTAACAGTGCTTCAAAGTGAATTCTGCACATATATTAGTTTTCAAAGTTTGTATAGTCGTCAAACCTGAAACACTTCAACAGGCATATCCTTAGCAAGTTCAAGCTTCAACATTCCACTCAAAGTTTTGCTTATATTAAAAAAAAATAAAATAAAATAGAAAGGCCACTGTCATCACTCCCTGTTTCTTCTCTCCTTTCAAAAACTGTATTAATGCAAATTCCCAAAATAGCCATTTTCAACCACAAGAAAAGCCTGGGAATTGCTTACCTAAAGAGCACTAAGTTTTACAGGGCAATGAGCATTTAAACCAGAAACTTCTGAGTGGAAACCATGATGAAGCCTTAATAACAACATTTTTGCTAATAAAAATAGATTTGCTCTAGAGGAAAAAATTCCATTTCCCCTTCTGACATCATTTTCCCCAGGAGATCTTGAGGAAGTTCTAAAGGCCAAACCACTCACTAGGAACCAGCAATTCTAAATGTCCCTTTCTGGTACCCATCAGAGACTTCTGACTGACTTTAGGGAGGGTCAGTTTGTTTTCCATTTAGGTTCACTTTGCGTTATGAAAGTGATTTAAAAAAAAAAAAAAATGGAATTCCAAGGACAGACATCCTAGCATGGAGAAATGTAACATTTGTGGCTATATTTAACAATGTAGGGTTTAAATGTCCATTTTCCACCTGTAAAATGGCCTTCATGTTAAAAGACTATAGTAATGAGCTTGACCAGAAACACATATATGTATAAAAAAAAGAGAGTTATGATCTTTACTGCCATTCACTTATTTTTAGATTTTGTTTATTGTAACTCTTTCACATGGAGGAGTGGCTGTTGAATACCATGATTAATGTATGGTGAATAATTCCATTAGTCAATCAACCAAGCAAGAATATAAAACCAAAGCAGACAGTCTTGGTTTTTCAGTCAAATTGATCAAATAAGTTGTTACTGTATCAGGATGCAAAAATCCCTATCATACTGAGAAGGTTCAAGTCAGTTGAATTATTTTATTGACAGGAATTTGCTGCTCCTAGCCTTTTTTTTTTTAATCATTAGCCTTTTAAGCCTAGGATGTTTTGAGAAGTAGTCAATGATCAACTGATACTGGCTTACAACACAGATTATTTCTGTCAAAAAAAGCTGCATGCTTGATCCAGATGCCTTTGATACTAAATAAAAACTTTAAAAATACATATTTAAAAACACATATACCTGATTTAAGTTTATCTCTTCATATAGGTATTAAAAGCTAACTAGACTCAAACATTTAATAAATATAGATAGTAATAACAAAAGACAGGAATCAGTACTGCCCAAATTCCTCAAATGTTACCTCATTTCAGAACACTTAACATAAAAATGTTATTAAAAATATGGAAAGTGTTTTCCCTCTTCACGACTTACATGGCTTACAGAATTCATAACATTGTTATAATTGTTATTTTGAGCAGCTGTAATTGTTTGGCTATTAGCTGTACTTTTTTTTTTTTTTTTTTAAACACATGAATACCAAAGCCTGTTACTAATCTGCTAGTTTGTACACTTGGTGACTGAAAAGAAGCAGCATTTGTCAAATATGACACTTCTGTTACAAACTCTGAGATTAATGTTTAACTGTGAACTGATAATCAACAGGATTTATTTTTTACTTAAATTTCTTTGGCCTAATCAATACTCCTTCAACAACAGAAACTATTCTATTCCATTGTTTCTGTTTTCTTGCTACATATATCTACAAACAATAAAATAGCAACATATTCAGGTTCATATGAAAGCAGCTATACCAATCTTAGTTTCAGTATGCAAACAACATTTCCTGTTCTTTGCCCATCGTTTGCTCAAAAGTTGTAAATAAATTGAAAGTGTCACTCAGCCGCAATTTACAACTGATCTTGCAATGAGCTGCCTATGAATGACCCAAGTATGGATTCAGAGTTAATTTTGTCACTCTGGGATTTCAGGGCCTGCCTATGGAGGGGCTCTTAATGGACAATTTAAAGCAGCATTTAGTCTGTGGTCATGTGTAATTAGTTTCACAATGCAATGCTGGGGGAGTGAATTGTAGCATCAGTCCCTCAATGAAGTTTTCATAGAAGTGTCACTGAACAGAGGCTGAAAACATGAAGGAAAATAAAAAGCCTTACTACACAGTCACACGGGTGTTACTGTGAAATTATCAGCACCCACAGAAAGTGTCATGGGATCTCCAGAGCCCATTTCACAACAGTTCTGCAGCACACTGACAAACCAAGTTGGGAATCCTGAGAAAGAGTAGACAAGTTCTTCTCTGTAAGGAGGCACCTCTACTTACACAAGTGAGATGAAGCTGAGGCTCTGACTAGTAGATTAGTTCTGCTCTTGAAGTATACTGATTTAGTTTGGATAGATGCACATATCACTTAAGCTTTAAAGTAGTTAACTGTGGAAAGTAGTTAAGATTCTATCCAAAATATCACAAAAACATCGAATTGCAAAGAATCAACAAAACAGGGAAAACAAAAAGGTATTTTTGTTTGTACATCTAATACAGTAACTGGATAATAAAAGAAGGTCAATGAAAAATATTTATGGTTACTCCTCTCCAGCTGTAGATTCAACAGCACTAAACGTAGTCCAAGTAAAACATAAGATTACAAAAACCATATATTAATGCTCTCATTAGTAAGGCTAAGCAAAACATTGTTTAACCTTATTTCTATGTAACAAAAGTACTATTTTTTGTTATAAACTACAGAATGTATAATACTAAAACTTAAAGAACTTCTGCAGATGCATCTGTTAGTGAAGAAAACACTGCCTCTAACCTTGCATCAGATTAGATATGCAGTAGTGCCCCTGGCAGTGGCAAACTGCCATTGAGCATGTAATTTGATGTGTAATCTTAGTGGCAACGTCTACAAGCATTTATTCAGTTATTGCAGTATAACCAGAAAACCTGAGAACATATATGAAGGGCATCTATCTTTCACATCCCCCATCTATCCTCTGCCTCTTATTTTAAAGTGGTGTAGGCTATGCTCTTCTTGGTTCTGTTTGTCAATGCACAATAGATCATCTTCTCCTCTCACAGCTCTGAGACACCCACTACCCTTTCAGGAACATTATGATAACTGTTGCTGTAGCAGTAATAGTAAAGTCATTACACTGCTCACAGCAGTCAGGTCACTTCTGATAGCTGAACAGAGAGAAAAATACAACCACAGCTGAAAAAAGTAACATGAAACATAAAAGATAAACAGAGTATTACTCAAAAGCAGAAGACTCTAAGATTAGACATGTTCTCCTGCTCAGCTTTGCACCTCAGTGGTCAGCACAGCTCTTAAAAGTGGGCACAAAACCAGGACATACTCTCGGAGTTGTATGCAGTCCTGTGAGCATCCCAGTAATGGATGGAATTATATCTATACTGCAGGCAGGAATTGAATTATATATTTTTTTAAGATTATACTAAAAACCCACCATATTTTCTGTCTCAGAAATGTTACTTCAATATGTTATTTTTTAAAAGTATAAAAAAAAGTCTGCTTTTGCATGTGTACATGCAGCAGGTGAGTAAATGAAAATACTGCAAAACCTCAAGCATAATAACCAAATTATTGACATTTATTTTTCATCTGGCCTGCAAAATACCATCTTGTCTACATACTTTCCCATATCCATCATCTGCTTTCTCATATATTTGATACCGTTGCTAGAGGTTCATGAAAGACAGTATTATGAACTGAAACACCAGGAGCATTCATTTTTTATCAGAACAGTATGTACAATCAATAAATTGGTGAAAAAGAATGTTACAAAATCCTTTCGATTATCAAATATTTTTTATTAGATCAGTTTTAAAATCATAAGCTAAGAGGCTTATTTTCACAGCTGGGTTTGCCTTATATTTTATCCTGTACCTTGGGAGTGCAGTAAACCCCCCCCCAGGAGGCACCTCTATTAAACATATAATGTTACTCTGAGAGTAAGACTTTCAAAAGGAACAAAACTCCCTGGATTGGACAAACCTATGGAGAAAAAAGTTGCTTCATCATTTTAATACAAGAAGTACCAATTAATTGTACTGTGCTGCTCCTGAGCAACACACAGTGAACAGTGACTTGTATTCAGAGGATTTACATTATTGCCAATTTTTTCTGCTTTTAGCCAAGAAGCAAAACTGGAATAAGGTATTTAAAATTTCTTCGTCCGCATTTAAAGCTGTTGCCATTGTCAAGCTGATAATGTTAATTTGTTGTATTATTACTAACCTGCCAGAACCCAGCTGTTGTCTTAGTCAAAACCTGAGTTTTCCAATAACTAGGAACTGCAGCTGCTCAGAATGGGTCACCAGGGATTTGAACCACCACAAACATTACTCATCTGGTCCTGCCCTGATCAGACTTCTTTGGCCAAAAGGCAGGGCCAGGCCTGCCTGAGATTTGAGGCATACAAATTTAAAGGGTTTCCCCCCCCGGCCCAGTCTTCAGAAAAATAGTATTTCTCATTCAACTTTTGAAAAGTTATCCATTATTCTCACTGAATGTGGATCCAACGTGGCAAAGCCTACTTTTTTGTGGACACTCTACACTAATTAGCTCTTGATAAAAGACCATGAATTATAACTTAAGACATCCACTAAGTTACTGCTCCAAGTTATCATTCTGTCTGTGCCAAAAAAAAAAACCAAACAAACAAAAAAAACAAAACAAAACAAAACAAAACAAAAAAAAACCTCAAAATCAAGAAACTATTATTTATTTCAAATACCTTTACATAAAACAATTGAGAAACATAGTTTCTACACCATGTATCTGCCAGCTGCTGCATGTAACAGGTGTAACCATAAACATCAGCAAATTATGCATTTCAATGGGCAAACAGCCAAAGCACTGCCTGATTTAAACACCCCAAACTGGAATTACTTTTGTTTAACAAATGCTGTCACATGAAGTACCCTCAACAGAGCCCCAAAAATTATGGAAAATTACTATTTAATGTTTAACATTTTACTGATATTTATTATTGGGTTTACTCTCATATATTAGTTTCAGATGGGATTCCTTGCCAAAAAAAACACTAACTTTCCATTCCTCCAGCTCTTATTAGCTGTTTCTGTTTGGATTACAGACATCACACATCCTGGTTTCTTCCTTTTCTTTCAACAAGTTTCTCTCCAAGACCATAAGCAATCTGTCCTGCTCCCTGAGCTCTGCATCCTCTTCTTGTCCTTTCTCCTCCGTATTTTATTTCCTGTTATTCTGGCTTCCTAGAATACCACTCCTTGCAGTACCATTTCTGCATTGTAAAACACAGTAAACTCTCCTGCAAAGTAGAAGCACTTGTTAATGAGCAACTGGAGAAGTTGATGCAGCTTGTTCAAACTCACTGAACACAGAAGTGTTTTAACCACAGAGACAGTATAAATAGGTAGTTTCTCCATGGCTCTCAAAACAGACATACACATATTGTACATAGTACAGACTAGAGACCACCCAACAACCGGCACCCATTTCCTGCCCAGAAGTGAGGAAAAGCTCCCACAGACAAAGCATAACAAGCACAGGTTAGCAGAGTACAAGCAAAGTCATGCTAATGCGCTGAGCCCTCAGTTTGCATCCCAGCAATTTCTGTGCTCAGCAGCACACTAGCCTTTAATAACATGCTAAGCTCTCTATTGTGCTCTCTTACAGGTACAGGAGAAAGCAAGCCATGCCAGTGGCCAAAACAGAGCCAATCTCTTCAGTTGAAGATCTTTTCTCATCAGCATTACTAGGCTTTCCATGTTCAAAAGCCACATGACTACCAGTCGATAGTGTCCTCTGTACCTCCAAGGCTTTCAAGTTTGACAGAAGAAATAACAAATTATTCATTAATCTCCACACAAAAGTAGACAACTGCCAGTGATGGAAGTGACAGGTCAGTCGACTGAGTAGGCAAGCCTGATCTTGTCTAGAGGTAGGAGGAAGAAAAGGGTGCAAGGACAGAAATCTCTTTTGAAGTGAAGAAGTTTGAAGGCTTCCCCATTTGCTAACTTTATCTGTCCCTTCTTTTTTTTTTTTGAAGTGGAAAAACATGAAGAAGCAAACCTTGAACACCAAATTTTGAAATAGACCTTTCACTGACCTTGTAGAAACTGAAAGAGAAAAATTTATAAATTCCAAAGCCATTGAAATTCCTCCTGCAAACAACAAGAACTGAACACTCTTCAGGCAAAAAAAAAAAAACCCTGTCAGTCACAAATGAGTCACGCTTATTAACAAAGGTTTCTCACTTAGACTCCCTACAGTCTCTACAAGCAACGCCAAAATTTTTAATCCTAGAAAAGCGGATATTTCATCCCATTCATCTGACCAACTCTACCTTTCTCCCCATACCTTGCCCTCCCCATAGAGCTAGCTTACCTCTCTCTAGGAGAAGCTAAGGCCATGGATGGAGTTACTCAGCAACAGTTCTTTTCTCCTCACATGGAAGACCAACCTTCCCATCCAGAAAGATCTTTCTGGCTCCACTTTTTTTTTTCTTTCCTGTTCAGTAACTTTTTGCCCATTGCACCTCACTTAGCTCTGTTTTGTCTCTGTATCTTCTGGGGGTTGCAAATATCTGCCAACACCTGTCACTGGTCGCAATGCTTACATTTCAGGATTTCACCAACTTTGCTGCTGAAAGTACCCACCACTGACACTCACCTTTGGCTTCCTCACAGCTACCAAACTCTGGAACTTTTTTAAAAAACTATACTTTTAAAAAAATATTTTAAATTACACAAGTGAAAATATTTATTTTAAATTCATAGAGGACCTAGAGAAGCTTCTGGAAAGAAAATGCAAACAACGAGGGTGCATTTATTTCAGCTTATAGGCTTTTGTAGCCTTATCAGTGACACGTGTTAATTTTTAAATCAACGAAACAGCCAACCAAACTGCTGAAAGAATTTCAAATATAGCTATGCCTGCCCACTTGGGCAACTAATGCATATAAAGCAAAAAACAGCCCTGGATTTTTATATGTCAAAGCTTCCTCCTCTCAGCACTCATTTTGCCTTCAATAGGCCAGCCCTGCCTATTTCATGCTGCTCAAAAGCCCTGGCTCCCAATCATTTTTTCCTCACCCATTTCTCCTTCCTTTTTCTTTTCTTTTCTTGTCATCTTGTTGATGTGTCACCTTCCAGTCCCTGCTGACACACAGCTTTATTCATCCTCTGGTGGATCAGGGGTCATAGACACAAGTGCTGCACACCCTGTCAGGGCTGGTGTCACATTTGGCTCGCTCTGCCAGCAGAATTCCAGTCCCTTTGCTCACGTGCTATACAAGTCCTCAGAGAGTCATGCGCTGGGTGCTCTTCTCACTCCACTGGGGTCACACAGCAGGGGAGGATAAGCGCTTTTTTAACTAGTTATACTGTGTTGCACTTACATCCAAGCTGCATCACAGGAACAGACAGCCAGTCTGTTGACCTGTAGTTTGGCACAGTACCTTTTCAGGAAGGAAGGCAGTGACTACATGCTGCCTGCAACTTGAAATCGGGTATACACTCCCATACTGTGGCATTTGTAAAGCAGAGGGAAGAAGAAAGAATGAACTCTGTATTCATCCCATTAGACTTATGCAAGTCTGGAAACATCCTGTGCAAGTCAGAGCCACTGCAGGAGTCTAGAGGAGAAAACATCCAGGCTCCACAGTGTTCACACCTTCAGCTCTGACTGGCCAGATCAGCAGCCTCTCCTTTTTTCCCATAACAAGTTCTGGGCTTATGAGCCAATTTCAACTATAACCAAGAGAGGACAAGAGTTATCCAAGAACAACTACATTCCTGAAAGTTTTATGGCCACTGGCAACTGGATAAACTGGCATGGCCATGGTTAAAAAAGCTTCAGATATTCTTTTGCCTGCCCAGGGTTTAATCAATCAACACACTGGCAGCCAGTCAACCCACACCATCAGTCACGTCACATCTTTTCCACATGGCTGCTGGGGGCCATGGAAGAAAAAATATTTGGGGACACAGGCCAAAAGCATTACAGTGGGGAAGAGGTACTTCTACAGATACTAAGTTCAGAACATATAATTCAGCTCTGTGTGAAACAACTCTAGTTTTGCATGATTTCCAAAAGGAATGAGCAAATTTGGTAACAAACATATATATGTAAATGTGCACGTGTATGTGAGAAAATATTAAGTTCTGTCCATTTGCAACTACAAATATTCATCTATTTAAAGGATTTAACATGTCTGAGATCACTACAGAATACTTGTATTACTGATCAGCCTGGTAGAAAACAGGGTCTCCACATAGGCTGCAATATTGGCTAAATCCTTACAACATATAAGCATGTCTATTGAGGGGGACCAGGTAACAAACANATATATCTGTGTCTCCACATAGGCTGCAATATTGGCTAAATCCTTACAACATATAAGCATGTCTATTGAGGGGGACCAGGTACCAGACAAAACCAGAGTGGGAAAAAAGCTTTATTAGTCCCACTGCTCAGTCTCATGGGTTTACCTAATCACTTCCTCTCTCACTCAGGAGCTGATCAACTCTAACCTTGCCCAGTAGGAGGTTAGCTCAACACATAATGTGATCTGGCACACATCGGCACCTCTGGAGTACCCCTTCCTATTCTCTCAACTATTCATTCCTCTCCCCACAAAGTCTTCCCTGTTGTTCTTAGTCACATCAACACATTTTCTCCTTGGAGAAAGGTTTTGCCTTGCCTTCCTTGAGCTAGCAAACAGAATAAAACAGCACTGACTCTTTTAGCGGCCATGCTGGCACATGCTAGCAGGAAGTATTTCTCAGACTGCCCTAAAACATCAAAGTACAAGGTCTCAGTGGTCCAACTGCTGTCTAGTGTTTTTTCTTTTCTTACAGACATTTGTCTTCACAGAGCTTAGTGAACACAAGCAAGCATCACATATAATTATTAGTACTGTAGTTACTGCTAAATCATTAGGCAATTTATCAAAAAAAAAATAAAATCTACAGTTAATGAATTTTCCAAAATGGATAACTGGATAACAGTGTGTGTCTTTATAGTTAAGACTGTCCAACACTATTCTTTAAAATGATCACTTCATAAATCACAAAATTTAAATAAAAGTTTTCTGTGACTGATTTTAATTCAGTGGAACTTACATTGAACACAAAACCAGCAAAGAATTCTTTCAGAAAACAGCAGTAAAAAATGCACAGATTTGCCCTCAGTCAGTGAATTTTATGCATTTGCACATTTGTCTAAATAGTTCTAGTGTCTAGTGGGGTTAAAAATAGGAAGAGAGATCACAACAGAAGTGAGAGTAATATGTAGCTATGCATAAAGGCTTCATCAAATATGGTTAAACAGTAAGCAATGGATATTCATAATTGATTATGCTCAGAACTCCAATACTTGTCCCAGAACCTTCTTAACGTTCCACCTGCATTAAATATGTTCCCAAAGTTGTTGCTAGTTTCAGGAAAAACATACAGTTCCACAGAAATCACAGTAAAATTGGTAGCTCTGCATTTTATAAGCATGTTATTTAGCCTCAAAGGGTGGTAGAACATGTTCTGTTTGAAATCCTCACTTCATATGTTCTGCTTACCGTCCCCACACTTCCGCTTGGGTTGAAGTTTCATTTCACAACCTTTGTTAACAAACAATGCCACATGCTGCTTATTTAAGAGGCCCCATTTTACAAGTTGTGTAGCTGATTATTTGTTACAATGGGAATATAATTAAATTTTTCTAATTCATCTTTTTTTGGGTGTTTTTTACTTTTGTTTAAAGAAATTTAAAGAAAAAACACTATTTTATGTCATCATTCCTCACTTGTGAAATGCCAGAATTCAGAAGTTAGAATAAACTATGACTCAGCTCATTATTCAAACCTTTCCTGTGCCTATGTGGTATCAGATCATCACTAGTAACATGAATGCATACTACACCATCCTAAGGGCTGTCTCAGCATACTCACAAAGTACACATTTAATGTAGAAAAAAAACTCCACCACTGCTCCCTTTCTAATCTCTATGAAAGTGTGATATCAACACCTACCACGCAACATTTAAACAATGCAGGAGATGTGGAATTATTACTTCCTCTTTTTTTTTTTTAACTGCATTGAAAAAAAAAAGAAAAAATTGAGATTTTCATATAAATGCAGTGAAGTGTCATAAGCAGTTCCATGTATTCCGCTGTCTTTTTTTTTTAGGTGTATTATTGAAGTTATATAGATAACTGTAAAAAACAGTAATCCTCCTTTTTCTGAAAAGTTTGTAACTGAATGCTTCCAAATTTCTACTGGAAAAAACACCATCATAGCATGCTATCCCAGGTGGAGCTTTCAGATCTTGTCAGAAGGCCAAGCATCTGAGCTTTACACCCTTCCAGAACTAGAAAGCACAAAGTATATAAATCACCAAAATGTATAAAGCATCAAGACAATTTAAATATCATAATACCATAATGATTTATGCATGTATTTATTCCAGCATCATTCCTGCAAACTCCTTAGAATAGTCAATCTGCTTTGAAATCAGCATGTGCAAAGCAGATAAAACCTGAAGTCAGACTGAAATAATAAGTATCCATCATCATCAGGTAATCTAACTTCCCTCCTGCCCCCTTATCAACACCCCAGCCTCTCAATTTTTATTGTTTTACGCAGGCAGAGGCTCAGATAACAACCTAATATTTCGGTGACTATTCCTTTTATAATAGCTCACAGAGAAAGAACAACATTGGTCATAAGTGCAGCCTAGCAGCTCTATCTTCTGCAGTTGACAGCAAGAACTGTGATGCCCCAGGAATGGTTTAAGAATAATGAATAAAACATGAGCTCTAGAGAAATGGACATTAAACAAGATCAAACACAGATATTCTACATGTTGGTGTGTAGAAAATAAAACACTGACAAACCTGGATGAGAAAATTAAAGAACACATGCCCAGTCAGACTCCTATACCACCACCAATTGTTTCAACAGTTTACACCCTATTCAGGCTCTATCATAACTTTTCAGGGAAGAAAAAAAAGGCAAATCACAATATCTGTAGTAATTATTACAACTGGGAACACCACTCAGATTCTTACATTGCTGTTTTTTAAAAAACATAAAATCCACACCTTGAAGGTAGGATTCACCACACGTCTATAGTGCACAAATCTTAGGTGTGACTGTAAAGATAAGAGAAACAGAGAGGTTGATAGTTCAGTTCATCTCAAAAGGGCACGTAAAGTCAGTCACAGACTCTATGGTTCATGTGTGTTATGTGGACATGTATGTTAACTTACAGTCTTGCATCACATTCGTTGCTTCACACAAGCACACTCAGGAACCCCACTCTATTTTTCCAGTGAACAACCCAGACCCTTGTGCAACAGACCATGTCTGTGACAATACGATATCTGTATTTTTACATGCTCTCACTGTATGCAAACAGCAAAGACAGAACTCTAATTAAAAAGCACCAACATAGTACCACTGTAAGTAACGTTGCACAAAAGAGCAATTATTAAATGCTCATCAATGGTTAAAACGCTGTTGGTAGTGTACTCTATATGAATTACACTGCACTACTAAAATTCAAAAATTCTTACCTAATTGTCTTGTTGGAGTCAAAGGCAGCCTTGGATAACTTAGCTGAGACCAGTATAGGTACAGCCTTTATCACACAAAAGTTTGCACAGTTTACTTCCTAAAGCAATTTCACATCGGAATCTCTAAATACCAAAATCAACTAATAAACCACTAATGTTGTCACAACAGCATTGACATGTTTGGCTTAAAAGAACAAAAGAAAACAAAACCCAACAACAAAAAAAACAAAACACACACACACTGGCTTCCTACTGTTATGAGCACCAAACACAATAAAAATATGCCAGGGTACACAATACTTCCTGAATTACTCCAAGAAAAAGTGAGATAACACCAAACTTTAGTATGTTTCTGTCAGTGCCGTGCTTGCAGTAGATATGATTATAGTGTTAGTAATGAAATACATAAAATTGCAGACAGAATAGTGATTTGTTATCAGTCAATAAAACATTTGCAAATAACTGTGACCATGGTTACCTAAAACATCAGGTTTAGGAGAACATGCTGCACCTGTTCAAGGTAAAACCAGTGATTTACTAAGAACGGGAAAAGAAAAACAGTACTTAGGAGTAGAGTCAATTACAATACACACTTTGTTTGGCGTTTTTTGTCTTATTTGGCATTCCACCAAAGGTAAAACCAAAACGCTTCTCATCAAAATACAAATTATTAAATCCCAGCATGATAGAAAGCACCATCTTACGAACATCAGCCCATGCCATGCAGAAAGATGTAAGAATGGTCCTAGTCCATCAGTCCTGGCAGTAGTCATCAAAGGATTCATGACAGCTCCTGAGAGTCAGGGAAAGCTTCACTACAAACTCCACTGAGAGTAAGGTTCAGCTTATGCTTTTCATAATATTACTTCTGTGCTTCATTGCCAAAACACACTTTCTTAACAGCAAATACAAATTCTTGTTAGACTTACAATGTTACACTGATCAAAGGCATAATATATCAAATCAGATTGTTTTTATCACAAATAGGAATCTAATTAAACCAGTATCGGCATAGCCCCCAGCAGGGGATACGTTGTTCAGTTTCCTTTACTTTTGCAAATATGGATGCTCCTACGACCTGCCAGTGACAATGTGCACTGCTGAACGGCAAGTTAAGTTTGAAGCTCAAAACTGGTTTTATTTACTTCCTATTTCAGAGTCATGGCATTTTATAACTACACTTACCTGCACTTTCCATAACTAAACCCAACACAATGCATAATGCTCTTTGCAAGTAGGTTCCATTCAGCAGGATCAAATTTATAACATTAATAAATCAACAAAACCCAACATAGCATCTCAAAACAGTGTAATATGTTATGTTTTACAAGCACATTAATCATGAACAGATTGAATAGGCCCACAGTAAACCAATTCTTCATCTGCATCCATCCAAGTTCCTTTCAATGGGTGACAAAATATTCCTAAATCAATATTCTACCGTATTTCCACAATGTTTTGCCAAAGCTGTTTAACAGACCCCGGTCTTCGGAGCAATTTTTCAGACACTTAGATGCATGCAAAACATGCATGACATACTTGGGTCCCCCTTCTGCTACCACCACAACCACTGTGAAAGATTCCTCTGGCACTGAAGAATTTTCAAAGCAGAATGACCTGCACATCAGATCTGTGCCTTCGTTAGCACAGCCTGCCCAGGGTTGAAATCCACTGATTTACAGACCAAAGTATGTGATTACAAGCACCCAGAATTTATACTTTTAATGTTTAGGTGAATTTTATTTCAAACAGTCTGATCTGGACCAAATCTCCTTCTTAAGCTAGAATGCTGCAGCACATATCCCAGTTTTGTTTAGCCTGGAAATAATCCGGTTAGAGGATGGTTGCTCTGTTGGACCATTTTCTGATGTGAACCAAGAGCTAATGAGAACAACTAGGACAGTCACCTCAAAATCACTTTTCTGACCTGAACATTCTAATATGTTAACTTTTGATGTCAACCAAGGAAGAACAATCCAGCACATGGAAGCTTCAGCAATGGGCAATCTAGCACCCTGTCACCATAAAACAGGTAAAACCAGGCTTCTAACAGGAGAAAATTGTCAGTGGTTGTTAATAACCTGACCAGATAAATCTTCCCCAAATCCCTGCCCTTCTCTTCGCTTGATCATACACTTCCTTACACCTAGGCTAAAACTGCTTCCCCAATGACCCAATCCTTACCCTTTATAACTCATCCCACAGCCTGAAATGCTCTTCCTCAGCACCCTCCTGATGACTTCTTTCCTCTTCTTCTTAAACTAGCTGTAAGTAGAGTAAACATTCAGGGTAACCTCTCAAGCAGGCAATCTGCACAACCATCGAACTCTCATTCTTTCAAACCAAAACTGAGGCTCCAGCAGACCTGCACACAGAGCCATGAAGTACAGCAATGATTCTGGAAGAACAGATGAGGAAGAGGAGAAGTCAGCTTGTGGCAGCCTAAAAAGGAAAAAGTTCTCAAGTTATCTGAAAATGCACAAGGTTTTTCATTTTTCAGAAAAACCTCGTGCAAGTTCAACAGTCAGGGAATTACACTTGAGTTGGGAGATCATCAGAAAGAAGACATTCAAAAAGCAATCTTACGAAATACAAGGGGAAAGGGACTTCAGAGAGTCAAATTGTCTGGGACAGAATGAAAACGGATCTTGGAAAGTACTACACACAATGCAGAAACATAAGAAAAAGCGAGAAAAAACACGCATAGGACAGCTGCAAATAAGTAATATGGCTGCTTTTTCATTAGGAAAAAAATCTAAAATCCTATTATACTATTCTTCAACATGTTCTCATTAACATGTCACAAAATCTTAAATTTAATGCTAAATAAACTTACAGTAAATCTCAGGCTAGAGGTGGAATGCAGACAAGCCACTGCTCAGTAATGGTTAATACACTATTTAATTGACCTACTTAATGCAAACTAAATGCAATTTCTGAAGAAAAGCACAATGAATACATATAAAAATAAGAGAAACATAAAAATAAAATTAATTTATGCCTTATTTTAATTCATGTATGTTTTTACATTTGTTCTTGAAAAAATAAACTACGACTGTAATCTTCTCCTCCAATAGAGTTGCTTAAAGAATGAGTAAAGAAAATTATTTAATTTTATCTGGCTCAGTCCATTTCTGTTAGCTGAACCTAGCCTTACCTCAGCTTTTCACCTAGTGAAAAAACAGTCCAATATTTGCTATGGATCCAGATCAGAATCTTGTTTTCCATAGGCAATTAGGTATTTTTGAAAGCAGGCAGTAGTAATAAGAAACTATTTTGCAGGCCTAACTGTTTTTTGCTTTCAGCAAAAACTGTAATAGTAAAAACAGGAAAAGGCTTAAACTAGCCCAATTCAATAAGAAATACAAGAAAGTGCAATAATAGTTTTCACAGCTGAAGATCTGTGCAAGGGTTCTAAGTCAGCTCTACAAGAGGAAAGCACTGTAAGATGATCAGGAAACTAAAGCACTCACTGCTAAGTTTAAAAGGCAAAAATAAACAAACCTTTCCCCTCGCTCCCCCAACTAAAAAGAAAAATCACAAAATACAAATCAAAAATCAGAATAAGCATATAAAATCCTTAAAGAAGCAAAGCACTTTCCCCGGCGTATGCAAAAAAATTTAAAGTTAAAAATTTAGGCCAGAAGTGGTGAGACTGAGAGCAATCTCCTGTTGATTGAAGAGTGTAAAGCTTAAAGAGTGTAAAGTCCCACATATTTACAGACAGATTACGATAAATTTGCAAAATTTGATGTCCTTCCCACTAACGCAGCCAATCCAGACACTGGTTTTTGATAACACTTAAAATACCCTAGTTTTAAAGACAGGAGGATTGCTGCTGTCTTCCCCTATATCCACTCCTTCCCTCCCTCCTCTCTTGAAACCTTAATACTTTCAGCAGCCAAAGATATTTTATAGCCTTTTTTGACCCAACATCTAGGACAACAAAAAATATTTAAGAGTATTTTTCTACTTTTGGGAAGATTTGTACCTACTCTCAAAAAGATAATTATTCCATCTCAAGCATCTGTCAAATCTAAATAATCTACTGTACCATATTTTATTTCTACGTAAGAAATTCAGCTGAAATTTTCAGTAATGCCTAAGGCAAATCAGCTGCACTTTTCCCACCATCCTTTAAGAAAAAAATTGTACCTACTTTCTCATATATACCTTCTCCTTACAAGTACAACAGGTAGGAGAAAAAAAAAAATAAAGCTTCTCTGAGTTATAATGTGCCACAGTGCAATCATCTTCAAGACTGTTAACACAACTCTAAGAGAACCTCCAGATCAATGTAACTGTTTTACGGAGTATCTCTTCTATCCCTTAATCTGCAGGATCACCCACAGGTTAGAAGTAAATCAGTGTCCTAACCACGGTGCCTGTAGGCTTGACAATACAAGCAGTGGGACAAGTCTCAAATGAAGTCTCTTATGAGAAATCTAGGAGTCTACAGTCCATATTCTNTTTAGGCCAGAAGTGGTGAGACTGAGAGCAATCTCCTGTTGATTGAAGAGTGTAAAGCTTAAAGAGTGTAAAGTCCCACATATTTACAGACAGATTACGATAAATTTGCAAAATTTGATGTCCTTCCCACTAACGCAGCCAATCCAGACACTGGTTTTTGATAACACTTAAAATACCCTAGTTTTAAAGACAGGAGGATTGCTGCTGTCTTCCCCTATATCCACTCCTTCCCTCCCTCCTCTCTTGAAACCTTAATACTTTCAGCAGCCAAAGATATTTTATAGCCTTTTTTGACCTAACATCTAGGACAACAAAAAATATTTAAGAGTATCTTTCTACTTTTGGGAAGATTTGTTTGAGGAAACTCTCAAAAAGATAATTATTCCATCTCAAGCATCTGTCAAATCTAAATAATCTACTGTACCATATTTTATTTCTACGTAAGAAATTCAGCTGAAATTTTCAGTAATGCCTAAGGCAAATCAGCTGCACTTTTCCCACCATCCTTTAAGAAAAAAATTGTACCTACTTTCTCATATATACCTTCTCCTTACAAGTACAACAGGTAGGAGAAAAAAAAAAATAAAGCTTCTCTGAGTTATAATGTGCCACAATGCAATCATCTTCAAGACTGTTAACACAACTCTAAGAGAACCTCCAGATCAATGTAACAGTTTTATGGAGTATCTCTTCTATCCCTTAATCTGCAGGATCACCCACAGGTTAGAAGTAAACCAGTGTCCTAACCACGGTGCCTGTAGGCTTGACAATACAAGCAGTGGGACAAGTCTCAAATGAAGTCTCTTATGAGAAATCTAGGACTCTACAGTCCATATTCTTTAAAAATCAATGTCACTTCTACTACATCTGAAACAAAGATATTACACATAAAATATTGTAACCAGTTGAAATTGTGTTAGTGGATACAACAGAATCCTACAAGCTTGAGTTTGATTTATTCCTCCCCACCTGCCTCCTGACCTGAAGTGTCATCTGATGAAACACTGAGATAATCACTGCTTACATACACGGAGTCTGTATTTCATAATAAAACCAGGGGGAACCCCATATAAACCCCAAACTTTTTTAATTACTGGAAAATAACACCACAATTCTGCAGTCAACTCAAGAATTGTCCAGCTGTTCTTGGATCTCCTAAGTGATAATGATCAGTTTGATTCTCCAAATCATCAAGGAATACTCTTAAAGGTCTTCATATAATGATAAACAAGTGTACAAATGAGCCACAGACGGTTAAAGACTCAAATAATCTAAATAAATGTCTTCCTAGTCTTTAATCCAAAACTAAATAAAAAGGCAGTGAAAGCCTACAGGTTGTCTACATCAACATGAGCATTGGTCCTTCTCAAAGTAAGGGATGCCAAACAACTGGGGTAAGCTTAACAGGCTTAACATCTATAGCTGCCATTCTCTAACTCGCTTTTAGGATGTAAAACAGCACAAGCTCGGGTTTTAAATGCATTGAAACAACCATCCGTTATTCTAAACTACATCTCTGCTTATAAAACCTTTGTTTCCCAAAATCCTGTAACATTCTATTCTTTCCTGAAAGATGACTGTTTTCACTCAGCCCAGCAAAAGATTTGTCCTTATATGGACAACCCTGAAGACAACAAATGGCTCTTTTCCCAGCCTATTATCAAGCCAGGAAATTAGACTGGCTGAGGTACTCTGCCTTACTTACTCGGTTCAGAGCAGAGAGGAAACATTCTTGAGTTCGTTAATCAACCATTTTCACACGAAGGTGAACGGATGCTTTTCCTTTACAGCTTCAGCAGCAATCGCCACCAACAATTATATGGAAGATTAAAGCCCTCGCACAGCCATGAGAGATAACAGAGTGCTAACGATGACAGTGAAAGTTACAGAGCAGACAGCTGTGTCCCCTAGGGCTTGGCGGAGAGGAGAAAAAAAGTGCAATTAAATTAAATTATGTAACATTAAAATTTTACATTAAAAAAAAATCACACATCAATAAATTCTGCAACACTGAAAGAGTGGAAACAAGAAAAAAGCAAAATCCTTGTCTATGTTTCTAGTAAAGCCTCAGCTATTTCCTTGACATTCATGATATTTAAATCCAGTTCCACATAAACCTACAGTAGGAAGAACTCTATCTATGGATATGAAACACTTTGATCTCTGATACTCAGGTGCCTGTAAAGCTCTTTTGCCTTTCCACACACAAGTTGCTGTTGAACTCACTATCTTTAGTAAGAAAAAAAAAAACAAAAACAAAAACAAACACATATATATATGAGAAATCTACACCTTGAATGGCTCTGAAAAATAGATTCAAGGTCCAAAGAGGTTAAGACTTTCTAAATGGCCAAGAAATTTCATCCTCTTTTCATACTGGAAACAAAGGAACCCCCTCTCACAGAGTCAGCTCAGCTGCCTAGAAACTTAGTGGCAAGCCAGTCTTTGCCTTTTTAAGCTCTAACAAAGGAAATGATTGAGGAAGCATTAAAACCTAAGTGCACCATAAAAGGCATCTACCAGAAAACTAGCTGCTATTCACAGTAAAGAACGTGCCTTATTTAAACAATAACAAACCACCAGTCTCTATATCCTCTTAACATATAGAGAAAAAGAATGTATCACAAGAAATATGACCAAAAGTTGGTATTTCAGCTCCTCAGAAGCAGGCAGAATTTCTTTCAAAACCTTGAGTAGGTGGGACCATATCTTCTCAATGGAAAAATATGAACTGATGTGTCATAAGCTATTTATGTTTTGTTGGTATTTCTTAAGCCTTCAGACAGAAAATTCCTTATTGCCCCTTCCATTTCTTGGTGTTCCAATTGTTTTTTCAGCTATGTTTATTTTCTGATTGGCAAGGAAACTACGAAATTCTATCTTGGTTTTTTTTATATGCTTTCTTGCTCTCTTCCGTTTTCCTCCTATTAAGTCATCCCGCGCAAGTTAATCTTTCGAAGTACGCTTTGCAGTGGAACCTTCATGCTGCCAGCATTAGTCAAGGCAATAAATAGCTGAAAGATGGCTACTTAAAGCAGTCACAGAATTGTAACTGTTAGATATCCATCCCTAATATTTCTCAAAAAGACCATGGGTACCTATAAAATTACCAATCTCATTCATCAGACAGCTGCCTTCCCTTGGTAAAGCTGTTAGCATGGGGGCAACTGTTTCATCCTTCTGAGGAAAGTCTCTTCTGAAATGAAGTTTTGATGGGATAATAAACAAACAAAACAAACAAAAACCACCCTCTTACTGAAGATACTGCATCTACTAAAAGGCTGTGGTAGGAATCAATTAACAAAGCATATGACAAGTTTTGGAAGGAGGAAAAGCCACAGAAAGCTCTCTCACCCTTTCAGCAGCTAATCCTAACAGGGGAGTCACCCAGACTGCCACCTCTATAGTTTAGGAGCATTTGAACAGATTAGTTTACATTTTTAAAAATACTGTCACCAGCACTTGGTAGTACTCTATTTCCTCCCCTAGTTCCACCAGCTGCCCCCCTTCTACATGTATGATACGCAGGAATTTTCCTAATGTATTGTACCTTTGTCAAGAAAAATATATTCACCATAAATCTAAACCATAAATCTAAATCTAAACTATGGTTTAGATAATCTAATAAAAATCTAAATCCAAACCCTTCAAGGGAAGGGAGCAGGTGACTAAGTGAAACTGCAACAGTTCTAGCAGTTTGCAGTGTAACAACAGCATGTAAAGGCATTATTTCCCTTCCTCCTTTTGTCCATTAAATCAGTCAGATCAAGGGTTATGTCATCCATCCAGCACAGTAGTCCACTTCAAAATGCCACAGCGCTGAAAAACAAGTGCTGTCTACATGTAATTATGTGAATACCGAAAGAAAAGTTGCAGAATGGTAAACTAGTTTACAAACATGGTTTGGACTTCAGTCTTTCAACCAATACCGACAGCACTTTTTCCTCATCACAGCCTCAGAAACAGCAACTACCATTTATTTTCATAAAGCCTGCTGCTTTGCAAAGGTGGTACAAGCCCATCAGTTGAGTCAAAGAAAGGGATGTCTGAAAATTCAAGCCAAAGGTAGTAAGTGCCTGTGTATGAACTACTGCCGTGAGCTGAGTTTAAAGGGTAAAGGGACTTAAATTTGCTGTAAAGCAGATATTAATTTCCTGAAATACAGCAACTTCTTGCTTTCCTCTTTTCATTGAGAAAAACTCAGTTACATACAATGAAATAAAACATACTCAGATGCCAAATATTCTTGTTCGGGCAGTGCTCTTCAAAACCTGGAATAAAGTTACTGGAATGAATTATTATTATCCAAATTATTATCCCAGCAGCTTTTTAATGTGTATGTTAGGGAGCTTTGCTTCCACAAGTGTCCACAAAAAAAAAAAATTAAATTGACAGACTTTTAGCCCTGAACATCCAAGTGCCACAGGACCAGCATTGTTGTTAACAACTCACTTTTAATACTTGCCACAAACATTGTGGCAATGAAAAGTCTGTTTCCACTCCAAAATGCAACTTACAGTTCAGAAATGCACCTTTAGTGTATTTCACAGCTTGTGCCACTTTTTACAATAGCTATTTAATATTCTGTTTTATTAAAAAGCTCCACAAAAATATCACAGCCCTTTCATAACCAAAACATGAGTCGCCATCTCCACATCCCCAATCTTCAGGCCACAGAGAAAAATACCTTATTTTTTATCATAGAGGAGTTAGTAAAGGAAAGCTGGTTTTCATTTTCTGTCAGACATACACATAAGGAGAAACCAGCAGCAGAGCTGTGTAGAAGTTTCATTAGAAAACCCATCACGGCTTGCAATTCCCTCTTTTCCCTTGATTTCCATTTTTTTTATAAACACAAAATGCAGGTCACGCCCTTGAACTCCTGCCAATGTATGATTTTACAGAAAGGCCATGAGAAAAACTCAGTGGTTCAATATGAATTAATATGAATTAAATGACCAAAGAAACCAAATAGGATGATAGTTGATTCAGATGAGATTGCTCTTTAGTAGGAACTGAGTACACCAACACGTAAAAAAAGAAAAAACTTTCACCAGTTTAACATATACCTTATTCAGTAATTGAGACCACCTAGATAGTATGCTTCCAAGTTCATTTTCCTGAAATCTGAAGCTAAAATAGTCTTCATTTAATTCACAAAGGAGTTTAGAGACACATCACTCCACTTAAAAGAATTAAGGTCTATATAGCAAAAAATAAATTTCTATGTACAGTTTTCAATTGTAGATCCAGCTCCTGTCTAACGAGTTTTATTGGGATTTGAGTTGCAAATTCATCTTTGGCCTGGAAAAATGAACAGCCACAAAATGACTGTAAACAGAATAAGTATCTTCCAGCTGTTACCAAAACATACTTTGCTTTACTTTACAAAATAATTTTATCCTTCTGTTCTTAAACTATTTGCAGAAGTTTTCTTCAGCAAGATTTATGCAGAGTTAAGCATATAAAAAAGCAATCATTGAATCTTCTGTGGTTCGGTATACAGCAAGAACAACTAGCTGCCGTTCCCTTCCTGTCAAAGCAGACACGAGGTTCAGCCCATGGCTTTCAAACTTCCTTGAGATCATGGGCTAGGAAACAGCACAGAGGATTACCCGTAACACAATTACGTAACATAATTACCGTTACTTTTAATAATACAGAGCCATCAGAGTATCATTATGACCAAGACCGAGGGGAACCTTTGCAAGTAGTTATTTTTGCTTCCATATCTGCACACGTAAGCAACTGGCAGAGTGCCTAAAAAGTTCGACAGAACTTATCACAACAATATCATACACGTCTGGCTGAAGTTTAAAAACAACTTGGTGATCAAAGTGTTTGTAGACAGGAAGGACTTTTTTGCTTCATATTTTTTTTTAATTGGCTGTATGCTTTCCCACCCCCTATTCCACCAATGCCTTAAATACAGAAAAAATCGGCTAAAATAACTAAGCATCAAACCTCTCCTCTGCTCCCCTGCTACGATCCCCACTGAATCCAAGGTTATACAAGAATAACTAAAGGAAGGCTCTTTCCTTTGGAGTGTTTTTCTGGTCAAAAGATTTTTTTTTTTTCTGGTCAAAAATTCGTTACACATCACTAATCACTCTGTAAATTATCACTACAGCAAATTTCTATGTGCTGTATGCTAACAACTGTGACCAGATAATAACATTTGGGCACCCCAAGCATTCAAAGCAACCACTTGTATAACATGGAGCTCATGTTTTCCCATAACTTGCTTTTGCCGTAACTTACTTTTTCTGAAGTCAACACGTGTAAAAAAATTAGCAAGACAGTCACTGTGTTCCATTGGTCAAAATATAATATTCAGTTGTAGACATTGAAAACTCCAAGTGATAAATTGTAATGTGTTTCTACTTCAGATTAAATGAGGTTTTAGACAAAATAGTTAAAATAACATATAGGAAAGCAAAGTGATTTGGTTTAAACATATATGGTTGCAGTCTACAGGATCAAAGTGTTTCAATTTAATATATTTTAGTTTCCAAGACAGATGGAGAGGAAACAATGCATCTTCATCAGAAAATATATTCCTGACATGACTAATACACATTAGATAAACCCTGACCGGAATAATATGCATTAGATAAATATTTAGACTATTTGAAGAATTTATCTATCAAGTCCATCCAGTTTTATGCACCTAGCCCCTCTTGCCATACCAATTGTGTTGATCCTCTGTTTTAGCATAGTCTGCAGAGACAGAGACTAAAAGTTTTGTTGAAATCTGATTTAGTTGCACCATATTTTAAAATATTTTGTAAAAATACTCTTCATGAATAAAAACTTTCAATACTTCTTTGAGGGACTGATGTCATGAAATCGAATTCATAAAGCACAAACAATCCATTACAATAGAATGATCAAATGATAAGGATAATGATCAAGGAGTAAACATCATGGCGACAGAAATCAATGACAAATCTCACATTAAACAAAGAGAAGCTGCGATTTTGTTCTGTTTCCAGGAAACACAAATGCATTACATCAGTTGAGATGTACTTCCCATCACAATGACTTGATTGCAGAGTCCCTTGGTAAATTACAGTTGAGAAGGAAAAAGCTACTGAAAACGTCATTGACCTCTCCTGCAGAAGCTATGTATCTCTGACTTGTGCATAAAGCATTAAAAATTTCAGGAATCCAGAGAAATTAGAGCCATCATTAATAGAACCTCAGTGCTACCAAGAGAACTAACAAAGATTAAAGAATAACAAAAACCCAACAGATCTTTAGAAAATCAAAAGAAACAAGACATGCTATTGCCTTACTGGCTTTTCAGCTACAAAATCTGCCCCTACAAATAGATTTTGACCCTATGACTAATTGTAATCAAATTTGACCATACCCTATATGCATCAGATGTGAATTCATGAAAATCAGCATCTAGGAAGACCACACAGACATGAACAAGAGGCTGCAAAAAAAGAACAGAAGCTCTGCCCATCTTATGCAATAGAAGACATTCTAGGCAACAAGCAATGCGTGGAAGAAGCAAGGAGAAAAGAAAAAGCACCAGGAACATCCAGACTTCAGACCTAATGCCCACTGAATTGATTGGGGTTCAGGGGTTATTGGTCTTTGCCTTACTTTATTTGAATTGAGTAGGCAGAGTTGAGCTGATTCACAGTGTTTCAGCAGAAAAACCATGTAAGCAAAGTAGCTAAAATATGAAGACATATAAAATAGGAGAACGGCACTTTGGGTGGTACCCAAATTATGCACTGCTCCAAAAAAGAAAGCATTATGTCAGTAAGATGACAGTATTTGTATTACAGCATTTTACCAAAATAATTCAAAAATACATAGATTTTTTTTTTCCCCAGAACAGGATTATTACCAAACAAGTGTGCAATAGAAATAAACTGCTAACAACTAACTAAATTAACCCAAAGCCTGAATTCAAAAGTTTCACTAAACTGCACATCAGCTGATCAGTTGATAAAACTGAAAGACTAAGCCTTCACATGCAGATTTTGACAGCCAAACAATATATAAGACACCAATAAATAAAGGACCACATAAAATCTCCAGCAGTACAAGACAGGAAGTGACCATTATCCATGCTTCTGCATGTTATTGAAAACATGTATGCTGGATACATAGTAATGTATCAGTAACCATCATCTAGACTGAAGATATTACTTTACAGTCACTGTATTATTTTAAATGTGTTATCTATTTCTCCTTATTTTCACCCTTTACTGATACTCCTCCCAAATCCCAATAACTATCTTGGAGTCCAAGAGCTCTGAAATAGTTTCACAGAGATCTCCCAACTTGATGCAAAGATGGAGGTTTGAGTTATGAAAACATCTACAAAAAAACATTACATTACCAACTGCAGTTCTCTCAGTACAGCTCAAGACTTCACTCTAAGCAACACCACCGACTGTAGCACAAATAGTTTTGGTCAGACCATACTAATAAATATAAAGGAGGATGAAATCTACGTTCTGAAACTAAGAGCAAATTCATAGCAAAAGATGAAGTAAAACTGCTGCAAATTCTAATGCTGGAGATCAATAAATGAGGTAGAAAATTGTAAATGGCCAGAAAACTATGAATTGCAAATACAGTCCAGAAGCATCTGAAGGACATCTTCTAATTTGCCTTCTCTTTCCTTTCTTTTTCTCCCCCAGTCTTACTGATGTCGTTGAGGTAAACTTACAATCTTCATTGTTCTTACCATTTCTCAACAAATATAATGTTACTTGCTAAAACAGTAATTCTTCACTCAATTAAAATGCATCTTAGAAAAGCAGCAGCAGCAGAAGTAGGTCTAATCAAAACTGATGATTACTTTACACTTCATGCTTTTAATGCAAGAACATTTGAAGTGGTCTCAATTTTGGTCTTGAAGAGAACAATGCACTACTATGTTTTTCAACCAAAGCTCCTAGATCCCCAGTGTCTGGGAGCTGTTTACAGAAAAAGACACACACAGAAACAAATGAAGTCACAGGGAGCTATAGCAACATTCTGCTTGGATCATTAAAGCAATGTTATCTGGCAGAAAGATCCCCAGATTAGAAGCCAAGTGTTGATTCTCATTGTGGCTTTGCCATTTTTTTACTTTGTAGCCACTCATCTACTTTGATAGGGTTTCCCCAACTGCTTGGAAAGGCAATGTGCTGTCTAAGTATTTGACAATCTCCTGGTTTAGAAAACTTTCAGGTTTGTTGTGAGATTTAGTTTGTGTTTACTCAGTGCTTGGGGTAGGAGGTGGGTAGAGATGGTGGATATAATTATTTCAGGTTATCTCCAATCATTGACATAGAGAAAACTAGTGAATATTCTTGTACTTCTTTCTAATCCCTTCCTTTCCTTTTGCATTCTTCAGTAATATCCAAGTGATAAGAGACTATTACTGCCCCTAGCACAGAAAACAATAAAATCTATTAAAGAGCTTCCAAAGGAGGACTATGAATATGGTGAAGGGCCTTGAGGGGAAGCTGTATGAGAAGTGGCTTAGGTCATGTGGTCTGTTCAGCCTGGAGAAGAGGAGATTGAGGGGAGACCTCATTGCAGTTACAACTTCCTTGGGAGAGGGAGAGGAGGGGCGGGCACTGATCTCTTCCCTGTAGTAACCAGAGAAGGGACCCAGGGCAATGGTATGAAGCTGAGTCAGGGGAAGTTTAGTTTAGATATCAGGAAAAAGATTTTCACCCAGAGTGGTTGGGCACTGGAACAGGCTCCCCAGGGTAATGGTCACAGCATCAAGCCTGACAGAGTTCACAAAGGATTTGGACGATGTTCTCAGGCACATGGTGTGACTCTTGGGGATGTTTCTGTGCAAGTCCAGGAGTTAGGCTCGATCATCTTGTGGGTCCCTTCCAATTCAAGCTATTCTGTGATTCTATGAAAAAAAAATGTATTTCATTCCCACAAAACTTTTGTGCAATTACCACCAGTGGAAAAGCCCAAAAGACAACTAGCAATTCCATCTCTGTAAAAGGTCTTCACTATAGAATTAGAAGGATTTGTAGTTTGCTAAAAATAAAAGAAGATACCAAGTAATACTTCCTATCTACATTATGCACATTGTGGGCTAGGTAAAGTACTGGGCAAGTGAAGCAAAAGTCTTGTGGAGAAAAAAAACCACACACGCAAACAAAAATCCCTGAGTATACCTTCATAAAGCTGACTTCCAAGATGGCAAAATTTATATTACATAAATCATGCTATATTCCCTTGTTAAATATAGCAGGTTAAATAACTCTGCTACCTCTTGCACTTTCAACTCACAAAATGTGCCTGCAAAAGGAAGGAATATTCATGTATGGAAAGAGCAGCCTTAAAGAGGAAGAATTAGACCATAAATTTAAACAGGAGGGTTAGTTTATGTGAAATTCGAGTAACCATGAAACTATGGCATAAGGGTACCAAGCAAAGCCAAGTTGATCTAAGATGAGCTGCTGATGAAAGGGGTTATACTCTCATCAGCTCCCAGCAACAGGCTGACATGTCAACAGGCTTCCCATAAGCACTGGTGAACCTTTGACTCCACAAAATCAACTTCCTGAACTTATTCAGGAAGTTAACTAACAGAAAACCTACTCTACTGAACAGGCACCTACCATATCTCAGCTTCCTGAAATGTCTTGCTTCAGGGTCGGACATGTTGCAGCACTGGTAGGGGATGAAGCAAGTAGGTTTAACAGTTTATATGCTCATTGCTGCTAACAGCCTCTTATAATCTGCTTCTAGAGATCACCAGCACACGAGTAGGACCCAAGGTCATCTTTGTGCTTCTTCATTCATCACAGCAGCCTACAGCTCAGTAAGTTACCAGACACTCACCTTTGCATGTATTGCAAGTTAGGAAGCCAATGTGCTTGAGCCTTTTTTTCTGCTACCTCTTCTGAGCTAGTAGTAACCTCCAGCAGAAAAGCATAGGTTAGGTATCTCAGCTGGCACTAGTAGGATTGCCAGAGCTCATCTCTGATGTCTAAAACCTACCAAAATTATATTAGTATAAGCCAATATAAAAGTCTTTTAAGAAACTTTAAAACCAGTTTGTAAACTCAGTTTTAAGTTCCAAAGTGAAGTTCAGAGCAGGACATTTCTATATTTAAACAAAGCTTAAGCCTTACCAATTTATGTTTTAGCAAAAGAATTTAAAAATTCCAATATTGCTCAATATAACTGTGTAACTGTTCTCATGTTCTCACCCCAATTTTTATATATATATAGCAGCTTCCTTACCATTCCTCCCTTCAGCTCCATAAACAGCAAAAGAATTGTGAAACAAGAAAAACAAAAGCTGCCTTTTTACAAGTGCTTGGGAAAAAAGTCTTTCTTGGCACAGCAGAACAGCTAGTTGCTTTGATTCAAACACAAATTGTTAAAACAAGATGTTGCAAAGTGCTAAGAGAGTAGTTCAACAGATTTTGTAAAAAGGTACAGACAGCTGAATGAACAAAAACAAACAAAAAATTAGCCTTGCAGTCAAATCAGAGGGTAACATCTGCAACATCATCTTGTAAACAAGAACCAAGGCTTGTCATGAAAAGTAAGAGGTCATATCAGCAAACTGACCAACCACAGTGATGTTTGCTATACTCACAACATATCCACAGATAGACCCATCCAAGGCAATTCATGTTAAGAGATAGAGAAGAGGCATGTGTAGCCAAATTACACTTTAATAAACTGTTAGAAAAAAAGCAGGAAGAAAGTGGATAAGTTATTAAGGTGGATAAGTTATTAAACTACAATTAAAGCATAAAAAAACCCAAAACAACAAAAAAACACATAGGGTAGAACAGTAAACGTTCAGTGACTTTAAAAAATAGTAAAAGACACTGTCAGCTGGCATAAACAAGAGATTGTCAAATAGTAGTTGGCTGATCCATGAATATTAAGCTATAAAAAGTAAAGAAATAAATTAAAATGTTATCAGTAATTACATTCATCAAGTTTATAAGATTCATCAGGCACCATTTATGTTGTTAAAGAGGAAAAAGCTATAATTAAGCAGAAACAAAGCATTTGTGACATTAAAAAGTAACACACAAATGGTCATTTTATATCTTACATTTCAGTGAAATCTTATACTTCGCTGAAGAGATTTCATCAAAA
Organism: Pachyramphus minor; assembly: GCA_013397135.1. Taxonomy (NCBI): domain Eukaryota; kingdom Metazoa; phylum Chordata; class Aves; order Passeriformes; family Tyrannidae; genus Pachyramphus; species Pachyramphus minor. The sequence goes on from VYXB01002718.1 coordinate 398,266, forward strand.
TTTAATGATTTGCTGGGAGATATTTAGATATCACACCTTTCATCTACCCCAAAAGAAACCTCTCATAGTTTATAAATAGCTTTCACTATAAGGATGAACATTTTCGTCTGCTGTAATTGCATTCCTTTGAGCAAAAAAATGTTATCTTTTCTTACCATTCCAATCTTCTCCCTTTTCTATTTCTGATTTTTACCCCTTCAATACTACTGTCATGGATGGCTATGTCTCCATCATTTTTCATTAACTTAAGATATGTGATATCACCACACACACTTCATTCATCCTTGTCAACTGACAAACTTTGTGTCTTTTTGTTTCTTTATGAACATTCATTTATACATTTTAGCCACAACTTTCAAAAACTCTTTTAAAGCAGCAAGTTGAGGAGACAAAGACTAAAAATATAAATAATTGCATTGAGTCAGGCAGCAAGCCATGTCCTCCAACAATGGTCCCTTAGTCACTGGATGCGTCTTTCATTCAGGACTTTGTAGAGCTTGTGGTTCATTCTCTAGGAGAACTTGGTCTGTAGAAACAAGGTCTGCCTACTGCCACAAACAGTTTAGACAGTTTAGTTTCTCTGCTGGTCCATATGTTTATGCCCTTATACAAATAATTAAAACAGCCCAGAGCCTGGTCTCTAGCCACACAAAGTACAGGGGCATGACACAGCTTGTGTCTGCAAAGCTAAACTCTCCTCCTTTCTCCAGGTCAGAAGAGGTAAGTAGAACACTGCCTTTTGGGAACAGTCCCCCTTTGCTTACTCCCAACACACATGCAGACAGTTAGGCATCAGCTCAAACTGGACCAAGGAGCACTCTCAAAATTAAGCTTAATGGACAGGACTAAAGTTCGAGCCCACATTCTCTCTGTGTTTAGTTCAAAAAGTATAAGCATTGCTTATCACCCCAAAAAAAGTCCAAAAAATATTTGAAACAAACATGCAAACTACAAGCAAATCTACTACATAAAGTCTATTAAAGTTCCTACAACATGCCAAATGATCCAGTTCTTTCTACCACCACAACAGCTAAGCCAGAAGTTGTATGAGGAATGCACTGTTCTATAGATATTTGAAACTGCAGGTCATCCACACTCTCTGATGTCTTCAAGGCACTTCTCAAAAGGCACCTCTTATCCCAAGACCTTCTTGTGTTCATAATCATAAGCTGAAGGCCAAAGAACTACATTTAAGACCCAAGATGCATGAAAAGCAGCTTTCTGAGGGTAATTGTCTCATGAGTCTTTACTGGTGAAAACTGAAGACACAGCAACAGTGAGACACATCCACATAAAAGCAATTTGCTTTCAAGAATGAGGCATGGGAGCCTAACACAATGAAACCTGAGCATACTAGCTAAGGCAGTGCCTGTTTTGAGAACAGATGAGTTCAGTTTCCTGTTACATCAAACAGTAACAGTCCGACGTGTGCTTAAAAAAAAGCAAGAAAAAAATTTCTACTGACATCACACTTAGGGTTGGGCAGACAGTGGCAGATTAGGAAATACAATGACTCACCACAAATACAGAACACACAGTGAGCATTTTCAAACTACCATGCAAAATATCATCTTACCTAAAAAAATAGACAATACCGCTGAAGTGAGGTATACGAAGAGTAACAGCACCATAGTGCCTTCACTCAACAAAAGCAGTCAGGGAAAATAAAAACACTGTAAAAAGAACAGGCTAAGGCACCAGCCCATTGATGGAGGAAACAAAATCAAAACAATTCAGCAATCAAGAAGGAAACATCAGCTAAAATAAGCTGATGGGTGGACGAGGAAATAATATTAAGTTGAAATTACAGATACAACTGGAAGAAAGGGAAAGCCACACGAAGAAAGGACAACTGACTAAGCTGTGTTCCAAAAAAGAGTTCACTCTAGAGAAGTTTCCAAGGTATCTGTATATGCATGAAAGAAAACAAAATATAAACATTAAAAAAAAAGTGTAAGTAAAAGAATGAATTATCGTAAACTTAACTGCTAGGTGTTAGGGGAAAAAAGAGCTGTAGTGAAATACTGAGACACTTTTTTCTTGCTTAGACTAAGTCAAAGACCATTAGAAGAGAGGGTAGTAGTTTTATCCAGTTTGGAAGCAAATAAAATAAGGCACTATGTTAGAAATACAATGAGGATATAAAAACTAGGCAGTGAGGAAAACTAGGAAATAATAAAAAGGATCCACATTTCACTCCCATAATTCAGGCTAAGCATCTTATTCGCTAAACCAGCAGAACACCCCAATGTCGCAGAAATCCTACTAAAATATATATGACAAAGAAAGTGGCATCTTTCCTTCCAGTTTGGAAATTTCCCCACAGGGTGAAGCAAAGCAAGCGGTATTATTAGGATGAGCATAGCAATGCTTGTCAGCAGTTGCAAAAAATGGCTATTCTGGGTACGTATGGGTCAGAAGGATTAGAGATGGTGAGGTTTCTGTACAAAGTTATTAGAAATTCAAATGCAAAACTTTTCTTTCCTTTAGGAAGTATTTGTGGCTTGACATTAGGGGATTTCTTTCTGATGCAAGTGGAAGGGTAAGAGGAAGAAAGAATGTTGAAATTATTAACAGCTGAATAAACTTTGTTAAGAGAAGTACAGCTCTGCTGCACGAGAGTTGGTTAATAATGCAGAAATAAGGAATCAAATCAGTAAGTGTTAATGAAAGAATTAAATAAAGTTTCCAGAAGGAAGGTAGATTAACTGGTCTCAGACCCTGACAATCTCTTATTTGGGTCCCAGCAACAAAGAAAGTGAGATTACTACTGCTGCTTCTACATTGAGGGTTTTTTATAATAAATAATGGCCAGACTTCGCGAACGAGGATCTGAGGAAGGTCTTTGTACGCCTTCCAGCCTGCGCATTGGATTTATTTTAGGTGGGACACAGTGTGCGCAGAACTGAGCCCACCCTTTAATCCTAAGGTTCATCTGCCGGGGCCAAGCGAGCTTGGACAGTGGCAGCGAGGTCCTCAGGACGTAGGTGGATTGCCTTACAGGGCTCACGGGCTCCACCTGCCCAGGATGAGGGGTTTTTTTATTGTTATTTTAATTAGATACCAATAACATTAGTATAGCTTCTCTGAAGGTAGTAAATAACACCCTAAAGCCTTCTCTTTTAGTTTTCTTAAGTCAGAACTCTTCAGAAAGCCTTCAAGTGATACAGTGAACCCATCTCTAGTCCTTCTAAGCTATAAGATTTGGCATCTCTCAATGACGTGACATTTTATTGTTAAAAATCTCACCCAAACTAAAACTTGCTATCAATGTATTTTTCAAAGGAATATGAAATTTATAAAACCAATATTTTTTGTTCTTAATGCCACCTGTGACAAGGTGCTTAGGAGTTTGGAATTAAGAAAACTTCCTGTGGTAATAAATCACTGAGAAAAATATATATAAAATGAATTTTGAAATAAAGGAGTTCTTTGTAAGTATGTAAATGATACACTTTTTTAAACTAGTTCATACACTTGCAAGGTTTTTTTCCTAAGAACATAATTAGCATACTTCTATGTTGAAATAAAGTACTCTCAGAGTGCACTAACAGTAAAGATGAATTCATTAATTTACAAAAAAAATTTAGAACTTGCTAACAAGATTGTCTTACTCCCCTGCAAAAAAATCCACGTCATAAGCATTCTGAAATTTTCATTTGTTAACAAAGTCATGATTATGAATCTGTTACCTGCCTTTTGAACTGTCTCATTCGAGTGTGCAACACATCATTACATCCATCATCTGGCATAGCAGAAGCCAAAAGTCTTCAATAAACATCAGCCAGGCTGGTTCCTCCCACACTAATTATGACAGTTTGACAAGGAGTGATGAAAAAACCACAGAAATACACCACTTTTTCTCAAAAGCTTTTAAAAAGGGGACAAGGGGTCAAGGGAAGCCCACCTCCCAGGATGAACACCCTATGTCCTCACATTGAAACAAATTAGAAAAAAAATAGCATCATTTAATAGAAGAGATCAAAGCTGGGACTTGATTCAACACAGTTGCCAGGTTCAACTGCATCAACTTGTCACATCCCACAAGACAAGGGAGGCTGAGCTGCGAGAGCTTTCAGATAGCAAAGGCAGCAGCACTCTCCGAGCTGTCAATCAGTAGGTGGCACTCTTCAAACTCCGACCATGGGAAGCCAAGTACCAGCACAAGCGAGGACACTACAGAGCAGGCTGTATCTTTAGCAGAAATACCAACAAGAAATATTGAACTGTTTTAGCCATTACTGACACCTATGGGGAATGTAATGGCTTCATTTCGAAATTATATACAGCAACCCTTGCATATAATTTCTGAAGTTACTAAGAATTATAATTTTTGGGTGCTATAAATGTTTTGGATGAACACTATTGTACACTATTACTGTAACAAAACCAGTACTTTAAGAAATTATCCATTGCATCTGCAGAATACTTCGAGTGCAGCCTTGTATCTAATTAAGTAGATGTAAGTCAAACTCTTGACTTCTTTTTTTTTTTTTAACATAACAAAACATAGCACCATTATTTATGTTTTATCACATAAAACAAAGCTGGGCAGTAAGTTTATTACAACAAATGAAATAGATAACCCAATCCTCTGGAATAATATATCAATTGTTATTTCTGATGTATTTACTAGTGAAGATGCAGCCCACACACCCAAGGATTCAATCGTTTTTAGGACAGGATTTCAAATCAATACAGGGTATTACAAAAATAAAAACACTGCTCCATAAAAAAAAGTGTCAAACTTTCCATTACTGCAAATAGTGTTCTTCATTTAACAATTATACTTTAAAAAAAAAAAAATAAATACAGATTGAAATCAATAAACTTTACTGCTTATTTGATAAAACAGTAAAAGGAAGAGCAGATTTAGTAAAAACATTTGAGTACAGGTACTCGTAATTGAAACAGCCAGCAGAGGGAGTATAAAAACAATTAAAAAAACCTCAAACAGCCCTTTTCTTTTTATATATTTTTATCTACGATTTTAGCTGTCTTTCAGAATATGATAACAGTGCCAGCAGTGCAAAAATTAGAATATTGTAAAAAGAAACTGAATTTTAAAGTATTAAACATAATGATTTGAAAATAAAATACTTTTTAAAGTTGCATTAAAAATTGAGCTGATACTAGACTCAAATTGAAATATGATTTTAAACACAAGTTGCATACACCATTTCCAAGTTAGAAATCCATTCATTCACAGACTTTCATTCTTAATCTTCCGAATCTAAAATCAACTTCATGATTTGATAATGCTGAGAGAATGTTAGGCACAATCTACTTATATTAGAATATAGTATAAAATCTTAAAACTAAAGTCACTCTTGTACTGATCTGTACAATAGACAATATGAAAGCAAGTCAGCCAAGTATATGCCCTAGATCATCAGTGGAAATAAGCATTTACATGACTGTTCCAAAATCAAGTCACTAAGTCATATACATGCCAAATAAAAACTCATCTTTACTTTTCAGGTTGTCACTATATCCAGCTGATATGTTATGGCTTAAACACAAGCAAAGGGAATAAGGACACAAACGGAGTGAATGGAACTGCCAGCCTTGTGTTAGAATCTTAAATGAGCTGCCAGACTCCTCACACAAGTGGCAAAAGGAAACCATCTCCCAACTCACCTACACTATCCCACTGTGCATAATCACACCTTCCGCAGTCCATTTTACAAGAGGAGAAAGGTTACTGAGTTAACAGTGAAGGCGTTTCCTCCTTTCTCAAGGCTCATGAGCGCTAGGTAACCCCAAGCCATCAGGCAAACACAGGCAACAGAGCTGAGAAGTCAAAGGGACAGAGGATTAGTTATTTCAAATGTAAACTGCATGTCTTATAGACAACCATTTGCAAAAATACCTGACTTGGACAAACAAGCCTTTCTTCAGTGTTACCTGCTTGTGCTTACATAGTTTTCATTCCCTTTCCATACCACTCCTTGCTGTCTGGCCTATACATTTTTCTGTTATTCCACTGAACTGAACGGCAGTGCTGCAGACCAGGATACATGGTATTCCTGTATGCTAATGCAAAATGGGATCTATGAAACACCAGTCCTGATGGGAAGCGCTGAATGACACCACTTAACTATACACCACTTCAGTCACAATTTTGCTTTCAATGAACCCAGAGCCCAGAATCCATGGGCTGAAAACTAGGGACAATTCCATTTTTTACATCATCTAAATTTTAAGCATGATCTAATTGTACAACCAAACCCTGTCCATCTTTACCCAAGGGATTCATCGCTGAAGATCAGCATTTGGCTTAAAACACCCTGACTGCAAAAAATGAATACACAGACCAGGAAAAATGAGAGTCAAGCCAAGGTTAACTTTCCCAGTAGTGTAGGTAACAGAAATAATTTTAACTTTATTTAAAATTTAATTGCTATTTTCTTTCAGAAATACAGATCTTACTATATCCATTCTTTCTTAAAGTACTACTTAATCAGAAAGTCTTAGCATCTGGCATGTGAATATACAGGATAAAGTTGCTGCATCTCAAACAAACAAACAGAAAAAAGCCATAAAAAAAGATAACTGTATAAAATAACATTATGTTGATAATTTTCTGACAAGCAGAAAGCCAACTTACTGTAAAATACTCATACCTATCAGCAGACTCATGGCATACTGGCACACAGATGACTTATGCTACATGTGCACCTTTAGACACCTTGAACGTAGAAGGAAGATGTGATGCTTCCCTAAAGCTAAGACATTTCCCAGAAACCTGAAATACTGCATACCCGGTAACTTGCAGTATCCTAAATATGACAGAACTCCACTAGACTATTGATCCAGGATGTTCGACACTAGAAGTTTCTTAAAACACCATGTTATGCATCAAGATTTTAAACAGTTAAGAAAAACACCACGCAAAGTTCATATCAGCTTCTGCAGTTCAGTGCTTCATTGGGAATATTGAAAAATAAATGAGTCAGATATGGCACAAACTGAGTATTGCAGAACCTAAAATTTTAATATCAAGAATCTTCTAACAAAATCCTGACCAGAGAGCTCACAAGTCAAAAGAGCTCAGAGGTGAAAGAAGAATATATCTCCAGCAATTTCACTGTTTTCCACTCTTGAGGAGTCTGTTAAGTCACTTTCAAGTCTCCTTTCCAAAGGGGCTCATCTCAATTCTGTTCCCTACAGAACTTCTCAGTTTCTCTGCAAAAATATTTAGACTTTTTTTTTGTCTTAAAGTCAAACAATGTATATATGTATATGATTTAGAACCTAAAATATGGTTCAGGAAACAAAACCTATGAGATGCAGAACATTATCTTCATTATTTTACATGATCTCATGCTCTTCAAAACAATGACAGCCTTCTGGCTGCACTGTAACCAGCAGTGTGCACAGTACTCCAAACAGTTGACAAGTGTTCTTTGCAGTAGCTTCACTGGATCTGAATAGTATCTTGTTTGACTTCCCTTCACTCCTTTTTTCAGCCTGGTTTCCTAAGGAAATCAGACTTATGCAATCACTCAGGGAGGGAGGGAGGTGTACACATATGTACATACGCAGTGCATGTGGACGTGTGTCCATCTGATCTCACTAACACCTTTTGAGCCCACTGGCCAGTTTCAATCACATTCAAGAGAGGAGAAGAGATATAAGACATTTAAGTTCTTGAAAGTTGCATGAGAGCAGGCTGCAGAGCATGGAAAAGTGTTTCCACAGAGAGAGAGGCTGCATGTCTTCTTAGACGTCAGTAAACTCACAGGGGAAAGAATAGTTCTGCTCCTTTCCTGCCTGCCGGAAAATCTTCAGTCAGAGGTCACAATCAGTGAAAGACGACCAACTTCGTTGTGTTCAAGTGTTCGTAAAACATCTTACATTTAATTTACCACTGCTTTTAAAGCTGTTTTGAACAGACACGACGTTTTCCACATCATCTTTGTCCTGATCTAGCATAGGAGTGAATTGCCCTACATGACACACATTCCCTGGCTTGGTCCCTTGCTCCCAAGACCACTTATTTTAAAACATGTATGGCAGCATTCTACCCCCCTAAAACACAGAGAAAATTAAAACTGCAAGAGCTTAGGATTCCCTTCAGGCCTCAAGACTAAACAAGTATGTGGCTCTGTAACATGATCAACTATTGAATAAAGTTTCAAAAAGACAGTGCAGCAAATATATAATCATTTTTATTCACCTCTACTATGGAACCCAAGTACTACCACAGTTGTAGGCTCTTGTGCTAAAGACAGCTGTAAGGCAATAAGACAAATAATGAGATTTCAGCGAACATCTCTACAGTTCTTCTCACACAACCCCAAAATGCATGCATGTGTGAACTATATAGGATTCACCTGTATCCCAAAAGCCACCTTTATCAAAGTATACTAACAGATAGTCTAGGGACACTTTAAGGCATATATCTACAAATTACAGAACTGTCACAAAAAGAAAGAAACAGCCGCAGCTGACTGAAGTCACCCTAAGCATCAAAATACTGGGCAAGAAAAAAAGTTTTTTATAAAAGAAAAAAAAATATTTCTGTCCTGATAACACGTTCCGCTTGGAAATTCGTTCGTCCCATGACTACGCCGAAGCCCAGCAGCTCATTTCCCTTCCCGGCGGTGGACCACGGGCAGCCCGACGCCGGGAGGTTTCGGCCCGAAGCCGCGGGCGCTCCGGGGCCGCCCCAGCTGCGGGGCGCCCATCCTGCGGGGCGCGGGGTGTCAAGGAAGCGCCTCGGAGCGGGGTTGGCGGCACCGGGAGCCTCGGGGCGAGACACCCGAGGGGGAGCCGGGCCGCGTCCCTGAGAAAGGGGAGTTTCTCCCATGCGAAGCCCTCCCTCCCGCTCCCACAGCCCACCTCGGGGCTCGGGCCGCTCCCGCCGGGCTCCCCCGGCCTGCACGGGGAGGGCACTCGCCGAGCTCCGCACCGAGAGGAGACCGAGTGGCTGCTCCGGCCCCACTCCCGTCTCCTGGCACGGGCAGAGCGCGGCCCCGCGCCCTTCCCCCGCGTTCGGGCTCGGTGGGAGCCGGCGAGGCTTTGGGAACGGCTGGCTGCGGGGAGCCCTGTACGGAGCGCCTCAGTGCCCCCTTTATTCCGCCCTTCCCACCAGCCGGTCACTACCCCCGTTCCAGCGCCAGCCCCCCAGTAGCAAGGAGCACATGTTTCCTCTCCGGTTCCTGGCCCGCCTTACAACGAGCCATGGCCAGTGAAAGGCGGCACCTGGTACCAAAGCCGGATCAGAAATATGGAATGTGACCGCGCGTGGCAGATGTGACGGGGGATGCAGAAAGAAGAGATCCATTTCACCCTTTTCGGTCCTCCGTAGCCGCTTTTCTGTTAACTGCCAATACCATAATGCTTCCTTATTGTTACTTCAAGTAAGTAGGGAGGACAGTCTCCACTCCCCTACGTGTCATTCCTGAGCAAATTAAGCATGTAGCAAGTAAAGGGCGGACATACATATACGTAGAGTTGTCTGATCCCAGAATGATGCCGAAATGCTCGAGGCGTTAACAGCCAGCTCCCACAAAGAACACTCAGTTACATTGAGCATCCCCTTTGTCCGTGCATCCTCAATACACACCCGGCCGCTCCTCCATGCGTCCACGCACGCCCCACGTATACGGCCCCTTTGTGTGCTCGCCTCTCCCCCACTCACAAAGAAATGCCCTTTCCACACGGCATGCACCCACCCTCGGACACAGCCCTTCGCCTTCCCCCGAGACACACGCGACCCGCCGCCGGGCACAGCGCTCCGGTACCTACTTGTATTCAAGAAACAGTCCGTAAACCTCCTAAAGCAGCTTGCAGAATTAGATCCATCTTCCATGTCTGGCCCTAGAAGCAGGGGAGACGAGAAGGAGAAGAAGGCGCCTCTCTGCCGCTGCTGCCGCCTAGGAGTCCTACTCCCGCCGGGGCCGTCGCCTCCTCGGATCCCGTCGCCGCGGGCTGCTGCTGCTGCAGCAGCGAGGGAATTGCAGGACCACGGGAGAGAGGCGGCTGGAGAAAGGAGGGGCCGGGAGTGGTGCTGCCGAGGGCCGCCGGCTGCGGAACGGAGCAGCAAGCCCTGGATGCAGGAAGAACAGAAGAGTCTCCTCCTGCCGCTGCCGCCTGGATGGGCGATCAAGTGAGCTGCTGCTGCTGCTGCTCCGCCAACATCTCTTCCTCCTCCTCCTCCTCCTCCTGCCGCTCTCGCTGCCTCTCCTCCTCCCTCCCTCCCTTGGAGACTTGTGAGGTTAAAGGAAAACGAGGAGGGGAAACGAGGAGGCGGCGGCAAGAAGTAAAAAGAAGATGGAGAAGCGGAGGAAAAGGAGGGGATTGGAGCGAGGAAAGGAGCCACTGCCGCTCTGGAGACGATGCTGGCGGAGACGGCAGAAGAGGCTGTCCCTGCAACGCGGCTCCTGCTGCTGCTGGTGGTTGTTAGGAGGACAGAGAGGGAGCTGTAGGCAGCCGAGCCGCCTCCAGGAGCGGGGGGAGGAGGAGACCCGCCGCTGCCTCCACCTCCACCACTCTGGCCATGGGAGTGGAGCGGGCGGCTGCTGGAGCCGGGCTTTTCCCCGAGTGCTGCAGACAGGGGGGCCGAGGGGCGGGATAAGATCCGCTTCTCCGGGTTGGACATGCTTCCGCTCTTCCCTCCCTTTCGCGGTAGTTTAAGGCAGGACGTCTACGAGAGATACAGGACTAAAGCGAAAGGGGAAGCCGAAAAAGGACGGAGCCAAACCAGGGGCGACCGCGGATCGGTCCTTCGTTCCGTCCGGCAACCCTCAGGCACTATTTCCTTCGCACCCCGGCTCCCCGCCCTCATAAAATCCTCACATTTCCGTTCCCCCTTTAGGCCGGAGAGGACAGGGCGCTACTGACCGCTAAGCGGTTCCAATCCCCTTTTAAAGTCCGCTTTTCCCCATGCTCCCACCTCGCATTCAGAGCAAGAAAACGGCAATAATCTGTATTTTCTTCGAGCGAGGCAAATATTGCCCCGTACGTGCGCGCTCGCCTGCAAAGAGGCAGATACAATCACTGCAGTACCGCTTCCAGCACCAGCCCCGGCCGCCAGAAAACGCCCACTGGCGGAGCCAGCGCGTCCCAGGCTGCCTCCCTCCCTCCCTCCCATCCTCTCATTGCCAGGCGCGCACACGGGAACTACGGCACAGCAGTTACCTAAAGGGAACGCGGGGAGAGACACGAGGAAACGATCCTCCCTATGCGGTCTCATTATTTTAAACGTATATTTTCAGCCGCTGAGATCAAAAGGCAGACGCCCTGCGGTGCCTGCAATGGAGACGCCACAGAGCTGCCCCTCCGTTTCTGTGGGACATCCAACACCGTTCCTATGGGAAGATGCACAGTCCCTCCCCATCACACGTGTGTGCTTCGGCCGCCCTCCCGCCCTCCCCACAACTTGGCACATTGGCAGCCACCCACCCCTCAGCCCCAGCCCCCTAGCCCCCCGAGGGGCCGTCGCAGACCCTTCTCTCAGGTGCAGAGTGGCCCCGGGGATACCACCGGCCTTGCTCCGCCGGCTGAGGAGCCGCCGCTCGTCATTGAGCCTGTCGCAGGGGCCAGCCACCACCCCGCACCGGCGCTCAGGTCCCCGGACATTTGGGGTCTCGCCCCGCAG
>VYXB01002718.1:409939-586753 GCA_013397135.1 Pachyramphus minor
AGCGCTACCGGGTCCCTCAGCGGGGCAGCCGCCGGGGGAACGGCAGGCCAAGGGAAGCCCGAAGACGGGCTCGAATCGGATAGAGCCCGAGAACCGCGCTAGAAGCACTGGCCCCCCGTATTTCGTTTTTGCCCTAAACTCTCTCTGTCCTGTGCTCCAGCGGCCGTCGAGAGGCCGGCGGAGAGGTCCAGGCCCACCAGAGTTCACCACCGGCAGTGGGGAAAAGGGGCTAGCATCGCCAATCGGCCGCGGGGCTCCCCTCAGCCCGGCCGGGGCAGTCCCTTCGGGCCGGGCGGGACGGCAGCCGCCGTAGAGCCGACGCCCCGCACCACTGGTCAGCGCGACGGAGCTCCCGGGCTGCGGGCAGCCCTCCGCCGGCTGCCCTCCCGGGACAGCCTCGCCCCGCAACCCTGTCAGCGCCGGGAACCGGCGAGCATCGTTCATCACTCGGGCGGCCCGTGCAGCCCGTGGCGCGCCCCTGCCCTCGCCCCGAGGCGGCGGAGCTCACCTGGGCCGGGACAGCCGTGCCCAGCCGTCGCCTCTCCTCGCCCTGCTGGCAGCTGCCGGACAGCGGGGCTTCCCCGCCCTCAGAGGGGGCACTGGGGCTCAGTGCCCACTGCCCCAGCGCTTGGCTGGCAGCTCCCTCGGGCACCCACAGCGCTGACCGCCAGCGCGGGGGGCAGCTGCAGGGCTGGACTGAGTGGGACCGCGCACGCTGAAGCACCGCCGCGGTGCGGCTTCCTTCCCGCAGGTAGCTGGACGGAGCGGAGGGAACCGCGCTCCTCGGCCAGACGGCGCGTCCCCCGGCGCTCCCACCTGCCAGCGGGCGGAGAAGCGGCCGCCGCGGTGGTGCCCACCCAGCCAGGGCCGCCGCCGCGCCGCTGGCAGCAGATTTTGTTGCGATGTGGTGGGGCCCCGGCGCAGCCAGGGCAGGCGCTGCCCCGCGGAGCGCGGCTGGAGCGGACACCGCTGGAACCGTTGCAGGCATTATCAGAAAAGATGTTTCTGCGGTCGCTGCCAGCAGGGCACCCAAAACGCGAGAGATTCTGTTTTCCTCCTCTACGTTCCCGGAGATCAGACCTTTGTGCCGTCCGCCGCTACTCCAGGTGCTGCGTTACCGGGTCCAGGTGTCTGCGGAAGTCCTCATCAGACTACCGCAGTCTTCCTATTTCGCTTCAAAATTAGGCTCGCTCTTTCGAATTTCGACTCCTGCTTTGAAAACAGTATAAACTTACGCTTTTGGCTTTTATTTCAAATCGTTCAAGTATTTTATATTATCATTTCAGAATTTCTTTTAATGCTAAAATACACACCAGCTCCTGTTACAGTCTTTATGTATCAATCTGTAAGGCTGCAAGAGATGTTCCTCTGAAAATAACAACGCTTTCAAATTAAAGTGGATTTCCAGCAGTTGAATATTCTGTAACAGTGAGAAACAATCCACAGAGTCTGCAAAAGGTTTGAAATGCAAAAACATGTTAAAGGCTCTAATTAAACGAACAAAAAACCTGCAAAACAATTCAAAAAAACTCAGCGTAGGTTTCACTAAACTGTTTCCATCTGCATGGTTCTTAAAACCTCCTGTTGCTTAAAAATCCCGAACTGAAATGCAGAAAACTGAATCTGCTTTTGTGATTCACTTTCTCTTAGTATATTTATATAACTTTATCAAAACAGTTTAATAACTTCTATTTCACGTCTATTTGTGTGAGATGCTTTTATTTCCTTCAACCATTACATATAGAGTTTTTTTCATGGTAAATGCTGCACAATGACTAGAGATCCAGCAAACATTTAAATTCTCCAAGAGAAATCTTACCTAATGGAAACAAAATTTTAGTGAATTGTGTTTTGTTATTGCAGCCTATTTGTTTAGCAATTAACAACTTCTTATTAGAAAATCTCTAATACTAAAATGTTTAAAATGAAAGAGATAATCCTGAAGTGACCCACAAAAGGCAAGAGCTAGTCATCTGAAAAAATTAAAGTAGCTCCTTTAGACAGATTAGTCCCAGTTGTCCTATCAATATCGAGTAAATTTCTGACACTTTATATCGTAAACTTTTAACTGTAGAAATCTTTTTTAACTGTGCTAATCTATGCTAAACCCCTCAGTTGCTCTTCACCCAAACTGCAGTTGTTCAAATATCAATGCCTGCAACTGGATGTCTGTGTATTTATACAAGGCATGTAAATTGTGCATGTATAAATATGTATGTGTATAATCATCAAAGCAAGCAAAACACATTTTCATTTGTAAGAAATTATCAGATATTCTAGAAAAGAAGTTTTCAGGTTAAGGGTTATTTACAAACTATTCATTAGATTATTTTTCATTAGCCATTGGCAATTCATACCTGATTGGTCACCTGCTTCTTGGCTGGGCAAGCAAAAGCAATCACAAAAAACAAATTAGATGACAGTGAAAATTAATCTTCAAGCTCTGTAAATATATATTTGTAAAATATACTGATTTGCAGACAAGTTAAATATGCTTCATGGCCATCTCAATACCTGGGGATAAATTAGTGATGAATCATATTTGCTCTTCAATGTCAATCTGGGTTTTCATTGCTCAGTCAGCATCACAATTTCCATTGCCATAGAGAGATGAAGTCACTGATCCCACTGTGGTACTAACCATACACCCACGTCATTTACCAGAAAAGTCTCAGCCACTGCAATAGGAATTTTTGATATGAAATAGTGAGATTTGCTACATCATCCCCCCTAAAAAGGACTTTAGAAACTCTTAAACACAACAAAATGCAAGTTAAAATACTCTGATGCATCCCCTTGCATCAAGTGTGAGGGTTCTGGTATGAATGCCCTGTTGTCAGTGCAACCACGAGCAAAAGTCTTTAGTTTTATATGCATGGGTAAATGTGATTTCATGAGAACTCAAGAGTCAGAGTGTGCAGTGAAGCCATGAGGAGGTCTAGCATGCATCGTACTTACAGGAACAGGCCTGGTTTGAAAGCAGCAAATAAGCCCATTTGGTAATAATTTGGTAAATATTAGTCAGAACACTTGAAGAAAAACATTGTGGGGAAAAAGTAAAATCAAGTTATAACAAAGGTTGTTTGGTATTAAATACAGCTTAAAACCAATATCTGTTCTTTTTCATTTCTGTCTGCTCCATTTTAAGAATGGAAGTGAATCACTTTTTGTCTGGTCCCACTCTTTTGCCTGGTAAATCCCCTTATCCTTATATCCTAAGAATTCATTCTATGATATATGATCAATTCCTCGGGGGTGGGTGGGGGGGAAGAAAAAAAAAAAGACAGATTATGGGGAAAAGGAGTTTATAAAAATGTAGGATGAGAGAGCTGATGGAACCAACCAGCTGAATGTGGGTGAGGCAGAAGCAGCCACAATGAAATAGAGAGAAGGTAACCTGCTGGAAAAGTGGGGTGGGCAGAGCAAAAGGATAAATGAAGCTAAACCCCAAGCTCTTCAGCTGAGTAAATACAGCCCCAAATAATTTTTTCCCCCTAGGGCTTTTCTGCTAAATGATCCTACAGAATATAGTAATTATCATCCAGTTACTGAATTGCTATCACAAATTAGAAACCTCCAGAAAAGACATTGTTTCCTAAAGTCTTAGTCTATAAAGCTTTTGAAGAATTTATAGAGAACTCCATCTCTTAAGGGATTCTTTTTACAAAAGGATTGTTCTCAAACACTGTACTCATGCAAGGAGCGATTTTGTTTAAAGGGTATGTATCAGCCATTTTCTTTAAATCCCACAAACATCCATCCAAGCCACCTCTTTTCCACAAGAATATTAACTCTGAGTGTTGGTAACAAGCAAACATGTCCTAGCAGCCATCTTGGAAATGTTTCAGGGAATTACCTAGTCCAAGTGCAAAAGAAACACTGGGAGATCCAAAATGAACTGAATTCATTCAGAAAATCTAAACAACACATTTTTTAAGAAGTCCAGGTCTTTTCAGAGACAACTGACATATAGAAAAAGGAAAAAAAAAATCTTGTTTGCTTTCAGTAGTTTGTTCAGCTTTGCTTATGTCATTTCACTTTAGCTCAGCTTTCAACCTAGATGAAAGGTTCTGTGGCTGGAACTATAAATGATAAAAGTTCCTCTAGAAGCACTATGCTATGTGATGTATGATGGTGGGTACATTAATAAAGCTGAGAAGACCATGCCTTTTCCTCCCAATTTTTTTCCTTTTAGAAACACACTAAACTATGAAAAGTTTTCAGCATTATTTTTCAGGAAAAAACTGCAATTCTTTATGGAAAGAAGATAGCTCAAGTGCAATGGTAAGACATTTTTGATTGCAAAATTTTCAGGTAGACATATTGCTATATATTAAATTGTAATAAAAAGAAAATAAGATTCATTTTAAAATTTAAAAAGAGCTAGTTTTGAGGTACAAATGGAAACATTTGCAATATGTTTACTCAGATTTATTTCCTATAAAAGACTATGAAAGAAGCTAAAAAAAACCTTACAATTTTGTGCTATTCCATGCAGTACAAACATCAGATATTTATTGGTTTTATTTAAAGGGTGTTCAGAAAGTGAAATGTCTTTTTGGGTTTAAGTTATTTTAATAAAAGCAGAGGACACCCTTCCAGAAAAACTGTCTTTTAAATAAATTAAAACTCCAGTAGCAGCTCTCTTTACTGAGTTGCTCTATTATAAACCCAAAGCACAATAAACACAGCAAGCTCTTTTATACAAAGACCATCTTTTGAATCATGTCCCACAGAATAGGATCCTGGCCTGGGACTAGGGTCTCTGAGGTACTAATGAAATACAAACAGCAAACGACCTAACAGTTGGCATAGTAGGCGATAGCACTGTTGTTACCTAGTACTATTGGAATAGCCATTTTTATTGCAAAAGAACTAAATAGGGCAATCAGAATTTTTGTAATTCTGTCTTCCTGTTTTCATAGTGAAATCTGGAGTTAATTTAAGACAGAACTTTGTTATAATTTGCTATCTGCTAGAGACAAATAAGTTATTTCAATCCTGTGTTCAATTAGAACATGGAGATACTATTCTTTACATGAATTAAAGAACAGATTTCACAAAAAAATCCAAAAGAAAAGGTTAATACTGACTTATATTTTACTGATTCACCGTGAGTTGTGTGTGTATCTTGCTAGCACGTAGCACAGACCATACACAGGAATGCCAGCTTTCCTCCATTAATCTCTCTTGCAACCTCTTTCTTCACTTTCCCATATTTTACAACTAGTAGAAAGAACCATCCCCAAGGTGGTTTGCACAGTTCATGAGAAGTTCTTTTGCTCCATCACTGGCAAATTCTTTGATGGAACTAGCAATCTCAGCTCTGAGTTTAACACTTTGTTCTCTTTGATATTAACAGACGGTGCAAAAACAAAGAAAAAAGAGACTTTTTTCTTTGTCTTAATCTTAATTCTTAATCTTTAGAATTACCTACATTTGCACCTTATTGTGATGTCTGAGCATTGCTCAGAAACAAGTGGGAAACAAACATTTTAGAAGAATGCTTCTTCCTTTTCACTTGAATTCTTCCTTCCTTCAGTTGCATTGCAGTAATTACCAAGCTACCCTCCTGTTAGGAACAGGACTTTATTCCTGCCATTCTGTTAAAAAGTCATATCTGAAACCATGGCTGTTGATAGTGAAATGCAGTTATTAGCCTTCACAGTTAACACCCTTCTAGTAGTCACAGACCATTTAACATGTTCTCTAGAATAGTTTGGTTTCAAATCCATATCCTGTTTCTATGTAGAAACATACCTTTTCAATCCTGAAGACTAGAAAGATTGACTTTGAAATGAAATCTTGAACTCTTGGAGTTTGTTATGTGCACACAGCTGTCCTGTGTGAGCTCTCAGACTGATGCTGCTGTAACATGCATTCATTCAGCACCACAACCAAGCTGATAAAATTGAGAAAAGTTTATTATCCAAGTAACTTTTCTCTATTCCATCCTCACTTTAGGAATGAAGACATTCAAAACAACTTATTTCTTTACAGCAGCACTGTAGGTGCACACACTATGAACAGGTGCTGTCTTTATATTCCACCCTAGGACACACTGGCTATCTTTTTCTTACCTGTTCTTCATACTCTTCCCTCTAATTTTTTCCCTTTTTCTCTCTCTCTTTCTCACACACACAGACAGGATTTTTCTAGCTGCAGAATCAACATAATAGTACAGATTTCCTTTATACAATACTTTAATATCAGCATGTGAAGACCACAACATAAAAGGCTGGGGTGTTACTGCCATCCTCTCTGAGCAAATACCGTCTCACATACACAACCCTAGACCATTGAAGACAAGGTTATTTGATTGAGTACAATTCTCCTCTAGAAATAAACACCACTGTCATACACCTTTTTTCATTCTTTTATCTCTTTGTTTACTTATTTCCCATTATTTTCTTCACCATTATCCAGAAGCCCCTATTATTCCAATAGCTTTCTCTCCTCATGCATGATCCATTCCAATAGCTTTCTCTCCTCATGCATGATCCATCCTTCTCTCCACTTTACCATTTCTCCCCATGCTGCCACATCTGCTGCGTCTCAGCAAATATACTTCAAGCTGGCAACATGCCTGTTCTCTCAGCTGCAACAAGTTCTTCACCTGCTTTCTGTGTACCACTTCCAAAGCCTTTCTGCAGCAGAAGCACATCTTCCTGCCCTTCTGCTGGACAGGTCCCACAATAAGCTCTGGTACTCACAAGGGGAGGGGGACTCTTCCCAACCCTTGGGTCTAAATAAAGGTCAGCTGTTGAAGTAAAGGAAGACAAAGGAGAGGAACTCTACCAGAAGTCTGGGGCTGCCTGCGGAGGAGGCTTTAGGATGGTAAAAATGAAGCAGCATTATCTTATCAGCTCGGCCACAGAGACAGGAGTTGCTCATCTCTCCTGCTGGACATGGGTTCTTTGAATGAATAATTGGGAGAATGAGTACAGACCGTGGAGCTCAAGTAGAACAAATAGGAAACATCCTACCCCCATGATAACACAAGATCAGCAGCCCAGAAATAAAACAGGCACAAATAATTTCTTTATGTGTTTTCCTTAGAAAGAAAGTAAAACTGGATCCCATAGTTATAATTGACAAGAGTCCTGTTCAGGCTAGAAAGCTTTATATTCGTGCTAGCCAAACAGGATGCAGATTTTAAAATATATTGATTTTTTTATTACACAGAAAACAAATAGAGAGCAGTATACTGTACTCACGAGAGGAAAGAACAGACACGAGTATTTAGCAGATTTTTGCAGTTTATTTGAACTGGTGGGGGTTTTTTTCCTGAATATTTGCTGCACCTTTAGGACAAAATCAGAAAGGAAAGCACAGTGTAACATACTTGAAGCAATCTGTAGTATATCCTCAGCTCAGCTTTCTCTTGCTGGATACAGTCTGCAGAGATGTAAATGCTGCATCTTGGGTCTGACTCTTTTCAAAGCAAAGCAACAATGTGGCTCCCACCAAACCTCATAACTCAGAATCCCTACACTGAGAAAGCTTCTGGCAAGCCCTCTAGTTTGTAGTATCTAAGAACAGAAAAAGTAAATCACACAGTAGTCCCAACACCCAAGTTATATCAGACCATCTCTACATTTGATATGGCTCATGCACACTCAGATATAATTATCTATCATTATCTTCTTTTTTTTTTCAGTACAGATTGACATCCAGACAAAACAAGCCATTAATGCAGGAGCAACTCTGGGTTTATTTCTGGAGGAAGGATTCCTTTGTGAGACTCTAGACCTTCCATTTAACTAAAGCTCTATGTGGAGTTTTCACCCAACCTATATGGAATTTTTCTAACCCAAGTTGTGGTTTGACTGGATGAGGCTTCACTGAATAAATTCTGAAAAGCATTATTAGAAAAGCAGAAAATTTTGTTGCCAATAGCTTTTCCTGCTTACCAGCACATGCTTTACACATGGCTTATCATAATACATACTCAAAAATGGAGACTGTTTTTCTTACCTACAAAACTATGGGAGTTGATTTTCTGACTATTTCAGCCCCATGGAGCTCTAAAATAACAGGATAACTTTAATGCAGCTGCAAATGATCTGTGGACCAGGGCTTTAAATTAAGGGGAAAGGGAGCCACAGGAACCTTTAAATGGTATAGGAAACGAAAATGAGACAATCAGGCAGAATTTTGGTGAGAGGAAAATGGTATGTGCCATAGGAGGGAAACCCACCCAGTGCCCCTTGTCTAGAAGCGGGGCTCTGGGTTCATATGGTGCCATGTGGAGCCCACCACTCTCTTCCAGCTTAGTAGAACTCTGAAACAGAGGCCTGAAAGGGACCTCATGATCCCTGACATTAGTCCCTACTATTGTGGACTGGTCACACACCCAAAAATCAGTTACATAGCTTCCAGTGCCCCAGTAAAAAGGTCATTCACAATCTCACTCTATCTCCTTCTGTTTTCCGGCCAAAATAAATGTATGGCCATTTTTGTTGGACCAGCTTTAAGAATATATTTCACCTTTTTAATATTTGGTATTTAAAAGGAGCAGTAGAATCTTTCCCAGACCATTTACTTGACTAATGAAGACACAATCTATTAGTTCTTTCATGTAACAGTAGCTCTGTCTCCTGATATCCCACTTTACCAGTCCTTCACTATCTCTCTTCCACTTGGAATTCATTTGCTCAGTACAAGTGACTACTACAAGTTTCAGACAGGCTCTTGCTAATGTTTTAGAGACAGCTTAAATGTTTCCCCTGTCCTTTTGCAGAAATTTTGCCTGATATATAATGGCTGCAGTACTGAGAGGGTGGGAGGAGTCTCTGTTGACCGAGTCGTTTTGTGATGGACATAGCCATGAGGACTTACTTTCCTCTTGGTTGTTTCCAACTGATGAGCTCAAAGACAGTATGCATATTTTGTCCCTAGGTGAATGATTTTGCACTTTTTACTGCTATGTTTCATTCTGCTTCCAGTCATATAGACTTCAGAGCTGTCTGAATCATACCAAATACTGTACCAGTTCCCCTCTGTGCAGAAAATGGCCTCTCAGATTTTATAATCTATAAACTCTGTGAGCACACCCTTACTTGCATATAGGAAAGAAAAAACAAAACCCGTTCAGACCCCAAACAAATTTTTGGCAAATTCGAGTTGTAACCTTCCTTATGCCAGCAGGGCATTTGTCCTCCCTTTACCTGTGAGCACTTAATTCTCAGGTGGTCTACAGCACCCAGCATTTCTGCAGGCTTCAAAAATACTCGAGACATTGCCTGACAGCTCTGCAAAACAGGGAAGCATTATTCACTATTGCTGCCTTACAGAGGAAGAAACACAGAAGTTTCATTTTTTTTCCCCTAAAGTTACTCAGGAAGTTTTTAAAAAGTGTTATAAAAGACTGTTGAAAAAGAGACACAGATGTGTTCTGGTGTCCTGTCCACCCCCACCCCTCCCACCCCCCCCATTCCTATGCCTGCAATATCACCCTCTGTTTTCTCATCCATCTCAACTATGAGGAGGGAGTCCAGGCTGAGGCTGGCTTCAGGCAGAGGCAAAGTAAGCAGATCCCGAAAGCCGCAGACTGCCAGAGGGCACCTGGCTGCCTGCTCTGCCTTTCCAGGAAGGCAAGCAGACAAGCTCTTCCAGCAGGGTAGCCACCCAAAGAGCACAACTCCAGCCCTGCCTAAAACCCCTCCTGCTGTCTCAGCCACCGAGGGGATGATGTCCTTAGTGCCTGCTGTGCTGCTTTTTTAAGGAAAACAAACTTCTGCTCTCCTTTGTTTTCCCTCTTCCCATGGTCATTTGTCTTTGTTTATGTGATACTCAACAGTTTTTAAAATGAACCTTCATATTCAACAGAAGTGTAGTTTTTCAAAACCACACTTATGGCTGAGATCGAACCATTCCTCCTTAACTGTGAACTTCCAGTCTTCTGTGCAATCTACCAAACATTAATTTACAATGTATGTAAATGATTTAATTTAATCTGAGAAGTCATTTAGAAGCTCCAAACAACAGCAACTGACCTGGTATTTGACTAAAAAAAATACCAAAAAAACCCTCCCAAACTCCACTAACTTTTTGGCTTACTTTTTGCTCGTAGCAAGGTGTAAAAAAGCCCCCACCTCCCCAGTTATACCTACCTTCTTTTAAGTGAGAACTTGATCTTTGTAAACAGATATCTGGCCTGGCCTTGGTGTAGAAGGAAGACTCCCACCTAAAGATTAGTGCATTGTTAATATTAACAGCTTTCATGAGATCACTGCATTACTCTGCCAAGTGAAATTATTTGATCCACGTGAACCACGCTGAAGCCTCACACACAGTTTGATATGCTTCTGAAGTTTTTCTTAGATTTTTTCCAATAGTTGGGCTTCAGGCAGCAATATAAATGTAACTGACACAGCAGCAGTTGCTGCAGTGGAGCTGACCTGTACTCCTTTTTGGGACACAAATGACCCGACCTCAGCAGGATTTATTACAGCTGCTACTTCTGTCTACACTGTGCGTCAGATTAAGTTTTTCAAAAGACATTTCAAAGCTTATCCTGTTTTGAGTAACAACAATAAAAAAGTTAATTCACACTAACTACTCTTCCATGAAAATCAGAATAGCTGTGTTTCAGCAAAGATATTTCTCTGTCGAGAAGAGATCTCAGTGTATACTAGTTTCCCAGCTCTCTATAGTACTCTAAGGAAATCCACGAATACATGTAGGAAGCAATGGAAAGGATCTAGAAATCTGATGCATGAAAATACACAAAAGAAAAAGGAAAAACAACTGTGTTATCAGATGACATGTTAGAAGTCGTAAGGAAGGGAAATGTAGAAAAAGTGAATGGAAAACTTAGAGGAGTCAAGTAGACTCACCACCTTGGACTTTTGCAAAGTTAGTGACCTGTTTAGCTAGTAGCTATTTTACACTTTACCACACCCTTTCAGCAGTTTCAGGCAATCGGAAATATACTTGTCTAATGGACCCTTTAAGTTCTTACTTCCCAAACCATAAAACAGTCTTCTTGGTAAGAAGGCTGATAATTCACTCATTTACCTAAGTGAAAGATTATGTCCTTACTTTGCCTGAAACCTTGCACCTGATTCTTTTCTGTTTTGTGCCAGCATAAAGCCCTGGACTTCAATGGATTGGATTATTTCTACAGCAATCAAAGAGAAAAGCCAGACCACATGGTTTTGTCCTTCTCTTTCAGCCCTTCCCTCGTCAGACTGCCTTATTCACTCTTCATAATACTTCTATTTTTTTCCATTTCAAAGCCTCTCCACCTGCAGCTCACAGGGATCTGGCTGAGATGAGGTTTTCTTTCTTCCTAGGGCAAAAAATGCAAGTTTTCTAAGCCTTATGCTACAGGTGAGTACTTGCAGTTACGTGGGATAAGGAGTATATCCATGTCTCTAGGAGCACTGGAAATTTCAGAATCCCCATGCAGGTATTTGAATTGCGTGAAATGAGCAAGAGAGTAACTTCAAGCCCACCACTCCAATTAAACGAATCTACCAGATGGAAAATCACATAAAAAGCTAAAAAGACTGTCATATTTTGCTGATTCGTCAACATGTGCCTTCTAAGCATGTTTGAAAACAAAACAAAACAAAACAAAGTCCTCTGAAAGCCAGAGAAAGCAGAATTACAACTGGGCTTTTCACACATGAGACCAAACCAAACTGCCCACATTTGTAGACACGGTCTTCACTGGTTATTTAGACAGAAAGTACATTTTGCAAGCCCTGCAGAATAAAAGGTATTTCTTTATAATTCTTTACAATAAGTATAGTTTTAAAAAAAAATCATGTGGGACAAAAGGAATAAATAATACACAAAAGCCCATTTGTACTTAATACACCAAAGAAATTGTTTAAGGTTCATTCTTCCTTGGTGTCACTGTCTGATTAGGTTACTCACCGTAAGTTATGATGGGGATAATTCTGACTTTACAGACAAATTCAAAGCCATTATATCCTGCTGCTTGGGAAATGCTATGTTTACTTGAAAAATATTTTTCTGAATTTCTTTGTCTTTGCCATAATTATTTGTATTGTACATCCCATAAAAGCCTAATCAAAAAGCCTTTTTGACCCCATTGGTACACATTATTAATCATGGTTTTGTTAGAGTTTTGCATATTCCAAGCACAGACATTGACTGAGCATCCTCAGCTGACAGGTCATTTCAGCCCATGTTTAATCCTTAGAACATTTTGTTCTTGTGTGTTTAAGGGCTCTGTGAATATTGTGTTTGTACAAATGGCTACGCACACAGATCTAACTAAATAATTAACTCTGAATATTGAGGTATACCTAAACACTTGTGCATGGTGATGGTACCTCGTTGTTTGAAGAAACTTGAGGAATCAGGCTAGTGTAGTGTAGTTAATAACTGAAAAGGTTTCCTTCTTCACCAGAAATGCTAAAACTGTGTAACTGGTTAAAAATATTTAGAATATGCAATGTGTAACCATTCTGTTGGAATCACTGCTATTTTAGAAGTGAGGTGTTTATAGGCAGCTAACAAGGTTAAGCTTGAAATTAGAAAAGAAGTTCACCTAAGTTTCAGAATCTAGGCTGGTAATTCAATGAATGAGGCTAGGAAAAATCCTCTCCCATGAGAAATTCATTTCACAGGTGACTTTACTGAGATTTCTTGCAGGTTCCTCCAAAGTTTCTAAGAGTGGACCCCCCTCAAAGCAAGGTAAGACTACTAAACAGGCTCATTTGCAATGGCTTCTTCTATGTTTCTAGCAACCCTAATTTTGGGAAAAAAATTGCTCAGGAAGTGGGTTTAACCAGAGCAAAGAGGCACTTCACATGAAGAAATTTGGGAGTACAGAAGACAAATAAGGACTTCAGAACAAAGCCCAGTGAACAGAATGCATTTCCAAAGAGTAACTGCCTGGAACAGTTGGTTTAAGTTGCTCTATGTGATAAAACAGTACCTAAGAGTAGGAAGCAATCTAAAAATACTAGTGTTCATATGTTAGCAATAGTGTTTTTGCAAAACATTAAAATACTGTCGGAAAGTAAAGATTGAAGCATCCAGCATAAATGTAGCGGTTGCCAAATGTCACTGTCCCATATTGTTAGAAACTCTGAAACATGCCTGATCACAAGTGCCTTCTGGACAGTGATTTTCTGCCTTACTGTCTTACTCCTTCCCCCACCTCCAGTCATCAGTTTTCCTTTGCAGCTCCATGAATCACAAAACGGAATGCACTCTGAATCACCCTAACACTCATCCAAAAGGTAATTCCCCAACCAATAATTTGCTTGATGTGGTGATTGCAAACAACATATATGTGGCTGAGGCACAAGGAGCTGTGCGTTACGACCAGTCACTTTTGGCCACTGAGACCAGTTGAGCTCACCACAGGAAAATATCCCACCTTTTAGAAAGTTTAGCTATTTCCCCTGCCTTGATTTTTTTTCAAAATTAATCTGTTTACCAAAAAAAACCCAAAACCCAGACAAAACCAACCAACAAAACAATAATTTTAAAGCTGTCTGGAATAAAAATATAAACATGAAATTAAAGGGACTTGTAGATATGTAAACAAAAGATCACCAAAATCTCTTAAAATATTAGATTTTAATGACCCTGTCTTCATGTTCAAGAACCTGCACTTCATACTCGTGCTGGGAGACATTTTTTGTGACAACTTGATGCATCTAAACACAGATAGCATCTTTTTTCTGGTCTGTTCCACAAATTGGAACAGGTTTAAAGTGAGAAATAATAATAAAAAAAAGACTTTCACAGTAGAGCAGCTTCTCTTGGGGGTGGATGGGCTAAGAAAGGATACTCAGAAGACACAGAGTGCATTCCTGGATTGGGAATGGCATTGTTGCAGAATTAGTTCTTCCTCTGACAGCCCATCTTCTTCCACCCCACAGGACAGGAATTCCCCTCTATTACCCATCCTCTTCATTCAGTCACTCAGATGATGTATCCTGCTGGTACCTTGCTCTCTCATCCTGCTCTCTGCTGACAGAATAACCATTGCATATTACTCAGTTATCCGAACTGTTATCAGTCTGCCCCTTTTCCCTTTCCTTTAATAATGGCCTGCAACGATGAAGCAAAATTGACGCCCCAAAGCTGCACTGCCTACCCCTGATTCTTCATGCAGACAGGTATCACTTCTACCAGGAAACAGGAGTTATTCTGCAGCAACAGGTGATGGAAGTTCCTTACACCTTCTTTTTATGTTGGAAATCTTTCAGAAGTATCTGCTGTCTATTTCTGTAGGTGTGAGCATTACTGAGATTGTTTTTATCTCCTTATCTTTCATATCTTTGTACATGGAGCTTTACATTCTTGTATTTCTGAGTTGTCCCCTTGACAGATTTTACATGTTTGAGTTTCTGGTACCTTGTTTCATTTTAGCATCTTTATGACTGTTCATGAATCATGGCTGCAATGCTGAGCACAAGACTCCACAGAAGGAGTCCTGCTCCCTTTACCTTTAAACAAGGTTATCCTTTCTCTCTGTGCAATCACTGCAACTCCGGTGCAAGACCTTGGTCTCCAGGGGTGCCAAGTGGGCTCTGGCCCTAGAAAGAGAATTCAGACCCCTCCAAACCCAACCAAACTTGTCCAGGTTGCCAAGCTCTGCACCATCACCTCCATTCAGCATCCAAGATCTCCCTGTGTGCTCCGTTCCACCACCACTTATCCAATGCCAAACTTTTACTTTTACTTTCCAGAGCCTCTCTACAAGTAAATCCCCTTATTGCCTGCCCATCCTCCTCCTCTTGCTGTCTCCATCTGCTCAGCCTGGCCCTCCCCCATCTCCATTCACTCCCCCCCTCCATTCCTTTTGTGTTCCCCTCACATGCCCACTTGCAAACTCTTGTGATGCTGTCTGTGTGCCTGGATTTCTCTTCTTAAACCCCATCTGGCATGCATTCACTCTTTCTTCCTCTCACCTTATTCCCTTTCACAAAATTAACTTCAATGAGACTTAAACAGTGGCCTCTGCCACATTCAGAAAAATGCCTTTAAACTTATTCATAATCTGGAAATCTCACTAGCATCAGTGATCTGAATTACTTTTTCCAATAATCACGCCAGTCTCTTGTCCATTCCCTTTCTTCCCTCTTCCCTCTCACCCCCCTCCATGTTGCCCTTCTCTCTGGTTTGTTCTCCTTTTAACTTGAGCTGGAAGCTTTTTGGGGAATCTTTACCTGCATCAGAAAGTGCTGTGCATGTTCATGAAAGAGAGGATTGAAATGAATTGGATCAAAAAATCCTGATAACTCCATACACTAGTGAAGATGCTACAGCTGAGCTGTGTTAGTAAATACCAGCCCAAAAAGGTGAGCTGAGAAATTATAACTAGAGATTTGGCTTGTTTCAAGGAGTGATTATCTGAGATAAAGTCTGGTAACCCCTTCTTTAGCAACAAAGGGTGGGTGTTTTACCCTCCTGACTGAAGGCAACAGAATTCACCAGGAACTCCGGTCTTCCAACACATGGGAGGAACACACAGCATAACCCAAGCTCCCCAGCATCTCCAGACTGGCAACGAGTGACCCTTTTTAAAGCTCGGGATGACTGCATTTTACATGTTCTCCACATGACCATGCCAGTCTTGGCACTCTTCTCTCACAAAC
The DNA here is from genome assembly GCA_013397135.1 of Pachyramphus minor. NCBI lineage: Eukaryota > Metazoa > Chordata > Aves > Passeriformes > Tyrannidae > Pachyramphus > Pachyramphus minor. The sequence goes on from VYXB01002718.1 coordinate 425,536, forward strand.
ACCAACCACTGAATTTCACTGCTAACACAGGAGCAGTATGCTGCCCATTTTGCGGGTAGGTAACCACATCTGTCTGCCCTGCCTTCTGCAATCTGAACTGGAGATAATGGGTATATACCAAAAAATGAGCTGTGAAGACTATTTTTGCCTCCTAACATACAAAAGAGAGTAAAGACATGTAGGCCACCTGATATGGTATGATGAGGGCCTGTGAGAACCCATGCACTGTGAAACCCCTACTCTGGTGAGTCTGTCACCCAAAGCCTCTATGGATGTTCCCAGTGAAGGCAATTCCACTGCTGGGAAAAGCACTCTGGGAAAGCAGAGAGGAAAGGCACAGATGCCAGGGACAAGAATGAGAGGTAAGGATGGCTCCTGACCAGTTGTAAAGGGTGGAGGAACCAAAAGTCTTATGACAGAGGCACAACAGACTCTCCTGACTACTCCTTCAGGAGTCCCCAGTGGCAATTTGAAACCATACAATTAATGTATAACAGGCTGCATCAACATAGTAGTCCAGCATCAAACACAAAAAGCAGCACGTGTTTGCATGTTGGCAGTGTAACACTGAATTAGCATTTTCAGTAATAACAAAGGAAGAGCAAAAAGATACCAAAACAACTTCCTTCGCAGGGTAGAGCACCAAAATTTGCAACGGTACAAAACTAGACTGGAATGGGTATCTCAGGAGGCTGGTAATAGCAATTGCATTTTACCTTCAGACCAACCAGACTAATAGTCGAGTTATTAATGTCCTAAGACTCAATACAGAATTCCTCATCCCTTAAGAAAAAGTGTCTCATTTCATGCACAGGGAGATATTTCTGTCAAGCACAGCTCAAACCTTTCTCTGTGCTCTGATGGCTTTCTGGTTGCCTGTAGGGCATTAATGGTTGCAAATAATTTATATTAAATGGAGGGCAACTACACTTTGAAAACACATCTCAGGAATGAAAAATTATTAACAAGCCTGCTCAGTAGCTTCAGTGAAAGAAACACAGGGCTAAATCGCTTGCAGATTTAACTCTCTTTATCCATTTGTAAGAGTCCTTCCAGCTAGAGCAGAAGACATAACACTGCGTCTGTGCTTAAATCTCAGTCCAGGCCTGCCAGTCTCAAAACTATTGCTGAGGAGCAGATGGAGTTTCCACAGATGGGATGAGTTCAGCATCCCAGAATAAACCCCGTGTAATCCAGGAGGAAGTAGTTAGTGACCTGCTGAGCCATTTAGACACTCACAAGTCTATAAGACCAGATAGTATTCATCCAAGGATACTGAGGAAAGGAAGATCTGGGAAACTACAGGCTTGTCACCCTGATCTCTGTGCCTGGCAGGGTTATGGAACAAATCATTATGAGTGTAATCACAGGGCACAACCAAGGGATAAGGGCCCAGCCAGCATAGATTTAGGAGAGGTAGGTCCTACCTGACCAACCTGATCTCCTTTTATGAACAGGTAACCCAATTAGTGAATCAGAGAAAGGCTGTGGCTGTAGTCTGCCTGGACTTCAGCAAAGGTTTTGATACTGTCTCACATGGCATTCTCCTAGAGAAGCTGGCAGCCCATGGCTTGGACAGGTGCACTCTTTGCTGGGTTAGAAATTGGCTGGATGGCTGAGCCCAGAGAGTGGTGGTGAATGGTGCTGTATCCAGTCAGCAGTCACCTGGTGTTTCCCAGGGCTGAGCCCAGTGCTGTTTAATATCTTTACTGATGATCTGAACAAGGGGACTGAGTGCATTCTCAGTCAGTTCACAGACAACACTGAGTTGGGTGGAATGTTGTTCTGCTGGAGGGTAGGAAGGCTGTGCAGAGGGATCCAGACAGGCTGGACTGATGGGCTGAGGCCAATGGTATGATGTTCAACAAGGCCAGTTGCTAGGTCCTATACGCTTTGGCCACAATAACCTCATGCAGTGCTACAGGCTGGGGGAAGAATGGCTGGAAAGCTGCCCAGCAGAAAATGACTTTGGGGTGCTAGTCAGCCAGACAGCTAAACATGAGCCAGCAGAGTTCCCAGGTGATCAAGAAGGCCAATGGCATCCTGGCCTGTATCAGCAATAGTGTGGTCAACAGGAGCAGGGAAGTGATTGTCCCCCTGTACTCAGCACTGGTGAGGTTGCACCTCAAATCCTGTGTCCAGTTCTGGGCCTCTCACTACAAGAAAGACATTGAGGTGCTGGAGACTGTCCAGAGAAGGGCAGTGGAGCTGGAGAAGGGTCTAGAGAGTAATGCCGATGAGGAACAGCTGAGGGAGCTGGGGGTGTTTAGCCTGGAGAAAAGGAGGCTTGGGGGAAACCGTATCACTCTCTAAAACTACCTGCAAGAAGGTTGTAGCGAGGTGGGGGTCAGCCTCTTCTCTCAAGCAACTACTGACAGGATGAGAGGACAGAGTTTCAAGTTGTGCCAGGAAGGGTTCAGTTTGGACATCAGGAGGAATTTCTTCATGAAAATAGTTGTTGAACATTGGAATAGACTGCTCAGGGAGGTGGTGGAGTCACTGTCCCTGGAGGTGTTCAAGAAATGACTGGATGTGGTACTTAGTGTCATGGTCTAACTGACAAAGTGGTTGTCTGTCAAAGGTTTGACTTGGTGATCTCAGAGGTCTTTTTCAACAAAAATGAAATTCTGTAAATTATTCTGTAATCTGGTTGGCATTTTCGTGGGCCAGAATTATTATTACAAAGAGCAATCGCAACCTCCCATCTGAAAATAAATTTAACTTTTTGGAGATTGATTATCACTAACCATTACACTGAGAGGAATCTCAAGACTCCTCCTTCCAGTTTACTGACCTTCAGTTACTAACTAGTTGTATAGAACATGATTCTTTTTCATGGAGAATTTTTATGAGAGGGTGTAATTAATCAAAGCATCTGACTGCAGGAAAGTGCTAACACCCACAAAAGTTAATTTTCAAGGACTTGTAGAGACTAATGCACCCTTCTAATAGTACTACAAAATCTATTTAATCCATCCCTGAGTTTTTATCTCTGCTAAACTAGCAGACCCCAGGAATTGAGAGAGTGATGAGAGCAGACTGTGTTCAGCAACCACTATACATTTCCTTAAAATTCACTAGAATTTCACTAAATTTTTTATTCTCTTTCATTAAGAAGAGCATTGATTTGTATCACTATGAAGGAGCAGTTGCCTGAAGATAGGTTTGTTATTGTTTTTAGACTTCATTTAGACTATGTATTTACCAATTTTCTTGTCAGAACTTTGCAGGAGGGATAGTCAGTCTACTGTTCTACATTAAAGCACTATGACAAACTAGCACAACAGATCTCTGTTCTGGGTTAGTTCAATCTAATTCTGGAAAAAAAATAGCAAGTGGCCAGTACAGGGGACACAGATTACATACCTTAAAAACACCATTTTCAACTGACTTTTCTTCACTGCAGTTTAGGAGCGATGCCTGCCCCATGTAAACAGTAGCACAGTGGTCTCCTCCCAGTGTTTGCCGTGCCATAGTGACAAAACCTTGGCACAAGTGATTTTTCAGGGGAACACTAGGGTAGACAAAGACTTCATGGAGCCTCCATGCATGTATATACAGTGTTCATGAAAGTTAGGGAGCAGGAGAGATTAATGAAAACCTAATCTAAAACACCTTGTTACTTTACAGTAACAGTCCAAAATGCTGTAGCCATAACACAATGTGAAGATGTGGTTGATTTAGCCACTGCTGTGAAAGACTAAGTTTTATTTTGGTGCCTTTTAATAAGAGGGAAGGAAATGCCTCACATTGCTCAGCAATGATTCCTTTGGGCAATTAGGAACGACATCAACAGGCTAGAGGGAGGTTTGCCCAGAAAAATGAAGGGTGCGGGCCAGAAAGCAACAACAGCAGACCCTTGGAGATTTGAAAGTAACATGAAGGATATCCAGAGGCAAGACCGGGAACATCTTAAATCAGGAAAAACAGCAGTAGCTGCATGAAGTCCATTCTGTTTTCTGTTTTCAGGTTTACAAAAGCTCCTGCAAATGAGTGAGCCATGTGAAAACGTTAAAAGGTTACAGATAAGACACGGAGTAAACTCAGCTGTATCTGTGTCACAACCAGCAATATGCTGCATTCCTAACTAGAAGATCCTGGATACATTTTGGAAGGGACTCAAGCTGCCAGGCTCAAAGCCAACAGAATCTGTGGGTGGGTGCTGGATGCTTGCCTTGAAATCCTCTCCTTGCCAGCAAACCTATGGAGTAACAATGGCATCAGTTTTGGAGGGAGATTTCACAGTATTCAAAGCTAGAAGAGGCCACAAGTTGATCTATGTGACCTCCCGCCATTAAATTTCACTACTGCCCTTTCTGTTGAGAAAAACAACTTTTGCTATAATAAAGCAATTGATTCTTCAGTCAACCAAGCTATCTGCATGCTGCAAGACTACGAGCAGGAAGAGAAGACGGAACTCAAATCCTTGCAACTACAGGTGTGGTACAACCACACATTCCTTGTAGGTGATCCACATACCTACCCTGAGAGAAAATCAAGTTGATTTCCAGGTCTCAGCTGAGCAATCAGGAGAATAATTTTTTCCCCTGGCGGATCCAAATCTGATCAGCAGTTTCACATGGGATATAAAACTATGATACAATAGACAGGTTTCTTAAAATGAGAACTCCCTCTACAATCTACTCTATCAGGTCTCTCATCTAGAACAATGTCCTGTCCTTGAAGAGTCAAAAAAAAAAGGTGAAAACGACCCCTAGAAACCATAACATTCCTTCCCAACCCCTGTGGGCAGCCAGATGAAGCTCTAGAGCATGAGACTTTATTTTAACATCAGGATGTCTTCCAGAGAGGAAATGGAGGAAGACAACAGGATAGAAAGATGAAGTAAAAAAATACAGCACTGTCTCAATTGCAAATAAACCTGCCACTGTCCATCTCCAGTACACCATGCCGGAAATTTACAGGCTAGACATTTTTGAAGATCACACTCAGAGGTAAAATTGTTATTTAAATTATAAACTTCCAAATTCTTCTTCTAGCCCTGGCCAACCTTTGAAAAGCAGCAGCAGAAGGAACTTTTAACAAAGAAATTAAAAGAAGGTAGACTAAGCCCACTGAGATGATCACATGAGAAATAAATAACAGAAACCTGAAAAATGAGAGAGCAAACTAGGCTCACTGAGAGATAACAAAGCAAGCATTAATTTGAAAGTGGAAGATTGAACCAGTTTATTCTGTATGTGTATATTAACAATGCAACATTTTCAGGTGAACTAGCGAGTGCAAGGAGCAGAAAAATAAGTCATGAATGAGGAGTAAGCAAGTGTATTTTAGGGACAGAGGGAGATGAAGCGCTATGTCAGCATGAGTTACCTAGAGATGAAAGATGAAAAACATGACTCATTCACTATTTGTAGAAGTATTTTCCAAGTATTTGGAAACAGACACCATAGTTCCAGCATTTAGCAAATAAAGATTCTAAAAGATAGGCTGACATTATCTTTCTAAAAGACTAACACCTACATTTTTTTTAACCCTCTGAGATACTTATGAGTAACCAGGGGGTGCACTTGGAATTGTGAAATTTAATTAGTGAGTCACTACAGAATTATGAAGCGTAAATCAGGTCAAATTAATTTTTATGCATTAGCTGTTAGTCTTGATTCAGATGAGGAACCAACAGATCCAACCTAACAGACCTTCAAGGATATTTGCTTTTTAATCAGTTTTCATGTGGATGGGATTGCCAAATAATCCACTTCATTCATTAACAGAAATTTAAGAAATGGGGCTCATTCTGTAGATGGTATGTTAAAAAGCCCATGAGCTATCACCATTGGGAAAGCTTTTTATATAAAGAATGAGAGCATAGAGGCAGATACCTAAATTTGGAGGGTTTGTACCCTGCCCTGAAGCTAGCGAGGAGCAGACCACTGACAGGGCTGCATTGTCATCATTCATTGATGTTTTGCATCAAATACTAGAACTTCGCCATCCCTTGCACTATACCCTCCAGACAAGGTTCTCCTGGCAGTTTCCAAAGGCAGCTGTTGCACACAGACAACCAGAGCTGGAAAAGGCTTGATGATTTATCTCAAGTCACACAGCATGCATCTGGGTTTGTGCTGGGGAAGCAGTCATGGGTTTGCCAGTGGGAATTATGAGAGTAAATTATCAGTGGATTTAAAAGATGTGCTTGCTTCTATCAAGGTCATGCTGAGTGCTGTTGCTAGCATCAGTCCTACTACTTCAGCAGGAGAATTTTTTTCCTCAGATCCCTTCTCTGTTTCTAGCTCCTTTTATTGTGGAAAAATTCACATGGTCTTATGCTTATCATCAGAAATACTCAGCTCTATGCCCATACTCCCCATGTTCATCAATCCTCCCTCTGCCAGTCAATCCCTGATTTTGGCAAGTTCTGCCTCCCATTCTCTGCTCAGAGCAGAACAGCATTAATGAAGGCTAGCAGCTACTTGAGTGTAACAAGGATACCATGCTTTATAAATCCAAGCAAGTAATATGGAAGTAGCATCCAATCACACTGTGCTGTGGTTGTTTGGTATCAAAACCAGTGCTATATGAAACGTCTGAACAGGGCAAGGGTTATTTCGTATGTCTCCACTTGAAATTTTTGCACCAAGTACAGAAAGTCAGAATGAAGTATCTGCTCTATCAGTTTCTTCATTTAATGCAACAGATAGTGGTTTCTATATGCTTATGTATTCTTCTTTTTAACTTTCATCCAGAAACAGACAGAAAAATTCCTCTTATAATGTTTTATTGTTTTAAAGCCATGGTAAAAGTGCTTGAGCTGCAGTCTAAAAACTAATCACTCCAGTTTTAAAATCATGGTGATCCAAAAGATGTTGTCAAAAGTATAAGGCAGGGATATGGGGACACAAACTGAATGAAACCCTGAGAAACCAAAACCCATTCAAACCCCAGAAAATACTATTATTGTACACTCAGCTGTGAATAACTGAAGCTGATGTCTCCAGCCAAATGGCAGCAGGCTTTTATACAAAACCTGGTGTCCAATACGGTGCACACCAAGAAGGTATTTGCTGATAGCACAAACTGAAAACAGTTTGCTTCAGAGTAGTTTTGCAAACCAAGGTTGTAAATTAAACTCAACAAGTAAATGCTAGGCCCCAACTGAGCTGGTACTGTCTTCTCTGAAGTCTTTCTAATCACTGCTGTCAAAAGAATGGGAAAGTTTTAAGCAACAGTTTCATATTAGAAGGTAGTTAAACCCCACCCATTGCTAAACCCTCACCATTCAAAAGCAACTTCTGCAAAGAATCCCCAAGATATTTGCATGTGCAATCAGTAGAAGGTATCAGAATTATCTCAAAACTACTAAACAAATTGAAAGAAAACACTTGAGACCCCTGTGTTTAATAAAGAGCTGTGAGCAGATTCTGTTCTATATTTTCAGCTCTTCTGAATATTTTTGTTGCAGTGAAATGAACTAAAGGATGTATGTTGTAGTTCAGCCTGTAGCAAACAAGCACATTCAAAGATAATATTCCCAGTGAGATACGTAAAAGGTGCTTTAGGTTCCCTGACTTCTTGGGGCTCATACATATTGTCCTGTTAAGAGTGGTGGGGGAAGATACTACCCACTGGTTGACCAAACACACACATTCACAGGTGTAACAGCAGGTAGTAGTTTAGGTAAAGGCAAGATATTTTTAACTTGTGAAGGTAAAATCTTGTCTCCTTCAGTAACTTAACAGTGAGCCAAAGCCAGCAATGCAGGCATAGACAATAATAAGGACAGTGTTCTACTGCCTTATACTGTAGACTTCTATGCTTTGTAGGAAGTCTAGATACGGTGGAAACAGGAGAAACACATTCATGACCTTCTTTTGACTGCCAGCTCTAAGCTTGGGGCAGGAAGGATGTCTTTCAGTTTTACTGCCATGTGTATTTATTTGGCTAGTACTTCCATTTCCCCTGCCTCATCATTAGGTGGTTTCGCCAGCATCACCAGATAGAGAGTTCATGTTGTTAAAGTGGCAAGTGGATAACTTTTTCATAAGCAATTCAGGTGAAAGTAGCTTCAAAGGCAGAGCACTGAGAAAACAGGTTTGACACCTCAGGCCTCAAAATGAATCCAGTTAATGGCTCTGCAAGAGACTTCCATTATGATTTCATCACTCTATTGGCACCCTTTATAGCCCAGCTAATGTACTTCTTAGCCTTGTGAAGACAATGTCAGGACTAAGCCTGTTGTGCTAGAGATACTCAGTTTTGGTGATGATGGGGAGTTTCAGCAACCTCCATAAGGAGTGGCAATGGGCAGTACGGTACATGCACTTATGTCTTTATGGGTATGATATAAATAAAAAAGAAAATAAAACTCTCAGTCCCTCTGCATCAGCTCTGAATCCTAAATCATTGATTCTGGATCCCTGTACTTTCAATATACAGAGTCTAAACAGGTTCCATTCAGTTTAATGGTTGTCAAAGTATGATCATTAAACACCAGCAGCAAATACTGCATCAATGAGAGAAAAAAAATAAAATACCTCAGAAATCTGAGCTTGTCCATAAAAATGGCAAAACACTTCTTCCAGTCCAGAAATTTCTGGATTTTTTTCTCCCTTTCCAAATTGAATTAAATTGCAAGTGACCCAATTATTTTCTTCACTCTTAACCTTTAATGTTATTTTCCTTTGACTGGTAATACTTGGACTGCAGTCCCAGAAGCGTATCCCATTAAACCAGGCAAATCATGGCAGCATGTCTCCTGTGTTGAGAGAATGGTGAAGGCAATGGGGTAAGCGGGCTGCACACCCTGGTGCTCATCACTTTCCTTCTTCCTGGCACACAACAGATGCAGATGCAGTTGGCAGAGTGCCATCTGTAAGGTCCTTGCAGCGCTGAACCCTTCTGCCCTCCTCTCTGAGACAGCAGTGGCTTGCAAGGAGCCAGTCCTTGCTCTTTTCATCACAGCTGGCTTTTACGCGAGTGTCCTTTTACAGGCAACTTTTTTCATTTGCTCATTGTCTGGCTCAGAGAAATAGCTAGTTTAGGGAGGTTCGTTTGTTTTGTTTCGTGAAACAAGTAAGTATTTAGGTAATGCACTGACACATTTTCCAAACAGTTCAATAAAAGGGAGAATTTTTGTATACGGTGACTCACTACCTCATAGGACCACTCTAGAGAGAAAAAAAATGGCAATGTGGAACTTTGAGAGTTTTTAGCCCTAGGCTTTCAGTTAAACAAGAAGACAGCTAAATAGTGCCTTATTCAATACGTTTCTTTTACTCATAGTGACTGAATGTGCACAAAGATTTTTAAGCATGTTCTGATTTTTGTTGAGGATTTGGAAAGGCTGGAACAGTAAAATAGTTGTTTTATACAGTTTAAGAAAAACTCCAAAACTCCAAGGACAGCCAAAAAAACAGGAAGCAGTTTGTGGTGGCCCTCACTACCCAATACCTGCCATTCAGAGGTGAGTTTGACCTGTGCATTGCACTCACCATCAATGCAGTTCAAAGTGAAGGTGTTCTGAAAGAAGCTCTACTACAAATCAAGATTGTAACTATAAAGAAAAACAATGGAAACAAGTTTTATCAGTTGATAAATTTCCTTCTCCCTCCCTTTTTTGAAGGCTAAGTGAGCCTTATGTCTTCCCAAAAGGTGTTACATATGTTTTTTTTCTGGTTTCATAAAATCAATGTCTTCAAAGTATGTGAATCAGACAACAGAAGAATAAAATAATAAGAAGAACATTATTTTCTCCCTTTATTTTTTTAACCCCCCGGCACATTACTTCTTGAACCTGAAGAAATTCAAGTTTCTAGAGACCCCTACCTGCAGATGGGTGTACTGAGGATAGGAGAGGGTCTCCATGCTACAGCCCATACACTTGGCAGCAACTCCTGCAGGTGCAGCTGAGCTCCCTCTGAGGCAGCTTGCTCAGGGACCTCCATCCAAACACTGCTGCCACCTGGCACTGATTGTTGGGGAAGCACTTAGCGGGTACGGAGCTCCACAGCCCACTTAGGGAAAAACGGGCACTGCACCTCTGGTAGCACGGTAGCACTGAGAGTTTTAGCCAGCATGGAGAAATGCAGTGTTATCCAAAATACAGATAGTCTTGACCTATGAACAAAGTTAACACTATCCCAGGCAAAACCAGTGCAATATCCTAGGAAGGTGGGGAATTAACCACTGTTTTCATCTGAGGAGGTGTAAGAAAGCAAATCCCCTACATAACTTTTTGTATATCTTCCCTATCTATTGCTTTCCACCAATTATGAGGATACCCAACTGATTCTAGAGGCAATGTGCTTTACTCGTGACTTTAGTTTATAGAGAAGTATTTTTGAGTTGCTCCTGATATTTGAGAAGAAGCTTCCTATACACATCCACATACATTAATAGACACTGGTCCTTCAGTAAAGCACACTGGCACTCGAAATCATATCCAACACTTAACCCAAGGTTGGACTGGTCAAATATACCACTGGTTTGTACCATGCCATCACTGTGGGAACAGGGCCACATGGAGGAGACGGAAAACTCTCAAACTTTCAGTTCAGTGAAGATCAAATAAACCCCCTTGTTATTTTTCTTTTCACTTCCCAGAAGGCTTTTCACTGCTTCTGCTCCAAACAACACTGAGTCCACAGTTCAGGAAGGAAAGATCATTTCTTTAAAACAGGACACAAAACTTAAGTACCAAGGAGCTATGACATTTAAGAAATTAAAAGAGTGGGATGAAGCAGATTTTTCTTCAGTGCTTGACCATTACCATACTCAAGTCTGCTTTGCACTTATTTACTGCCTAGTATGAGAATTACTGGTGACCTCTAGATAATAGTCCTGTGGTAAGTTAGGCTACCACAGGGGCAGCATGCTAATTGCTTTCATACCCTCATAAACCAGAATAATTTCCCAGCAAAATTGTTCAGAACAAAACCAATGACAAGCCTTGCTCACAAAATACTAATCTGTCTGCAAATTGGGTTACTTCCCAGATATTATTTAAAATTCAGTTTAATAAACTTATAAACAAAAGAATTCTGTGAGAAAGGAACCTGTTATTTATGAAGACAGCTAAATGTGCAATTACTTTTTCCCAGTGATGGAAAAAAATACAAAACTACCCTGGGATCATCAGACCATCACATGGGTGAGCGGAGCTCACTCACAGAGGCTGCTGTAGTGTCATACGAGAGAAAAACAACTGGACCTTGGTCTTTTTAATTCAATAGAAAAAAAGCAGATCTTAACCTGTGCACAAGAAATTCTTGAACCATTAAGCTGCGGTTCAAATAGGAAAAACACCCATGGCAACAGTAAACAGAAGTTTACAATTAAAAGGGCGAATTGCTCACTGTGCAGGAACTGCTTTTTTGTAAAAAAGTCCACAGAAATACAATGCCAGGGGCCTGCAGCTGCATGTAGTCCTGCAGATACCACATATACAGCCACATTGCCCAGTCCTCCCTCCATAGACAGAACCAAAATATTTCTCTTACACTGTAGACTTTTGCTACACTTTTGGAGTTTGAAAGCTGTTTCATGCTTTGAAAACCTGGTTCAGTCTGCCCTGTAGGAAGCCAAATTGGAAAAAGCACAGAAGTCTTTTGGCCTTCATCAGTTATGAAACACCCATATGTGATAGGATGTTACTGTGTTTTAGCCACAAGGAAGCATGATAATGCACTTTGTAAAACAAACTGGACTTACACTCCTCAAAGCAGCCAAGGTCATGTTCACCCTATATGCACACAGGGACCCTTTTAGTCAACAGGAATGATATCTGCACTGAAAGGCAGACTTCTGCCTGAAACCATGCTGAACTAAGATGTGGAGCCATAAGTTTTTACATATCCACCTTCCATGCATCATACAATGGCCAAAATGCATGTGCTTTGCACACATGGATTCATCACATGCATTTTATATTAAGAGGTGACTACACCACTGAATTTAGCAATTCCCTTTGTTCTCATCTATTAATATTTTTTCATATGACACCTTCCCACTTGGTCTCTAGATGCTGATCTTGTTTTGGAAAACTATACTTTATGGCTTTCCCCTGTTAACAATAAAAAGTAAAACCATAGTCTGCCTTCCATCCTGCTCTAGACAGAGCAGAAAGACACAGAAAGACACAGGCAGGGCAGACTTTCTACAATAAGTGTTTCTAAAGAAAGTTAGAATTACAGGCAATCTTTAGTCATACATCACATATGTTGTTTGTTTGGGGGTATCCAGTTTAATTTTCTAACAAAGAAAGATTCATAGGAAGCTGTATTTTTATTAGTAACTCTACCCCAGTCTGTAACTCAGCCCAGGACTGTCCTGCACAACCTTAGCAGAGACAGTGGGAGAAGGGAGAGAACTGACAGTGCCATTTAGCATTGCATCATGTTAAGTTCTCCTTCCAAGGGCCCATGACAACCAGGGAGATGAAGCTCTCCTGCCACCTCTGCTCCTGTTGGAAAATCTTTGCCCAGTGAAGACCTTCTGGCTGACGTATCTTTCAATAAAACCAGGAAATTCTCATGCACTGTGAAACAACAATCTTGGTGCCTTTAGCATTGCTAATAACCACCTAAACAATACACACTTGCTCATTGTCCACCTACAAGTGGGTATTATACTATGATTATACTACGAACACAGGCATCATGAATCACAGACCATGAATGCAAGTCTCAATTCTGTTCCACAGCAGCATCAGCTTTCCCCACACTTCAATTGCACGTTGCTCCTGCACATCATCCTTTGCTGCTACAATTCAGTGCTGTAGCCAATATCTACTACTGCCTGCATTTTATGTGGGTAAGGAGAAGGAGCTAGTCAAGAGAGTGCAGAAGGGCAAGTTTTCTCTCCACTAATTAAGTGCACAGAGTTTACAGTAATGGTAAGGGATGGACATGTGGGTGGAAGGTATGCACTGCCCTCATTTTCCAGATTCTTCCTTTTCTTTGGTTTTGTGTCAGCAATGCTGCATGTACATCAGCTTTTGATTTTTACGCCTTTGTGGCTTAGGGCCATCAGGGTTGCTATATACACACAAACATACAACATAGCTGTTTCACAACAAAGATTTTTGTGCATTAATGTTGCAAAGGATTTGCCATCAGAAAGTGTTACTGAAAATGAGAACATCAGTTCTAACAACAGATTGATACGAAGAAGTGTTATTTAAAACACAAAGAGAAGAAAGAATGGGAACATGAGGAGAAAGGGAATAACAAATTCTTTTGCAGATATTTATTAAACAAAAGGATTGCTCAGATGTATTTGTCCAAATTTTTTTCTGATGTAACTTCATAGGCTTTAGGGGAGGAGTGAGAATGAAAGTATCTGCTCTTGAAATGCATCATCTGTTCACCAGACTCATGTAGGTGGGCAGATTACCTTTAAAACAATAAATCAGATTTTTTTAAAAAAAAAGAAACTGCTGGATGCAGCTCACTCAAGACCATTTTGTCTGCATTGATCTTATCTTCTCACAAATGATTCAGTAGAAACAGGACTAGGAACTAATTAAAAAAAAAAATCAGGCATGACTCTAAAAAAACCCCATAAAGTGTATTTAATAAATCAGAGTTACACCTACAACACTGAGCTGACCCTGCAGATGAGTCAGCTTTCCTGGGACGACACGTCGTAGTAAACAGAAGAGACCAGAACCACCATAGATATTACCTCTTCTCATTTACCTTCATGAGGAAAGGTATACTGGCCACTTGAGATTCTGTTCAGTTTTTCTTTTAACCAGGTAGGTTTGCTCCTGTTTTCCTAGCCCTGAGAAACCTGTTTGAAGCTCACTAAGGAGTATGCAGATGAACAAAGAGGTACTATAAGGACTGTCACTACAAATTTGTATTTGTTCAGGAGGGCTATCTTATAGAAGGAAGACGACAGCAAACTTAAAAACTTGGGGTACATAGCCTGAGAGTTGGATTGCTTTTTATTTTGTTTCCACATTGCATGTGACAATGAAAGGTTGTGACATTCTAAGTGGTTCCAGACTCCATCAGGCTGTCCACAATGAATTAAAAAACAATAAAATCCAGATGCTTTCTCAAGTAAACACTTCCTTTCTCAGCAAAGCAAATTAAATGCAAAGGATACTGCTGAATGTTTTCTTGTAACATGTTTATTTTATATAAATTTATCTTATACTTCACTGGCACTTAAGTGTTCTCCTTCCAACACAATAAAGACTCTGGCACTCTTTTCCTATATTTCTGGTGATGGAAGCCAAAACCTTGAGAAAATATATCACTTAAATGAATGATTTTAATTTGCTTGTAGATAGATAATGAAGCCTACACCTAAAATAACACTGGCACGTTAAACTGGCTCCTGGAGCACAGCTCGCAACGAACTGAAGTAAAATAAAAATATTTCTTAAAAACTCTTAAAACCAAAAAAGGAAATTCAACTTTCAAAGTGCAGAATTCGTATCCCAAACAGGGAACAGGTAATTGTTTACCAGCAAAAGAAAAACATACATATTTTTATTAACAGACTGAAAAAGCAAAAAAATTAGTAAACCCTCAAAAATTACAAAATAAATTCATTGTGTTAGACCATTATTAGCATTGTCTAAAACACTGTTCATAACACAGGTAAGAAAATTTAAATCACATATCAGTATTACTCCGAGGTAGGACTATGTTCTTGAGAAACATTTCAAACATGAGATTCTTATTGCAATGCCTTGGAATTTCCTTAAAAATCAAAACTAAAACACATGCTCCCAGATCCTGGCCTGTAGATGACAAGAATTTATCCAACCTGGGTGTACCTAAAGAAGAATATAACTACCCTGATGTTGATGCCCTCAATACCTAGAACTATTGAAAGAAAGCTATCCCTATAGATGATAGTTTTAGTCCTTTTCTGTTGCGAGGGTACTTCAATTTTCACTGTCCTTTCAGCGCTCCTGGGTTATAATGAAAAAAAAATTATGGTAACTATTTGCACAGCCACTCTCTTTCCATTAAAGCCCTGCAGCACACAGCAGACAGACACATCTAGCCTTTAGTAGCAACAACAGGGATCTTTTGTCAGAGGATATGGCTTCATTCCTCTTTGCAATACATATGGCTTTCCATAAGATCCACCCCTGGCCCCCACTGAGCTTCAGCAGTGTCAAGGTGGAAGACAAAAGCACTAGAGCAAATTTATTCTAAAATACAGTCCTTGTAAGGATTCTACAAGGCATTGCTTGATCCAGAAGAAGCTCTGATAGATTAAACAATTCTATACCTACTCATCCTCCAATAAAAGGATATTTTCAAGCTTAAAAGATTGCTAGGAAGTGGTGTGGGTTTTTTTCTTTTTAATTCAGGATCTTTGGTTAATATGCATCAATCTGCCTAAGGGGAAACCTGATCCCCCCTCCCTCATGCCCCCACCAAATCCTGTACCTAATCTTGTCATCTTGAAAGGCAACAAGAGATTTCAATATAAGTTGATAAAAAAGATCCAACTGTATTTAATATAAAGCTTGTACTCCAACAACACTCAGAGTAAGCCTGGAAACGAAGCAGACCTTTCCTTCTTTTTGTGGGACTTTTTTCCCCTTTGAAGAAAACAGAAAAAAAAACCAAAAAAACCCAGGAAAACCTGAAAATCAGCAACAACAAACATGTGGAATGAGATAATCCTTGGGAACAACTGAAACTGTTACTGTAGCCATTGCTCCATGCTTTATGTTAGAAGATCTGAAAATATTTTTGCATGCTAAAACCTGACATCACAGTCCCATGTTTTTTTTCTGATGCAGATGCCATTGCTACAACTAGAAACTGGTCACTTCCTCACATCCATCTTACTTCGACTAGCTTTGGGTAGCACTGAGAGAGGTTCTCTCCATCCTTCTCTCTGAGTCCATAGTAACTCCATGGAAATCAGTGGAAGGGTGCTGGATGCTAACCTCTCATGGAGGTATCACTCCCACTGCGACTTTAGAGTGAGGAGATTTTCAAATTACTTTATTTTAGCCGTTAGACACTCTCAGTTCTGAGAAAGGGGTTTTAAGTCTTGCAAACTGTTGAAAACACATCCTTTGAACTTATCACACGTCCTGATAAAGCGATTTGGAAAGCCTTGAAAAAAATCCTTGAAAGGAAAAAGGGGGTGAAACATTCTTTAAAGATGGCTTAGATAGAAAGAATATAAATTTCTTCTGACCAGGCCACATCACAGAGGTTTACTTGATAAAAGCAACATGTTGATTTATTCTATTCCTTTCCCCTGCTGCCCAAGCTGTGAAATACAGGCAGATGATGCAATCCCTCTGAGAGAGAAGGAAAGGGGGGGTGGGGGAGAAGGAGAAAAAGTGAAAAAAAGAGCCAGCAAGCAAGGCAAGAGACTATTTCACTGCGCAGCATATTGCTGGCATGTCCGAAGTTATGTAAGTTGTTCCTGAAGGGACTGCAGGAGCTCCTGTGTTGACTGCACTGCAGACAGGACTGGAACTAGGGTATTCCAAACCCCTCCATCCTCAGAGCTCAGAGCCCATCCTGGCAATGCTTCCATTCGCCTTCAGCCCAAACAGGAAAAGCATCCGAAACAGACTGGCAATCTTAAAGACCAAACAAAGCTGTCATCACCATTTGTGTTTATTAAAACCAGAATCAAACCCAACATTGGTGATTTCTCCTAACTAAAGATTAGCAAAAGTCTTTTGTTCCAGTATCTGAATGCATCAAACATGCTTATCCTCTCAAAACAAAATACAACAAACCAAGAGCAGAGGCAGGAATCATAGTCTCTTCTAAAATTGTGTATGTTCTTTACCTATTTCTGTGTAGTATGTCACTGAAATTTACTTGAACTCAAGATCATTCTTTCTATTTATAAATGAGATACTAATTATGCAATGTTAATTTGCACGTGAAATAACATAAAATTAACATCAAGTTACAGCATTGGATTATTTTATAACATGATAGGTTCATTTTTTCAGTGTAAGAAATTAATATAATGTGTGTATCTATTAACTACACATAGGACAGATGAAATTTCCTACAAAGTCTGGAAAGGCTTGCTTTATTTCAGTGTAGTTTTGAATTTGAATTGCTAAATTCCTCCACTTCTCCCATTCTCATTTTATTGCAACATGAGTCTCATGATATTTAGCCTTTTGGAAAAATTCAGTAGGCTCTGTTTTGAAAGAATTTATATGAATTTAAATAAAAGCTACATTAGTGGGTTTTTTATCATCAGGGATTTACTTAAAATGTGTTATAGTTGAATCCTTTAAAAACCAGAAGAGAAATGGGAAAAAAAAAAGAAAAATCAATCTCCGTTTTAAAAAAAATAAATATCACATGAAGTTCTCCATAGTACAAGAATAATTAAGATCCAGATCATTTAGTTATTTCCAATTTGAAGAGAAGTGGATTTATTTTAAAACTACAGGGTCTTCCTAGGTTTCATCTTGCCTGTCACAACCAATTAGTCAAGGAAAATGATACATACGGGCGGTGCATCATGAAAAATCAAGCCATGGTTGTAACAGTATAAAAACAGAAACACAGGAATATACAGATATCAATTACACCTTCTTTCAGCTTCTTACATTCAGGGATCATCGCCCTGGGTGGATATGTGATCTGTACTGAGCAACGGCTAGATGCACAATAGGGCAGCCTACAGCAGGAAGTGGAGAACCTGGTCAGATGAAAAAGCAAAGGAAAACAAGATAGAGGGAACATAGTGCTCCGTGACATTCTTGCCTTAGAGCTTCATGCCAAAAGATCATGACAAAGCATATAGCTATATCCTAGGTTGTCTGAAAATACAATATAATGCCAGCCATGGACAAACACTTTTTTTTTTTTTTAGCACTTGTCGTCTGACAAAGGAGTCATCCTAGATCCCTCAAAGGTCACACCAGCAGAGGAGGTGACTCAGGAGGGCACTGGTACAGATGTTCACTTGTTTACTGCCTGCTTCAGTCCACCCCAAGCTTCCCTATCATAACAGCTTCTTAAAAACATTTATAATGCATGGCAAAAAAGCTTGCACTGATGAAACATCGGCTGAAGTCATCAGACCAAATTTTGCTGACCACTTAAACACAGTGGGCTTCAGATCTGCTCTCTCAACAGAGCTAATGACCAACATCCATGCAGTTTTACTGCTACATGGGTCTGCCCAAATACCTTGAGGAACTCTGTGTTGTTCCCTTTTCGTGAGGAATCAAATCAACAAACAAAATAAATAATGGTTCCATAAGAGAAAGCATGGTTGTGGCTGGACAGTGAGATTGTGAATGTTCTATGTGTACTTGATTTGGGCTCTGTTTTCCATCAACATTGCAGTTTAGTCATGTCTAAACCTTTCTGAAAACAGTACAACAAGAACAACTAACTGAACAGTGGGACACAAGAGCCTACTCTTACACTTCTGAAACATTGCTCAGATCTGGTAAGACCAGCCCTGCCAAATCCATCTCCAGACACAGGATAAACACTGTAATTTTCTTGCTACCACCCAGTGATGGAAGCATTCATCATATCATCACTTGCAGCAATTCCAAAAGTCCTTGACACTGAAATGGCAGACACAACCTTAACTGATCTTGTCATGACCTCTGCTACCTCTGACAGGTCCAGGAAAGAAAGGCTTTTTAGTTGGTGCACCGTCTGACTTGCAAACTTGAGGAGTTCTGTTCCTCTGCAAAGTCATAGGGCAGAGGGCACTGTGCACCCTTCGGCAGTCAGTAAGTTGGTAATAGCAGTAAGGATCTCTGAAGATGAGCTTTGGCTGTACACTTGTTTACCCTCTTCTGGGACGATAACTAACCCGCCCCCCTTATTATCTACATGTTTGAACTAACTGTGTCACAAAACAATAAGCAAATGTCTCTGGGATGGACCATATCTTATCATTCAGAATGAACACAGCATTTGAGGTTCTCTCAACAGCTGTGTCAAAATTTAGTGTTGCCCAAATCAAACCCTTGTGTTTTTTCCCACCTTAGGTTCAGACCTTTCCTACTTCTCAATCACATTAAGACCAATTCTTAGGCCTTCCCAAACATCAACTGCAATCTAGACACAGAGGGTAGATTCCGATCAGAATAAGCTGCAGCCTCTGGCCCAGATCTGGGATCTTTACTCTCTACATCTTATGGGTTGATATCTACGGCTATCCTCAGGGACCTCTGTTGGACTAGTTTGCTGGTTCTGAGCTTGTTTAGGGATCTTGAAATAAGTTTATCAAGTTATTTAAATCATGTGTATGACATGATTTATATACAGATAAAACCAGCCAAGATGGTAGAACAAGCTTTGATGCTTTCTTCCAGAATCTCTCCTGTCCTTTGTTTCCACAAGACCAGCAGTACCACAAATAAAGCTGCCACTGGTTGCATTGCTGCCACCAGGGTGCCACTGACTAAAAACAGAAATTAGGCCCCAAATGCTCTGCCTCTCCCTGTCCCCTTACATGTTTTTAAAGTAGGAGATGTAGGATAGTTCCCATTCATCACAGAATACTGGCTGAGGCTGATGGTGAATGTTATTAATAATAGGAATAAGAAAAAGAAAGGAAATTAAAATCTAAGTGGTCAGAACAAAAGAGTTGCTTGATATTGCATGCCAAGACATAGGGGAGAGACTTAAAAATGTTAAATCCAGAATCACTCCTGCTGTTCATGTACAGACCCACCACTCTCAAGGGGATACAACAGCACTTCAGAATATTTAGACTTAAAAAGAAGAGAAAAGCCATACAGGCCTGCAGAACATGGACCCACACATTTCTCCATGTGTTATAGACTCCCAGTCTGAGATTTAACCTTTGTTCTTACTTAAATAAACAAAGTAAGAAACATTTACCATTTTTATTTTGTAACAAGCCGTAGAAATATAGATCAGTGGTGGTGAATACTGTGGCTGTGAGCTCCGGTCTCCCAGTGTCTTCAAGATTGGGACACCATTGAATAGACAGCGCTAGATGTAGACAAAGTCCCAGTACTGCCATGACACTTGCTGCTAGTGTAGTCCAAACCAGCATGTCTACACAGCAGAGAAAAATAGCTTGCTGCCAAGGATTTATGTAACAGGTGTAAACAGCTGAGGAAATACTCTGGCAAACCTACACACTCAGCTCAAAACCCATCACCAAGACAATAAAAACAAAGAAAATGAATAGGGGTAAAAAAATCCAGCAATTCTACAAACACACTGACTACAATGTTAAACAAATATGCCAAATTACTCTGCAAATTGCCAAGCAATGTACTACTAGGTTTCCTCCTGCACAGTGTCAGTACTGTGACCTCAGGTCTGGTTAAGATCACCACTGTGAGAAGTAAAACTTGTGGGATAGGCCACACAGTTTCCTTGGACAATAAATTATCTTTAGACTGGCTTGAACAGCATAAAAGTGCATACAAAATTCAACAGGGAAATTTCAGACTCTCTCAAAATTCAATGAAAAAAATCTCATTTGGGTCAGCACAATAAGGTTTTAGCCTCGACCTTATGTTATGCTTGTTACATAATAGGGATCTTGGATAAAGCAAGTAATGCATGCATCAACAACACAAGAGACATCCTTATTTTGGAAAACTGTCCTTTGGAAACTGTAACATTTGTAAGTTGAAATGGTGTTGTGCTCTGTTCCCAACACTGGCTTTGTACCAGTCATTGCAGTTTTCTATGTATCAGTGGCCACAGCTGTAATAGGAAGGCAAAACCATTCCCACAAGCACTTTGTTTTTAAAATTCATGCAGACTGAGTGGAGAGGAAAAGTTATGTCCAGAGCTATAGTATGATATTATTAAGCATTGACACTGAGTTTAATAACCAGCAAAACTTTTCCACTTCCACTGAATTCTTTTTCTTTCTTCTTGTTTAACAGCCTGCTGAAACAGGGATAATCCACATCTGGTTAGTGTCTGGTTCAAGACAGACACCAAATAGAAAGCCCATATTTGCGATGAAACAGACAGGCATTCATTGCACAGGTCAAAAGAACCTTTTAACACTTTTCTGCACAGCAGCAGTGGGAGGCAGGTGGGGAATCTGTTCTGCTTTCTGAACCCCAAACAGTTCAAATTTAGTTTTCTTGATCTTCCCTTTCTCTGAACAGAGACTGTGTTTAATAAAAACAATGAAATGCACAATAAAGATCCAGCGATTTCTAATGTTTCCAACAGCAAACGCATAATGTTTATACAGGGAAAGCATGAAATGAATTGTCCAGTGATAGCTTTATCATACATGACAGCCCAAAAGACCCCTCAGTGTTACTCACTAGAGATGGTGGGAAAACCAAGCAGTTAATATGTGGACAAGGCACTGGCAAACAATGGAAATCAGCACTATATAGGCATACTTTTATAGAGGAACATCCAGCAATGGAGTGATGAATACATTAGAGCAAAAACAGAGGTCAATGAAGGCTACAAATGAGGACAGAAACTATGTAGTGAGAAAAGCAATGTAAAGTGGTATTTCTGAAATTTCCATATCTCCTACATCATCAACATATGATCCTTAAGCGTCACTATGATCAGCTTACTTCTTGCAACAATAAATGAGTAATTACTTAATGCTGTAATGGATTGTATTCAATCTCTTTGAAATGCAACCCGGCATGTAGAAAAAGCATTAAAAAACCTAATATAATTAGCCTTATTGCTGGAGGAAGGTATCAGAAACAAAGACAACCTTCTCCTTAAACACGGGCACAAATCACCCTATGAACACAGGCACATGCTATACATGTGAAGGAAAAAAAGATCTTTCAGTGACTATTTATGTAGGAAAAGAATGTGCCACCAAAAAAAAAACAGAGAAAAAAAAGAAGCATAAGAACCAAAGCCAAAGCAAGCCTCCTGGAGGCAGACAAGCCGAGGGAGCACCGCATGACTAAGCACTGGGCTCACTGACCCCACCCCCTCAAACAGCATTTTGTTTTCCAAGTAAATAGCACCTATTTTGGGAGGTTTGTTGCATTCTCTCCATTTTCTTCACACCTCCCCTGCCACCCCTTGAAAACACACGCCCAGTGTGGTAATACAGGATTCTGCATATTCTTTGCTGACATACACATGCAGGGAAGTGGCACAGATACAAAACTCACACCACCATTTGCTTATCCTCATTAGTGCCATGCCTTGAAATTTTCTCAACTGTTTGAGTCCAAGAAATTGGTATAATTATGTGGTAACTTATGCCATTATATCATTTGGTATTATTTGGTAACTGCAGAAAAGATGATCAGCGATGTGAAAATGACAATAAATTGAAAATGTTTCATAGCTATTATGCTAGTGATTTGTTAGTGTCAGGGGGCAACCTTCAATGTCCGAAATGCAGGTCCTACATTAAAAACACAGATGCATCTACATAACTCCTAATGTGCTTAGAAATGGAACTCATGATTTCAACACCTCTACTGAAACTGCTTTCCCCTTGAATGGGATTACAGGTACTTGAGGAACAAATATGTGGTCTTAAGACATAACAACTCTAAAACCTGGCTACTGCTTTACAATCAACTACGTCACACTGTATTTACAATTGTCCATTATACCTGCTGACTGTGATCTTGTAAATGTCACATTCCTCACAAAAAACAGGCGACAAAATTAATTGCAAGAACAAAAAATCCCATTATAAAAGAAGTGCATTCATAAGAAAATTCAATATTCTGCCCATAAGGACAAGAACTGGGTCAGAGTTTCTTCCAAAGATACACCTGTCAAAGCTACATTACAAATACACAACTATAAAATTAATTAAGCAATCAAAAGAGACAAGATCTAAACTTTGTTACCCTTGTTTCACTCTACAATAGAGAGAATAATGAAGGAAGAGATGGATGCTATTGAATAAGAGACATGTCATCTTCTCCCGCATTATTCTTCATCATGACATACCACGAGCAGGGATTAAATAGAAGCCCAGATGTTCAAATGATACAGCTATCAAACTTAGGTGTTTCTAATAGACCCTTCACAAGGGTACCTGGACTATTAAAAGCAGATAATGCAAAGACTGTAAAATGGATGAGAGAAGAAAGACAAAGAAAAGGAGCTACTCTGAATCACTTAACAAGATAACCACAGGGAAATGAGGACAGGAAGAGGCAACGCTAACATTGTGTTTAATTTTGTCTCCTTGCAGTCAACAATGCACACAAGAACCAATTCATCTGTCCTTTCTATCAATGTAAATGATACGGTACTCCACAGAAGACCACAAAGTACCATTGGTTTCACCAGAAAGAGGATTTTTTAATGGTCTTAGATTGCTTCAGACTGTCCAAATTACATTCATCCTAAAATGAAAGGAGCTTTTCTCCATAGGGGTGGAGAAGACTTGGCTCTATTAACACTCCCTGCCAGTCATGATCCAGGAGGCCTCTGCACCTTGAAGCAGCAGGAAAGCTGAACTATCACCCTATTAGTTCCTTCTCTGAGAGCAAACACACCCTCCAAGAACAGCCCTTACTAGCCATCTGAGAACCCACATCTGAGAACCCCATGCCCAACATCTCCCAAAGACACAATTCCACAGGGAAGCAGTCTTTATTATTGCAAGGGCTGCGGGATAGAGATTATAAAGCATTGTATTTGTTAAAGAACCACCACAGTCATATAAACAATAATATAACACAGTCTAGAAGTAAAGCTAATAGTGTCTCTTATTCACAGGACTGAAGTTTAGTGACTCAAACTTGGCACCACCATGGGAGACTTGAAAATAAGAGGTTTTCCTAGCTGTTAGAAAAGGGCAAATGAGCACACACAGGCAGATTAAATGGTGAACCCCTCAAAGGCAGGAGAAGAATCTGTGCTTGAGTGCATAAACTCACAAATTTTAGACCCATGGTTACATGCTGCCCTTTTCAGTAGTATCATTTTATCAAGGAAACTGTATTACTGGGCATCTTTATCTGTATCACCCAGAAAAGTTATAGGCGCCTAGATCAGAGAGCAGAGTTAGGTAGATACTCCACTGTGACTCCCAGACTAAAATGACACTGCTTAACTTACTTTTGTCATTTTAGGATGTATAAACTCTGTCAAATAGTCACTTTTACACAGGAATAAATGCAATGAATTATGTTTCTAGCCATGCTATAATTATTTAAGTATGACTGGCAAAATTTCCTAATGTGAATGAGCTCCTACTGCCTCTGGTAATAAATTTAAGGAATTACATAAATGGGAATTAAATTTATTTTCAGGCAAATCAACTTTTTAGCAGAGAGGCCTGAGTGTTAAATGTTTGCCACTGTTGCATTATACTTCCTTGATAATTATTTATTATTTACACAGTACCAAGAGCCACTGACACAACAAACTTTTACCTCCACTTGCTGAGAGAAAAAGCAGGTTAAACTCATGGGGCGTCTTGGTTGTCCCTGAAATTCAATAACACTGCTGTCAGAGCTGAGCTACTCCAGAGTGAAATGGCAAGAACTCATTTCCAATCCTATTACACATACTAGGTTAATAATGCCTTGCTTCACCTGTGGCTCCATTTAAGCTCTTCTATTATTTGTAGGTACCACCCTTTAACTTGAGGTACTGTAAGTCCATCATGTTTGGGGCCATCTGATGGGGAGCTTCTATGCTTTCTGCATGTAGGAGGAAGACGTGGTAGAACATGCAACTAATAGCCTCACAGAATTACAGAGTCATTTAAGTCTCAATGCATGCCTCCACAATGAGCCAAATTCAACAAAAGGACAATAAGCAAAGACTTTTCTGGAGATATTTGGGGCTGATGCATTTATAGTCTCCCACGGCAGTTCTAAAGCTGTGCATTTTACAGCATGAAAACAGAAATTATGAGGGGGGTTTCTGGGTTATCCCATGCCAGCAATGTAAATCGGATTTGCAGGGCTGGATTAAATGCTTCCTCCTCCCTGCCCAAAGCCATGGCAGTGTTTTTGACAGTGTATAATGGCCAGGAGGCAACTGCAGGGAGAGGAATCCCTGGAAACATTCAGGGTCAGGCTGGATGGGGCTTTGAGCAGCACAACCTATCCTCACTGCAGGTGGGGTTGGACTATATGATCTTTAAAGGTCCCTTCCAACCCAAACTATTCTATGATTCTATAAAGGCCAGGGAGGATCTGCAGCTACCTGTCATCATGGGGGGTACACCACACCATGTCATGCCACTGCTGTCACTCTGATACTCATCCTAAATGGCCTCATGGCAGCTTCAGGGAAGGGCAGCACAGCTACCCTCTTGGGAAAACCAGACCACAGTGCACAAAGCCAAGAACAGAGTGGGGAGCCCATTTTGGTCCTACTTGTTCATGTTCTGCTACTTCCTTGCCAAATCTCTCTGACCAGAGGACTATGAACAGGCAGAGACAGATATTATTGTGGGAGAGGGGGAGGCAAAAATTGTTCATAGTATTTGTAGGGGTTTTTTGCTTTTAAGTATCCTTTATGAGTAATGGTTATATCTGCTGTATAGAATTGCACTTGGACCCAACCATCACATTCACCCATACCATAGATTTGCAGGTCCAAGTCTCCTGTTGCTGGGTTTGAAAGCACTTAAATCTCCTATACCAAGGGACTCACTGGCAATGTAAAGTAAAATCAGATCTCAGAGAAAAGAATCAATGTAAAGCATGACAAGAACAAGTAATGCATCTCAGTAAATGTGCAAAACAAACTTTCTTTTTGCTTCATTATCAAGTGAGAAGAGGATGGTAGGCTCCTACAGGCAGGGCTTGGTTCACAGGCAGCTGGTCGTGGCCCCACACCTCTGTACCATGCAAAGTGGTTTACACTCTGCCTCACTGTTTCCCAGTCAGCAGGAAGGGAAGGTGTGCTGCAAGGAAAGAGGAGTTAACACCTCACTTTCCTGGACCAGGAAGATGTAACATGTGGGGGCACAACTTGTTTCCTTTCCATGAAACAGATCTCTGCTTTCGAGCACCAGTGAAATGCTAATAAGCAAAGTACTGCATCTGTAAGTACCCAGTAACAGTATTACCCCATCTGCAGATACAGCCCTGAGGGAAGGTGGCTAAGGGTCACTCAACCCAGAAAATCAGCTGGCATCACAGTTAGGTAGCTGCTAAAGCCGGAGGGCCAGACTCAGCCTGTCTGCTACCACTCCATTGTAACGTACATCCTCTTTAGTCAGAGATGATGCAGGAGCCACCAACTATCCCCTTGGCACCAGAGAAATTGATCTCAGGAGGCTGGATCCCACCACTTGGCTCCTTGTGCCAGGAAGCTTGAGAGCTGATTTTTGTAGGAGCAGCTAAACAAGACAACGTCAGCCATCTGGATGATAGAAGAAGAAGAAAATATTACAGAAAAAAATATTGTGGTCCTGAGTGAGACCGAGCTAAGATTAGTGTGTGTGTGAAAAGAATCACAAGGTCAAGCTGGAAAGCTGCTTGAAGCATGGTTGCTCTTTGTGGCTGAAGACAGCCGCGGGAGTGTCTGTGTGGTATGTGTGCAGATAAGTAAAATTTGGCCTCACTTGATAGCTCAGACCCTTATTCTGTATATAAATGGAGTAATAAAGTTACAAGAGAATTCTGCCTGGACAAAGCCTATCTCCCATGAATTCATTTGCCAAAAAAGGGTGCTGAGTGAGAGACCTTTGCCACAGATTTTGGTATCAGTGTGCACAGATCCCAGCACAGCCCACCGTGCTGAAGGAGAACACAAAAAGGATCAAGAATTTGAGCTCTGCATGTTGCCTGGCAGTTTGGTCTTCAGCAACTAGATCTGGTGTCCACCTCAGGAAACACAGGATGCTAAGGCAAGGACCAGGATTTCAGGATTCCTATGACTGACACAACTCTGACACAAGAGCCTTATCATTGCCTTCACCACCCAGGCTCAGAGAGCCAACAACCGAGGAACAACCACAGGGAAGACCGCAAAGCCCACATCCCAATAGCTGCAGTCATGGACTTTGAAACAAAAACATTCAATATATTAAAATGCCTAAGGAAACACACCTGTAACCTCTAGCGTTTGTGAAAGTAGAGATGGGTAATCATACAGGCTGTTGACTACCAGTTACAGAGCTATGTGAAAACTCGTTAGTGCAGTTAGAAACATAGCTATCTTGGTCTGAATTTGGATGCTACTCTCTTGTGCACATAGAGGTGGTTGAGAAAGTTAAATAAAATACATTTCCTTATATAGCAGAAAGCTTTTAGGCTACAAGCATCCCATACCAGAAGGATTTTCAGCCTAAAAATTACATTATAATGACAATTCAGACATTAGTTCTTTGTTTAAGCCTAGGGGATTGAGCAGTTCTTAAAACACAATTCTTTTAATAAAAATAATAATGAAAAATAAATCCATGCCTATATAGAAAAGAATTATGGAAAAGTATCTCTTTAGAAGAGAGAAAAAGAGTTGAATAGTCTTTACTGAGAACTTACAGTATCTTTTAGTTTATGTTGTATGTTTCTACTATTTTTCTTTAAAATTATCTTACAGAATAGTGGGGACTCTTTTCTCTACAACTGTTCATGGTTCAGAAAAGTCAGTATACAGGTATACTTCTGTGTAAAGATTCACTTTCCATGAAAGCCCATTTTTTAAAAAAAAACATAGCTAGAATTAAAAAACAAAAGGAGTAAACTTTCTAGAGATGCAGCCAAGTGTGGAAGGTTATACTTTGTAAAACACCAGGAAACAAAGTTACAGTAATGTTCTTCTACAGGATGCAACTACTTAAGTTCCAGTGTCAGTAAACAGAGGGAACAAACATCGTAATTAATCTGCAGGCCACAATTTCCACCCATTACCCACAGACTAGTTAGGGCTCTTTTTGTCCCTAACGTGATTATAATTGATGAAGAGCATCAGTCTTCCTGAGCAAAGTCTGACATGGCAGAGTTGAGGCCACAGGAGTATCAGAAGAGGTGCTCTTTCCTTCTACAACACCTTTATCCATAAAACAACTTCCAGAAGTAACTTCTGCAAACTGTTTTAGAGAGGAGGAATTATAAAGACACTGCTCACATTTTTATATTGAATGAGTAGCAATGTGAAGCTTCATGGTCTCTAGAAGGTCACCATACTTGCTGGCTTACTCAGTAAGATTCTTACTCTCAAGAGTTTGACTTGTAGGTGTTCATCAATAATAGCTCAAAGCTCATAAAAATCAAAAAAATAAATAAAATCAAACTGAACATGAGAACAGGGCTAGCATCTCCACACACAAATGCATCCTGCATTTAATTCTGATCATAAAAAAGTAATTTTTAAACAGTTCTGCTAAAGAGACCAAATCCACACATACAGTTCTTGTGATAATCCTGACCCAGTGAATACACAGCTCCGCACAGCTACCACCACTGCATGTGGTTCTGAATGGCAGTGTCAGTCCTGTCAATGTATTGGATGGCTAAAGAAAAAAGCTGTTAAAATGGGGCCTTTTTATTTGACAGGAAAGCAACACAGAAGAGAATATTGGGAATATTTGCATGCATTGGTACAGAAAGAATGAACCAGCTCACCCGATGAAGCCGTGTTGGACCGTGTGGAGTTTATGTACACTCACACCAGGAGCCCAGGTCCACAATGGCCACAGGGCACTGGTGTGTTCTGTTATAGACAAAAGTATTCTCTTCTGGCACAGCCATCAAAGCAATCACAACAGATGCAGAAGAATCCCTTGGTTATGGGATGCTTAGCAAAGCTTAGCAATGTTTGCTGTCAAGGATCAATTATACAGCACCCTTCTCTATGATGAAGTTCCCCCAGTTGCCCCTGTTTAGGGCAGGGTCTTCCTACATCAAGTATTTTTTGTGCCCAAGGGCGTGAATGGACAAGGCAGTAAAGAGAAAATGTTGCCCATGCTTTGCATCAGAAGACACATAAAGCTGGTGTTGTGGTATTCAGGCAATTCATCCCAAAATTTCTTCCTAATGGTTTTAAGAAGCTGTGAGTCTCCTGAGTGTAGGGGAGAAGGAGCCCTGGAGAACAAAGCAGGCAAGCGCACTGGAGGTGAAAGCACTGTTAGTGAAAGGATGCTAGCACCTGCACACACAAGGGTGAAGAGAAATTGCTGGCAGGCACTGCAATAAACCCTCCACGTCCACTTGGCAATCACACAGGCATCGTTTTTTATCACTCAGTATAAAAGTAGTGTAGAAGGCCCAGAAAATCATCCACAGAGCATAAAGTTAAACCAACAATACTGGCCAGCAACACATGATGCTGAACAGAATTCAGACTAGAATAAACGAAAACACAGTTCAGCCCCACAACCTTATGTAATGCTTGAGGAAGGCATGTGAGAACTTTAAAGGTAATTTAGAGGCTGGTATTTTAAAATTATTTTTAGTAATTTTCATTAAAAAAACCCAAGAGTTAAAATTAGGTAAGAGAGTTCAAACCCAACTCTGCAGTCTTATCAGAGCATATATTAAATATATCATAAAAAAAATCCAGCTATTTCATTATCCCTAATAGCATCTGCGAGTTTCGAAAACTGACATTTCTGTCAACATCTGAATTGGTCACTGGAGGTGGTAAATAAGATGATTTGCCACAGATGCGAGGAACCAAATCCTAGAGCTGTGCAGAGAACAAATAAGAGCTCTGTTCAAGCCACAGCAGAGCCTTCTTTCCTCCCCGTTTCAGGCCAAACGCACCCACAAACAGCTGCAATAAAGCCGTCACATCAGTTACGGCCCTAAGGCTGCTGGGGAACTGCACAAAGCTGCATTTACTTGTTAAAAATCATTGATTTTAGCTCCCCTCTATATCCACACACCACACAATTCCCCTGCACACTATAGCATCTGCTTAATTCTCCCAGGTTGGCTGTGGCGTACAATGACATACAAAAATCAATCAAAATCACTCGATACATCAGCAACCAAGGAAGAGGGGCTTCACGTGTGATCTCACCACTTGTTTTGTGGTGTACTTTTGCTGCCAGCCCAGCTAGCATGGAGACAGTACATTTCTCCCCTTTCCAACAATGTGATCTTATCTCAGGCAGCTGGCCTGCACTCTGCACTTTCATTTTTATTGTGTGGGTTCTCAAACTCTGATGCAAATAGTCTGCTGAACATCCTCCCTCCACGGCATGTGTGGTTTGTTTTTTTTTTCCCTCTTCAACCTCCTTCCACACAGCGCGCTCCAGCGTCAGGCTGGCTCCGGCCAGCTCCCATTGTTCACATTGTTATTTTCATGTCAAGGGCGTGAGGAATTTTTTTTTTTATTTTTTTTTTTCTGTCAGAACAACCATTTAAAGCCTAGGCCTTGAAAATACACTTGCCATTTGCAGGAAAACAGTTGCTGGATTCTCTGCAAGGCCAAAGATGAGGGACAGATCCATGCAGTTAAAATAAGTAAATGCTAATAAAAATTAAAGCTGAACCAAAGAAGGAAGCCATTTGCAGAAGAAAATGAAGACACCAAAAATTTAATTTGTTCTGCAGTGGCCTACATAGAAGACGAACTGCCACAGCAGATTAGATGAGCAGTCCACTGGGGCTGCCGTGCCAGCACCACTGTAGCTATCTCTAAAAGCGTGAGAGAAATGATGCGTGTGACCTGGAGTGACAAATGGGAAGAGGTAAGTAGCCAGCTAATTGTGCACGGCTGTGCATGATCTGTACAGGAGACTCCTTCCCAAAACCTGCTTGTGAGCAATTCCATCACTTATTTCTTCAGGTCCTACAGTACAAATGTTGCCTTGTGCTGCAAAATTGCCAGTCTTTCAACAATTAATCCACGGTGTTTATTTCATGTGCCTCCATCTCTTGCAACTGCAGCCTGCAGCCATTGACAAGGTGTTGGAAAAGGAAGCATATCCTTTGGTTAGCCTTACATTTACTTATGAATAGTATGAATCTTTTTTGGGGGGGAGAGGGGAAGGGGGCCTCACAGGAGGAAATGAAAATGTTTCACTATTCCTTTCACAGGTTTGGGGGCTTTTAAAATATTTTTAGATACTCATCTCCTTCACAGTTCAGAAAGCCTCAGGCCTGTCTCCTGTAACCTTGCTTTAAAATCTCTTACACACTGATCCTCCCTCCTCCTGTGACCGCTTTTATCACATCTTTTCCAACTGCTGCACTGAAGGAGATGGCAACCTTTCACATGATATTCCTGCCTGCCCTCAATTCTATTCCATGTAGGTTTACACCTTCTAGTTGAATTTTAATCCCCTCTTTAATACAACTGAGTATCCTGGCGACACCAGTGGTTATTGCGGTGTCCCTGAATACTCCACACCAGGTTACTCATATGAAACTGTAAGTGTTTGAAAGAAGAAAGTGCATGAGAATTACAGGAACCTTTGGACATTTGTAGGGTTTTCAGCTAATATGGAATCTCCTACTTCTCTTTGTACCTTCAGTAACCTTCAACCGTCTCCCCTCTCCATCTGTACTTGTGTTTGCAACACTTGAGGTACTCTTCATCCTCTACACTCATGTTTTGACCTGAAGCCCAAGGGAAGTCTTCCCACTGATTTTGTAGGGTTTCAGGCCATTTCCCAATTTACTTTCCACTCCCTCCTCTAAATCCTTCAAATCCTTACAATGCCCCTGGTTCAAGTACCAACTTCACCTAACCACGAGTTTCCTCTTAACTTTTCTTTGCTCTGAGTTGCCACCAGTCATCATTTGTTTATTCTATGGCTTCAGAGCATGCTCCTTGTTTGGAATAGCAGACACTTGCACTTCCAAATATTACTTCATCAGTTCAGGATAAATGCCCCTTGCCTAGTAGCTCCATATTTGCTTTCAAAGTTTTTAACAGAGGTACACCAAAAAGGTCTTAAAAAAATACAGGCACTTGGCCAGGAATGGTTCTCCAGGACAGTACACTGGCCTTTCGTACTCCTAATTATGCTCTGAAGTGCCTCAGCAAGCAGTCAAGAGCAGGCACCACAACAACAACAACTTCCCCTCATCACAAACAGCTAGTTATAACTGGCTAAAATACAACAGCTATTCATAAAGCTCTCTGGTCCTTTAAAGAAACAGACAAGTCTTTTTATGCATTTATGTACTAGTACCTTTGAGTCCTAGCAATTTTTTGAATTTCAGGTTCTCAAGAAGCTTTACATCTTCCTCTTTAGATACTTCGTTCTCTGTTAAAGAGACACAGACAGGTTAAAATTGTATTTACAAATATCAGCTTTCCTCTCCTTGTACTAAGCTGCTACCGATATGATACTTTTCACTTTGGCTCATTTTGAGCAACCCCAGGTTTTGATCATGCTGTTCTGCATATTTCTAGCCAGGTTCCAGCATGTCACTATTGATGGTGAGGGAAGGCCTTTTCACCTCTGCTGGCAACAGATGCATCTAAACTATTCATCTCGTTCTAAAATAGATGCCTGTTTCATGCTCTTCCCTCAGCACATCCAGCAAACCTTCCTCTTCCACTCATGCTGCATACATCTCCACACATGTTCTCCTGGATAGTAGCCTACAGAACTATGGCAATGGTTCAAGGGCTGGCAGCAGAAGGCAACACAAGCTCTGACAGGGTACAATGAGTAGATGGGTCCCAACTGTGCTCATGGTGGCCACCTGAACAGAGAAATGATCACCCTTTGTCTCACCCAGTTGCTCAGCCCTTCCAGGTGGGAGAGAAAGGAATGATGGGTACCTCTCCACTAGCACAGCGGTTGGGATGGTAAGTTTGGCATGACTGTGGGGTAGGTCAGATGTGAGGTAGACAAGAACTGCTCCTTTCTCAGAGTTACCCACTGTAAGTGTGCGGTCACCATTATTGTTACAGTCATGACTCTCAAGGCAGCTTCTCTTCCCATCCCATCCTCTCACCCCATGGAGGCATGTGAAAATTATGCTATTTGCCCCCAGAAGTGTACAGGAACCAACATGTGTGCACAGCTGCATGCAGGAGTACAACATGGAGCTACCAATGCTCTCTCCTAAAACCTTCCCTCATGCTGGGGCAAGATGACCAAGAGATTGACTGTAGGAGAGGAGTAGGAGGTCTTGGTAAAGTGCTTTGCTACTGGCCTGTTATTCTTATTAAAAATAAGACTAGCAATGTTATAAAGGAAATTGCATTCCCCCGAATCTTGATGAATTTACCTGATGTGGGAAGAGGTCAGGTGATCTACCTCAAGTAAGTATGTGCTTCAAAGCCTTTGAGTGAGATATACCGAGACAGCGAGGGAAGCACCTCACTTTAAACAAAGTCTACAACCACACAGTTTGCTCTGCTTATAGTCATCAGCCCTCTAAACACTAATACCTTTGTCTTGGGCTTTGAATAATAAAACATGGCTTTATTTTACTTCTAGACCTGCCTGACACTGTGGAACAAGATTAATAAGGGTAGAAAAATAATAACAGAAGAAGACAGATGTGATGCAGAATGA
Source organism: Pachyramphus minor (assembly GCA_013397135.1). Classification (NCBI taxonomy): domain Eukaryota; kingdom Metazoa; phylum Chordata; class Aves; order Passeriformes; family Tyrannidae; genus Pachyramphus; species Pachyramphus minor. The sequence goes on from VYXB01002718.1 coordinate 458,845, forward strand.
TGTGCACACCAGAATTGTGCTGCAGGAGCTCAGGGGGCAGGAAGATTGAAGGACAGGTGGAGCAGGATGCTTACACTTTGTTGTGAGAACATAAATCTCATATAACCTGCACCTCCTCTCCATATTCTTCCAAAACAGCTACTGGGGTACAGGCACAGAGCTCACAAAGGACATTTCTACACACCTTCCTTCATGTCATTTGCCAGCCAGGACATAATTTCACTTCCAAACCTTAAAGAGGGATACATACATTTTGGTAGGCATCAAACAAGCTGTCCTTCATGCACTTGGATTAGGTGACACGTTTCTCCAGTGGAATGATGTCAGGGACACCAGCCTGACCCCACACCCTGAGTCTGGGATTCATGTGCAGAGGAGGAGCAGGACTCTACTGCCCTGCTCTTCTCTAGTAAATGATGCTGCTTCTTTCAGACTTATGCTCTGTTGTGCTCATAAAATTCACTTATAGCCACTATCAAAGTGTTAGTAATTACTTAATAATAATTAGCCACAGTAGTAATGGATATAGGCCCCCAAGGAGTACTCTCATTTTTCCTTTTTTTTGGACATTGACATGACTGAGAAAGAGTTATTTCTCAATAAAGCTGGAGCTACTGTTTCCTCCAGTTTTACTCATCCCCCTGAATTTTGATTATGCAATTGATAAGATTGGGGAGGGGGGGCAGACAACAAAAAACACAAACAAACAAACAAAAAACCCTAAACAAACAAAAAAAAAACAACCAGAAAAAGGTCTGAAAGGAGTCAAAAGACACAAAAAAGAGCACTGAATTCCATTTTCAAAAGTGCTACTATATAGTCTTTGCATTTGTCAGCTCTCCAAAATATCTTGGGCTAAAAATTTTGCATTGTTTTTATTCCAGCTGAGGAATGGTGCCCTTGACCAGTCTCCTGTGTTTGTCTCTTTTTTCTTGAGAGAGTATTAAGTGAAGAATTAGACAAATTTACTACCCAGAAAACACAATGACTTACTCACAACCAATATAAAGGACACATGCAATCTGATACATTCACTGCAGATTTATTCCTGTCTTACTAGTTCTTGGGAGGCCTAATTGGCAAGGATTTCCTAATGAGCTAAAAAGAGAGAAGACTGAGAATGGAGTGGGCGAGCACCATCCCATGCTTTGGAGGCAACCACTCTATTTCCTAGTGGGGCTGGGTTTCTGACCCCTAAAAGACATAAAGGGGGAGAATGTGAAGAGAAGTGAAGAATGAGCATAGACCTGACCTGCCAGGTAAGAAATTTCCCTTGGGAAGGCAACAAACTCCCTGCTGAGCATTTGTAATTTCTCCCTGTCCCTCCAGGTAAGACAGTACTACCAGAGGCATGGTCATGCCTCTCCTTAATTTTATTCTTCTTTGATACAGAAGACATTTCTTATATTTGCATTCTTGACCTCTAAGTTTTAGAAGCTGCAGAAGATGAAGCATGTTTGAGTGAGAAATAATGACTTGATTTGGAAGGGTTAAGTTCTTCTGTAACAGATGACCATATAATTCTTTAAAATTACATCCAATTAATTGCTAGTAACAAAGAGTATTTACAGCAGATGGAGTTGCTGGGAATACCCCTGTGCTTCAGTGTTGCTGGCAAGGAAAAGGCTTGTCAACATTGACCATTTTTCTGTGGCTCACTTTGTACACCCTGTTTGGGCTGATGCCGCCAGGGGTGGTAATACTGCTGAGAGGGGTACACAAAATGCCTATCAGAAAGCTACTTCTCCCTAATCTAACTATAAAAGTAAAGATCATGGTCAGAATAACTAACTCAGACACCCCAGCCTCTGAGAGCTCAGGAAGTCATTTAAAAAAACTGCTCAGTCCCACCTTTCATGAACCAGTTTCTAGTTAAGAGAGAGCTACAGGGATGGAGGAAGAAGGATGAAGAAATGAGAGGAGGTATAACAAGGTATANAGCCCCCGCCGTGGTTGGGGCTGTCTGGAGGTACCTACTGAGAGCCCTGCCCTTGATTCCTGCAGCTTGGGCAGGGCAACGCAACACACCAGACCTGTAGCTCAGACTGCACCATGCTCATCAAACCTGCTTATGACATCAGGAGTAGCAAAGGGATCCCAGCTGTCTTCTCTGACTAGCACGGGATTATCCAAGATGCACAGAGCAAGGGTATCACAGTATCAGTGCCCGTCCAAGGCACCTCCATGGCAAACCCCCCTGTCTTCAGTGCCCCTATTACTCACTAGGGCAGCAGACCACTGAAGACCTTATTAGTCTTATCTTCCTGTATTCTTTTGGCTGAAATAAGACATCTTATCCAACCAAAAACAGGGAACGTGGTAGACATGACCACATAGCCTCCACATAGCATAAAGCAGCAGGTGAAAAAAAAAAAAAAAGCAAATGAACAAACAAACAACAACAAAGAAAAAACTATAAAATCAATATTTTGGCAATATTTTTCAAAATTTTATCTCACTAAAGAAGTTTCCTCAGGAACAAGGATATACACGGGAGCCACCACCATTACCCTTCAATCCCACGCCACATACTCCCGCTACCACATACAGACACTTCCTTTCAGAGTAAGCTAATGCCTTGCCCCCAGGAGGGACATTCTATATACCTGGAGCCTTTGGAAATGAGCATTAGTCCGCTTTCTTTCCCCTGGACAATGCTCTGTCCTCTTACATGCTTTTCCTTGCTTATAATCCTCATGGCCTTCACTTTTCCCCTCCATAGCTCACTAAAGAGTCCCTCTGCCCTGTGTGAAGGTCTCCTGTATCCCATTACTGACCATGGGAACCTCCTAATCCCTTGTACTCAGTTTTCATCATTACAGATGAAATGCAGATTGAGGCCTCCCAGGGCATCAGACTAAACAAATCCTGTGACTTTCAGCTAACCTTCCACTGAGCAGCACTGTAATATTCACTTACAGGCACTGCAAGTACAGAAGCACTTTTTAATAGTAATAAAAATAACGTACTTTTCACTCTGCTGAAAACATGGAAGATTTCCAGAAGCAAGTCAGGCAGTCAGCCTCCCTTCAACACCCACTCCTGCAGGCGTGTGTAGGGAAGAAGTTCACTTTCTGACATAGAAGCCTGTCATTCCTTCAACCCTTCTCTCTTCTGTGATGCACACATACCCACTCTTATACTTTTTTCCTGGATACCTTCCCTCCTTCAGAGATCAACTGAACTTCCCATCCTGATCACAGACCTCTACATTCAAGGTGTAGCACAGAAAGTAAAAAGAGCATCTTTTTATAAGGCCATAGCAACAATCTAGACTCTGATTCAGTGAAAGAACAGGTCAGTCACCCTCTCCACACCATTATAAATTAACTTTAAGTGATAAAATTATTCATTCAGTCTTTACTACCTCCTCTGATAAAGGCTGTGTTGGCCAATTACTTCAAGGAATGCCACATTACAAATTGGAACTAATTCACTTAATTGTTTTATAGATCTGCGTTCATCAATTTTGCATAGGTTGTTTTGTTTTTAGAGCTAATTTCTAATCCTAACTCACATCACAGACACATATCTCTGCTTGGATTAATTAAGATCTCAGAGAGAACCTTCTGCTCCATTACCCTCTGTTACTGATTTATAAAAGAGGCCATGAAGCAATATTTTTAATGATAATGAGGGGGATATTTTATCCCTTAATGCCATTCCTGGTTCCTGTGCCTAAAATGCAGAGTGACATGGACATTTTGGGGGATTAGGAGAAAATCTTTGCTAGCTGTATGGCATTCTTCACTGGCAGATGCAACCCTTAATTTTTACCTCCATAACAAGCATTTTGGTTAGTGATCCTTGATTCTTCGCTTTCAAACAGTAACTGGAAAGAGGAGCGAGACCACCATCACCCAACACTAAGGGGACAGAACACCAGAAACAGGACCAAAAGTCATAGGGTCATAAGGGTCATAGGAAACTAAGGCCATCACCAACAGATGGAGACAGAACGACTATTCAAGCCCTGCACGTAAGGACAAGAGGAGTGTGGGAAAGCACTGAGGAAAGACCCCAGGCCAAGGGAGTTCTCCTGCAGGCACTAACCAAGCTTTTCAGCCTCCTCAGATTAGAGTAACCACCTGGGTTTATCTTACACAACCAAAGCAAAAATGCCCACATCAGCTGTGACTCACTGATCAGAAAAATCCAGCAAGGTGTGTAGTATAACATTGAGGGTTTGCCTCTACAAATGCCGAAGAGCTGCAGACCTTGGGAGGACAGCTTGCATTTCCATGGGATGAGACCTTGGTAAAGAGAGACACTTTTTCCCTATTGTGCTCTTCATTGCCTGCTTCTCTGCACCTCTCAGCACCTGCTCACAGTTATTTTCACTTAGAAAATTAGACAATCAAAAAAGGTTATCTTCATTTTAAAAGGTTTACCTAATCTCATCCAACCTCAATTTTAACTGTTATTTTTGCTAAGTTAAACAGAATTGGCAAAACAAAAGTGTTTGTCTTTTGTTTATCTACAACATCATCCCACATAAAATACACAGTCAAAAGCAGGTCTGCTTCTTTCCAGAATCACCAAGGAGCTAGACGAGTAGCCCACAGCACCCACTGGAGGACTACCTGGGACTGGTCTCTCCAGGCACATCTGTCTCTGCATTTTATACTAATTGGACAAAAATTTAAACCAGAAGTGATTTCCCCTACATCACACAAAAAACTTAACATAACAGAGAAGCCCTGACTCCTTCAGAACCTATAAGTAACATCAAAGAGGTGAATGGGCCATGTAGGTAGTTGTGTGCACCATCAAGCCTATAGAAACCATATCCCACTTGATAGTTCGTACAAGTCTGTTAAAAAAGGATGTTTATCTCAGAGTGCTAACTGATATCTGCCATTTTTGAGAGATTTTTAACAGGAGACTGTGTACCATGACTCAGCTAGTGCCCTTATTTTCAGACTCAGGAATAAGAGTTTTTATGAGTTTTGGATTAAATACTTTTGGTGTACAAAGAAAATTATTCAGCTTTGCTACATTTTTTTTCCATATTTTATGTTTCTTTATACCAGCTCAAGTTTGGTAAATCATCGTAAGGGACGCACAAACTGAAGCATACAGCATTTACATTAGTAGCTATAGAACGAGAGAGATATAATCCATGTTGTCTAGCATTTCTCCACCAAACTGAAGAGCAATTTTACTCCTGCTGAAGCCCTAATCTATATGAATTCCTCAAAAAACAGGCAGAGTTGCTCTGTCTAATACCACATGGAAGACGTATATATTCATGAGTAATTTGATAAAAAAAGTATTTTGCAATTAAGATGGGGTTGACAGGTACAAGTGGAATCAGGCTAATTGTGTCTGATTGGATCAAAATAGTATTCAATCCTCGCCACTAAAAGAGAACAAAAGGAGAACCTGCTTGGATTTTACAGAGTACTACCCGGAGGCCAAATTTTCTTACCACCAGTGCCAAGATGCAGTGCTCTGTTGATTCTGTAGGTGCTCAGAGCCAGACAGGACCTTTCCAATGTTCCCTGAGATACTGCTAATGAGAGCACCATTCTGCTACAGAGCTGCCCAAAGATGATGGCCTTTATTCTGTAGGACTAGTTCAGTGACACTGGTGGCTCTGACTTCTGCAGCTGAGTAAAGACAACAAAGATGGACTCTGTACTTGCAGAGTACTTCTGGCATTCGTTTGCTCACACATGCCATTATTTCCTATCCACCCAATGTCCCTGCATTTCATCCAGAACTCTCGGTTCCCAATAGCCAGGTCTTTCCATCTGGTCCTACGAGCACTTACTTGTAAGTAAACAAGGGCCTCACAGCAAGGAATACTTGAAGGAGGTATCTGCAAAATAAATATGCATGCACATGCAAACAGGTATGTGGTGATTCAGTTCACACTCCTTAAATCCTACACAGCCTGTATGAAGCACCACACAGCAAACACAGAACTACCTGATCTGCATGTAAAAGTCCTCTTCCAGCTTAAGGGGAATGCCTGGGCAATGTGAGGTGAGAGCTAATTCTGCACCAGTGTCTCAAGCCTTTCCAGGACAGGAAAGGCAAGGCCAGATCAGCACATTGGAGAAATCACTTCAAGGGATCAGACACAGCAGCCAGCGACAAACGCCAAATTAGGCCCCACCCTGAGACCTAAGGACTGCCCAGCTCCCGAACCCTACAGACAGAATTGCATCCACCTTTTCCAGACTCACTATAATGATGGCAATTTCTCTGCCATGATGTCTCAAAAGCCATGTAGCAGAGCAAGCAAAGCTGAAAACACTCTTCCTGAGTTTATTACTATGTTATAAGCAATCACCTTTGCCTCCATTAGATTCCTACACAGACAATCTGGATGTTTTCCTTCTGTTAATTTAATAGGAAAAATGTACATGCTCTATTTCCCATTAAGTTTTTCACAGATGTATTTTCCAGATGCTTCTGATGATCACCTCTTCATTCAGATCCTCCTTCCCAAAGACAAGGTTATTTAAAAAAAAAAAAACAACAACAACAACATTTACTGTCTCCATGTTTACCTGACAACTTTTTCTTCAGGATTAATGGGGGATGAGGCGGGTAGGGAAGTTATTTGTTTGCTTTAAAATGAAAACAGGCAGGCTTGGAGAACAGAGAGAACGAAATCTCATAGGGCTCAAGCAGTCTTTCAAAAATTCCACACAAGTAGCTTAATAGCACCAAAGGTTGATTCATGCAAGAAATGATACATCAAAGGCATATAATTTTTAGTGTTACTTCAAGAGCTCGGTCTACATATATGTCCTTATGCATAATCAAGGCCTGCAATACAAATTAAAGCTGAGTCAGACTACAAAAAGGCTGTTTCATTCTCTAACATGAAACATATGTTAAGAGCATGCTCTCTTTACAAATTTCAGCAAAAATTTGGAGTAAATTGATTTAGATACCAGCATGAATTTAGACACCAAATTCCTCGAAGAAGATATCTCTATTTATATCTTTCCACCCTGTTCTCTAAGTGGTTGTATTCCATCAAAGAGAAAATGGGTAGCAGAGTCTAAACTGAAAGTTTAAAACTATTTAGTAATTTTCGATGCCCCCTCTGAGATGCTTTGGATGTGCCAAAACTGCAGAAAATAAAAGCTCATCATTTTCTGTCCAAATTCAGCTGTAAAAGCTGAGGCACCTAGCTCTGTATTTGGTCACATTCAAGTTCAAATACCAAAAGTTCCAGCACATAATTCATACTCCTTCCTGAAATCGTGATTCCTATAGTCAATATGGCTAAGCACTTAAGTGTACACAGCTTGATATCCTAGGTTTCATTTCAGTTGCATTTACCTCACATCTCTGAAAACCATACTATTTCTATTTAGGAGTCTTAACATGGAATTAAGTGTAGCATGATATTTAACAGCCCTACAAGTTCTATTGGCCAGAGGTCTCAATAGTTTATTACAGTAATAAGTATCACAATCCTTTCATAGATGAGAAAATTTAAAGTGAGAAAGACATCTTATTCCAGTGGAGATGGTCTTTAAAGAAGAGTGCTGCTTTAAATGGGAAATGTTCAAAGACTGCAGTATTACAAGCTTCTACAAAGATAACACATTGGTGACCCTTCAGTCACCAAACACGTTACTAAAGTTGAGTGAAAAATTAGTCAGATATTTAACGGAGGCAAGACTTTCTTGGAAAACTAAAGCTGCAATTTCATAGCAAGAGATCTGAATGATATCAACTAAAAGCAAAATAGCAACCATTAAGCAATTAATCTTCTGATAAATAGTCCTGACAGGGAATTTCCTCAACAGAAAAAGGTAGGCCAAAAAAGTCTTGCACCATTAAAGTGGCTCATTTGGGAAATTTAATCCTTTGACAGTACTGGTGTATAACATCAATCTCCTAAATGGCTGAAGGTTGGTCCCATGTACCATCAAGGACTCTGATTTAAGAATCTAAGGATAAAAAGTGACACTAGGAACACCCTAGAGGTGGGCATCCTCCAACTCAAAGCAAGAACCCCTGAGATAGCCATGATTCAGAGAACAATTTCTATTGCTGCAAATAAAATAGCAGTCAAAGAAGTATCTGTTTCAGATCTCAGTTAAAGCTACACTGAAACAGCTAAATACCAGTTCACTTACGTAGCTTGCTGATTTGCTTTCTACATTCCAACATTTCCAGTTGAATGTGAAGATGTATGTTTCCCAATTTCTCTCCTGTTTCATCTTCTGCGTAAAGGTAGTGCTGAGCATCACATCATAGCAGTTGCACCCTTCTTCTTTTCAAACTCCAGGCCAAGGTTCTGTTTACACATGTTGACAGAAATGCTTTTGATAAGCATAAACTGCAAACAGAACTTGGCCAGAGAATCAAGGCTTAACAAACATGGCTTCAATAAGGTGCTCCAAAAGAAGTTGCTTGTTTTGGTTGGGGTCTTTAGAAAATTATGAATTTGAAAGTGGCATATTTTATGTAGTTGTCAACAGTTTTTTATTGCTTGTTGCTCTGTTGCTGTTTTGTATTATAAAGAATTATTTGTCAGGGAAAAAAAACCCAAAAAAAATCTGCACTTTTGGGGCAAAAGAGGTACCCAAGTGCCTTTAGACTATGTAGGATGGGGAAATACTTATTTTACTCGTAACTTTATGGAGTGAGAAATAAATGGGTGGTTCTTGTTTCCTTTAACCTTATTTCCTGCAGTGTCACCATGCCAGTGCAAAGAGCACTCCACCTTCATGGGCTCCAAACAGCTCAGAAAAGGAGTAAGTTTCTGCAGTAGAAGTCTATCTCCCCGCACAAAACAACAAATTCAGTTGTTAACCAGACTGTTTAAATCTAGGCTAACTCTAGGGACCTCAGCAGACTTACTGAAGATCCATGTTAACAAATGTGAATATTAGATCTCTTGTTCTACACGGGTGAACAATTATTAGGGAGAATGTAACAAACCAGACATAATACCTTAATTACAGTTTTTTCACACAGGTCTCTACCCTTCACAGTATATCTAGCCTTGACATCTGACTAAATATTTCTGCTCAGGAAGCCAGGTAGGTAGGCTGGCTGGTTGCTCGTTGGCTGGCAACCCCACTGTCGTGTTTAAAGGTCTTTATAAATTATCGTCAGTGCTTCACGTAATTGTTTTTTCAACCTGGCCAGGTTTCTGTGCACTCTAATTGTTCTATATCAATGTGGTAAACACTTCCTGCAGACAATTTGTTAGGAAGTTTGGATTTTATATAACCCAGGAAATGAAGTCACCAGACCTGTGGGCTGCCTGTAGTGATTCAGCCCCCCGGTTCCTGCAATAAGCAGGCACTTCAGAGACAAAAATCTAGAGGCAATGACAAAGTAGCGGAAAGAAAAAGGGTGCATACTGGTCTCTCCATGCACTCTATTCATATTTAAAAACTTAGAAAGTTGCAAAAAACTTCCACAGACTTCCAGCCATTTATTTTTATCCTTGATGCCAAAATTATAAATAAATTCTGATCCTTCTTCTCCTCTTGTCTTCATTGCATTGGGGAACAGAATGGGACATGATGCGTAGGAGGGGAATTGAAGTTTCTGCCTTTATCTTTTCGCTAAAGAAGCAGTGCTTTTTTTTTTCTTTATTTCATATTTCTATTGATTACAAAATACACATGTCACTTTCTATTAACTTCCCTGCTTTTGCATCATGGATCACTTTTCAATGCTCTGGAAAAATGCTATATAGCTACAGCTAGTGCAGCTTTCCCTGAAATGGCCTCAGGGTTCTGAAAAGTTCATAGCTTTCTAGTTCAAAATTAACTTGGATTTGACCATCTTTGGAGCTTTCTGCAGGTTTAATTTGTTTCAGAAAGCCTATGAGAAAATTCAGGGAAGTGTAAGATGTTAGGCATTGGAATAGGCTGCCCAGAGAAGTTGTGGACTCCCCCTCCCTGGAAGTATTCAAGACCACATTGGATGAGTTTTGAGCAACTTGTTCTAGTGGAAGGTGTCCCTGCCCATGGCAGGAGTGTTGGAAGTAGATGAGCTTTATGGTCCCTTCCAACCCAAACAATTTTATGATTCTGACTTCAAACACAATCTGCTTTTTACTTGAATAACTGTTTCTTGGGAAAAGAGGATAAGAGGACCAAATTAAATATTTCTGGAACTTGAAGAAAGCGGTGGACTGCTGGGATCCTCCCAATGAGTGCTGTCTTAATGTACACCTGTACTGGGTTTATGTGGCAAGTTTTATGCAGTGGGGGAGATACAGGGGTGGTGCCTGTGAGAAGCTACTAGAAGCTTCCCCATGTCCAATAGAGGCAATGCCAGCTGGCTCCAAGATGGACACGCTGCTGGCAAAGGCTAAGCCCATTATTGACAGTGATAGTACATATGGCATAACATACTTAAAGCAGGGCAAAAGTTACTGCATGGCAGCAGTGAGAATATGTAAGAGAACCAACACTGCAGACACCCAGGTCAATGAAAAAGGAAAAGGAGGAGGTGCTCCAGATGCCACAGAAGGGATTCCCCTGAAGACTGTAATGAAGACCATGATGAGGTAGCTGTGCCCCTGCAACCCATGGAGGACCCCCCACTGGAGCAAGTGGATGCCCAAAGGAGACTCTGACCCCATGGAAAGCTCATGCTGGGAGCAGGCTACTGGCAGGACCTGTGGACCAGTGTAGAGAGAGGGGAGCCCATGCTGGATTTAGTTAAGATTTGGTTTTATTTCCCACTATCTTTCTCTGATGTGATTGGTAGTAAATTAATTTTTCCTGAGTCAAGTCTGTTTTGCCTGTGATGGTAACGCGAGTGATCTCTTCGTGTCCTGATCTTGACACACGAGCCTTTCATCATATTTTCTCTCCCCTGTCCAGCTGTGGAGGGGAGTAATAGAGTGGTTTTGGTGGTCACCTGACATCTAGCTAGGGTTAAGCCTTGCAGCAACCAAAATAATTTCTACTTGACTTGCTGAGAATTGCTACATTTTGCACCTCAGTTTTAGCATTGTCCTTATACAGGTGCTCAAAATTAGATTTATGCTTTTGCATCTTGTCCATGCCTTCTACTTCATCTAACATTAAGATTATATTGTTTGTTTTAATTACCAGAAATATTAATTCTTGATGCAATCCTCTTCCTTGAAAGATTTTTTACCTTCTTTATGAAATGTACAAAATTGTCTCCTTCGCTGAGAGTGGATCTCCTGAGTCATGCTCTTCAGCACCCATGGAAGTTCTTGTCTAGTTTTCACCACCATGTGGCTGTGATGTGTGACCTCCAAACGGTCTTCCACTAAAGTCCTCTAACTACACAAGAGGAACCAAAATATTAGTAAGCAGAACAACATTTCCTCCCAATGGTCATAACAAATGTCTTTGCAAAGGAGGAGGAAAAAGAGACCAAAGGGAAAATGTAAAAAGACTAAAGGAATTCCACACTACAGACAAAGGAATAATCCTTGTCTGCCTAATATCCTGGAAAATATTCCCCATTTAATAAAGACTTAATCAGGAAATCTGTTAAATCCATGTATAATCCAGGGGTAAGATCAAACCACAACATTATCTGCTTCTGAATTGACTGCCTTTAGGGACAGTTGTTGGCACGTGAGGATTTCTGCACGTATCAGTTTTCTACAGAGGAGCAATTTCCCTGCAAACCACTGTCAGTTCTTCTTCCTGTGTGATGCTTACCGTTGATGCGGGTGGGCACACTTAGGTGTCTTCTCTCTTATCCATGCAACACATAGGCAGAGGGTTGAATTGGTACAGCTCCTACTACCAGCCGTCCCACTACTGCTGTAACACCCTTCTCCCACAATTACATCACAACTGCAAATCTCTGTCTGTTGCTGGCATGCACAGTTTAACAGAGTGTTACAATATCCTCACACTACTGCAAACACTATCAGGGCTTAGCACAAGCCAGTATTTGCCTGTGAACTCTCACTGACTCCAAAATCAGCAAAATGTAGCCAATTCCGTATCTGGCACATTTCTTTTCTGGCAGGGACAACAGAAAAATCTGAGTTGGAGAGGAGAAGGAGAAACCTGAACGATCACACTGGGGTTAAAAAACCAGAGTGGCAGCAAGCAGATGAGGAGAAACAAGGAAAGGTCTGAGTCACCCTTTGTGCACTTGAATACTGACTGGTCAGATGAGGCTTTAGGCTATCCTATCCTATCCTACCCATTACAACATTGCATATGCAGGGAATGAGAAACAGGTACTTAGAGTTTCTTGACAAATACCAGTTAAAGCAAAATAAAAAGCAGGTAGGCCTAGCATGTGTGGAGATAGAAAACAGGTAGTGAAAGATACAGCACCAACAGTCTCAGGGGAATAAGGAAAAAGAGAGAATATTGGCTCCCCCCATTACAGAACAAAATCATCTGCCATTAAGTGCCATTTAGATGTGCTTACCCTACTTTGATTAAATGCACGTAGCCACTTTCCTTTTACTGTCTTTGATATTTCAAAGCTATTAGCTATACTGCAGAATTTACTATATTTTGTTCAATTTTGCTCACTGAGTTTTTTTCTCTTCAGAGGCCACTTGATCCAGGAGCCGATTAAAATTCGTCTTCAAATGATGACTGGAAATAAAATTTGAATTTAAAAATAAAATAAAATCCTTCAGGAGAGCATCCTGCTGACAGCCAGTCCTACTGAACTTAATAGGAATATCCCTGGAAATTAAGCAAGCCTGGTTTATCCTTCCATTACCCTCAATGCTGATATTTATTAATTCCCAAGCATAATAACAATTCTGTTGCATGTTTTTACATATTATGTATGCAGTCACACTGCTAAGTTCTTCATAGTTGGAAAATAGATTCAGAGCTTCAAATGGGTAAGAGAGGCAACAGTCATAAGTAAATCCCAAGGGAGAAACAAAGGGACTTAATAGCAGGCTATTATTAAACTCTATTTGATATATTAAAAAATCACAAGGAAGCCTGTCAAAAAAATTACCATGATCAAATAAATTACAAGGAAAAGCTGCCAGTCATGTCTTGCAAACTGGTACGGCAGAGACACGACGGGAAATAAAGTGCCCAGAGCCCAGTACAAAATCAGGCTTGCACTGTCAAACACACGCCTGTCCTGCTTGTGGACCCCCTGCCTTCATCCAGCCTGCACTGGCTGCCCCCTCAGCACCTCATCCTTCACTCCAGGCTGGCCATGCAGTGGCTAAAGGTGCTGCAGAGGCTCAGCATTGGGGCTGGGAGCCCCACTCCCACTTCATTCCACCTCCTCCCCAGCAAAACTGTTCTTCTCCTCAGCTCCTTGTTATCTCCTGCCTACGCACCCGCTGTATTCATATGTACTTTGCCACTTTGCAAAGTGCTCTTGGGATTACTTAGGTACTGCACCAACCCGAAGTTGCTCCATTTTACAGCACTACAATCCTGGCTTCATAAAACTTAGCCTTACATAGCGGAGAACTGCCAGGGAGATTAATTCCAAAATGATCCCTTTAAAGTGCACAGTGTCAAAACTGCACAGTGGATCATAATCAGTGCTTCTTCAGTGAAAAAGCCATTTCTCCCTCAAGAGTTTTTCCCAGTGAGGCACCTAAGGGCTGGACTGGGGGGAAACCAAGGCTGGACATACAGCCTCTTCTCTCTCCTTTGCTCAGTTGTGCAGTACTACCCAGGTGCAGCTGCATAAGCCAAGTATCTCTTTCTGCAGTCCTCCATACATACATTTCCCAGGGATAAGTGACTATGAGTTTAAAACAGGAGCAGTATTACAGTCTACTGGTGTAACAGTATAGCAAAGAAAAGTTTAGAGAAAGAATCAGTACTTTTACAGGTAACTTGGAAAAGCTGGAGAAAAAAGAGAAACATCTGAGAATCTAGGGCCTTTTTCAGATTTTAGAAAGCTAAAGGCTGCAGCAGGGGGAATTTGAGAGTTGAGACAGATTTTTACCTTCAGTTTTCTAATATCAGTGTAATCTCAGGTAATTTTTTCTCCTTCATTGCATTTACTAGACCTTTAGTTTGCTTCATTTCTCCCCAGATTGCATGTGGCATGCTGAACATCTGAAACCTAACAAATTCCAGTCAAGAAAAAACAGCCAGAAGCCTGGGTGGCTCTGGAACGTGTGTGCTTCCACATCTTGGTGCACTTCTTTAATTATTACACTTAAATAGAAGTTTAGAGAGCAAAAACATTGCTTTGCTTACATCTCCAGATGCTTCTTGCTTCCCCCATCCCCACCCCCCTACCTCCCTGCCAAAAGCACTGTCTCAGTTTAAGGCACATCAAGACCTTCTCCTTGGTTCCTTTTTTTCCCCCCTTAAACAGTTTTAATTCTTGATAACTTGTATGCTTGTATGCTTAGTTTGATCTTAGGGCTTTAGATGTGTTTAAACCATTTAGATCAATTCTAAGCCTTGGATTTCTTTTGCAGTTTCAACTATTCAAAACAAAAAGCAGCCCAAAGAAGGCCACAAAGGGAGCATGGGAGAGACAGCAGAGCTGCCACCATTTTATTCAATGGAATATTTATATTTATGGAATGCAGGTTGTGGCAGCCCAGGTGCACTGCCACCAGCTAAGGCTTTCTGTACCTGCCTTGAAAAGCCCTTCTCCAAAAGTAAAAACTCAGACAAACTGTTTGAACATGACTCCTGGACTGAAAATCAATAGAGGACTTACACAATGAGAGACAATCTGAAATTGAAAGCTTTTTTCCGTGGACACACTCCTTGAAATTACAGGGAGATTTGAAATTATCCCCAAATCAAGCACTGCAAAGACCAGAAATTCTCAACTAAAACACTGTATGTTGAGGTACAAATACGGTAACGTATTTGACAAAAATATGGCAATAAAAGTGCAACTATATAATCCAAACTGTCCAAAATAGGTCCTGAAATGATGCTAGGTAATAAGTCTAGGACAATGATGTGAACATCCTTGTGTTAATATGTGCCAGGTGACAGAGGGGATTACTCTGACTAGCTCACAGAAAGTACGACAGCATTGCTTCAGTGTAATATTTGCCTGGACCTATCTATCATCACAGAAGCCAGGTCATGAAGCTCTATTTTAATAAGGTCTCACTGAAAGGCATTCTTCTATCCACTTCCTCTTGTTTATTATTCTTTCAAATATCTGATAAGATACTTTTCAACTGTGGCTATTCACTTTCTGTTTGCGTAGGTCTTGGGTTCATCACAAGTTACAAGGTCAGCATTAATCTAAACAATGGTTGGTTATGGGTGATTTTCCCAAGTAGAAAACACTCTAAAGGCTAGATTGTTATCATCAACAGGGCAACAAGCAGGCAGGAGAAACAAGCCCTACTTACACGGGTATGGATAAAGCACAGCTACTCAGATGCCAGGTCATGGGTGTAGCACGTGCACCAGAAGCCACAGTTCCCGCCCAGGGCTTGTTAAGAAGGAAAAATAGGGAGAGGAGGAGGAGTTTACCTCCCTGCTGCCCCAACACGTTATCATGGCCAGATGCCTAGGCACCTGTGAGGAGCATGGAGGAGCTATCCAAAAGGTGCAAAAGGCTATCTTCTTCTACTTGCAGAGCATTTAAGGCAAGGAAACAGCTTGCAAAGTGTGTCTTCTCCAGCTGTGTTCTGTGCTGTCATCCAGCCCACAGAAAGGTGCCCCGAAGAAAATTCAAAACCAAAAAGCCAGATTAAGTAAAACAAGAGAAATAGTAAGTATGCTTGAAACCTTTAAAAGTAATTTCTTTGAGAGCTGTTGATTGATAGCTGACACAAATGAGTGAAGCTCCATTGGCTTGTAATATCAAAATATTTTAACTGTATTTACAGTTTGTCATTTGCAGAGCCAAAACCTTCTGAAATATACTCCCTGAACCTGGAAAGCATGCAGCTTATCTCTTGGCCTTTACACTCCCTTCTTCAACACACCCTTCCTGCACTCTCACCAGCAGTGACTCACACTAACCTAATGAAAAAAATTAAAACCCCAATAGTAAAAAAAGAAAAAAAAAAAAGACAACAACAAATCATATCTCTCTTATGCATGCAATTTTAACCCTATTTTACACAAATCTGTTTTCTATAGTTCTCCTGTCCAAGAAAGTACACTGTGTTTCTCCTTGCCTACCTGTATGTTTCTGAGGTTGGGACTAAACATGATGAAGACTGTAGCACTAGTACCCATCTATTACCATTAATGGAATAAATTGCAAGTGATATTTGTTCTCCATGTTTTGTTTGACCTCCAGATTGGCAGATCAACCTTTCCGGAGTAAAAGCTCTTTGCAAAGGGAAGGTAGATACAAGCACTGGCGATATGCTTAGCCCAGACAAAGAGTGTTAACCCTGACTCAGAAAAACAACAGCTCAAGAGGATAAATCTCTATGGTGATGTAATTGCTGGTCTCTCTAAGAATGGTAGCTAGCACTTTTCCATGACTGTTATTTTGTGATGAGAGGCAGAAATCAACTAAATAATTTCTTTTCTCTGCTCAGTGTTCAGGGTTTGTAGGAGCTGCTACCTTAAGAGAGATCTGATTTGGAGGCCTTCAAGGGAGTCATTCCTAATTCTCTCATTAAACACTTCTAAGATATCCTGTTCTTTATATTACTTTTATAAACACCTGAAGTAAAAATATTTACATTATGAGTTAACTATTCAATCTGATTGTGCAGTAACCTTGGGCTGACAATCCATATTGTGGGTTTTTTAATCCCGTTTTGTTTGGCAATTGTTCAGCACACAATGGTCTGATGGCCCAGCTGCAGCAAAGAAGCACACCACAAAGCCAAGGAAAAATGTAGGCACTCAAAAGCCGATTCTCTGGTCATCATCATGCCCCAGCCCAGCTAGCAAAGCCAGTTACCTGTTCATTCTCAGTAAGACCAGCTGCCAAAAGCTTCAAAAGGTCAAAAGATCTGCTGGGGATGTCAGGGCTGAGGGGAAGTCATCACGACTTCAGCCACTGTGAAGAGTGGCAGTACAGCAGCTGCTGAGTTATAGCTTTGCAACCATGAAAAAGTTTTATATGATGAGATAAGCCTCCAAAGCAGCCAAGGATGAGAACTCACCTCTCACAACATCAAAGTATTTGTATTCGGGGTGATTCCTTTGAAATGGTGAACTTTGAAGGGAAAAAAGGTAAGGTGCTAATTCAATCTGTATTACAAGTAGTTTGTTATTCTTCACTTCTACAGTTGCATGCATCTTCACATACTTCTAGCACATTCATTAAAGCAAATTTCCTACGAGGGTATTTAATCCTGTTCATCAAGAACAAGGTCAATGAGGGAAGCAAGATTAGATATTTCAAAAGATATGTCCCCTTCTGTTGCCATAACAAAGAAAGGTACATTAAATCAACTTTGCTTAGCTGAATTCATATTTAAGCAGCCCTCTTTGCAGAAAAATCACACACACACCCCCCTCCTGCAATGCCTCTCTCCTGTTACAAGATGGGCTGTGACAGTCAGTCACATCACAACTATACATGGCTTTCCCTTAGCAACCAGGTTAACTTTATTGATTCTATAGTTGATTATTATGGCAATAAGCTCAATTCTTACTGTTTATAAACTTTTTGAAAGGTCATCAAGAAAACAGAAATGAAAGCTCTTTTTCTTGACTATTTTTGTGGCACACAGAAACAATGGAAGTTGTTGGGAGGAAAACAATAAAAATGCAACAGGAAGGAAAGAGAAAACCCAAAAATCCCAAACTAACAAAGGGAGGACATGCCTGTGGCTGTGGCAGGGATACCTGTATTCTATTCTCCGCTCTGTCATAAGCTTTCTCAGTGACTTTGGATGCAAACTGGGTCTCCCACTAATGTGTTCTTTGAAAAGACTCTCCAGCTTTGTATATCTTACCTTAACATTTTGATTTTATAAGTTGTTTTTTTATTGAGGGTTTTTTTAATCCCAGGAAGATGTCATGGATCACAGAATCATGGAATCCATGGAAGAATGATCACAGAATCATGGAAGGGACCTGCAATGATCATCGAGTCCAACTCTTAGCCCTGCACAGGACCAGCCCCAAGAGTCACATCATATTTCCAAGTGTACCACCCAAACACTTCTTGAACTGTTAGGGTTGGTGCTGTGACCACTTCCCTGGTGAGCCTGTTCCAGTACCCAAGGAGTTAAGAAACAAAAGTGAGCTTAATGTTTTTAAAAAGTACAGGATTTGCAGGCAGATGGTTGCAGGATTTCATCATCACCTGGCAGAGAAATCTCTCCCCGAGATCCATAGCTGTGAAGATACCTGAGTCAAAAGTACATGTCCAGTAGTATCCCAAAAAGCAATGATCCAGCTTTCTTTGGGTCTATTCCATAGCTCTGACTAAAGCCCAATACTAATTATATCAGAGAACTACAAAATCATACATAATATTCCTGTTCCAATCACTCAAAGGTGATATTCCTTTAACAGCACTGCCAAATTATGCACTTATCCCACCCGCACACACAGAGTCCTTTTTAATTACACAAGAAACACAACAGCAAATTTGCAATGTAAGCAAAGGATAGACTATGTGGTGGCCAATTTCTTGTTCAGAGTTTTTTTCTGGGAAGAATTCCAACTCATGTTATGCACAAGACCTCATCTTATCATTAAAAGGAACTACCACTTAGCAATATTTTACATTTCAAGACAAGGAACAGCTAACTAAATATCAACATTTTAAAATAAAAGAACAGCATTTCCTCTGCTTTACCTAAATTGCTCAAAGGTAGCTCATATAATTTGTGCTTTCATTTAGAGTTCTCAGAAAATGTTTTGATACTATTTTAGAAATTATAGCAATGGCTAGTTTTACAACATCATTTGAATTAGATTTGTGTGAACAAACTCCTGCGTTTCCTGAACAGTACAAATATTATCCTTATGAATGAATCAACTATTTCCAAATATGGATTGGAAAATATTCAGCTACCAGATATTTTGAAGAGCAAGCACCAAAACAGGCTCAGAAGTCCAATACAGATGTCTAGGACTCAAGAAAGCATTCCATCCAATCAGTCACTGGATTTAGAGTCAGTCACCTCTGAGTCACCCATTTCACTGCTATTCTTCATTTATTTTGGGTGCGGACTGAAAGCAGTTGCTCTTAGTTCCTGAAAACTCTATGATGTGAAATTCCCACACCCCAAAGCAAAAGAAATTAAAAAAAAAAATCACAGTTTCCTTCTGCAGTGACCCCATGCCCTCTGTGCAGCACCTTCTTTTCCTACTCCCGTGTTGCTCCTGATCTATATGGTAAATGCCTACTGCCAACCAGTATTTCCCATCTTCCAAGTTTTTCAAGTTCCTACTTCTCTTTTCTACTCAGCAAGAATTATTTATTGCTGATGCCTGTGACCATAGACTTTGAGGTCTCGCATCTGTTAACCATGTCCTCTCATTAAGGTTCCCACAACAAACAAAAGCCTCAAAAGTCTCCTTTCTTCCTGCTCTTTTCATAATGATGCCCTTCATTCTCTGTCCATCACAGCTCATACTTCATCCATCTTATTTCCATTATAAGTTCAAAATTTTGGCATTCCGAAACGGCATCCAAACAAAAGACTCTCCAGATACTAATGCCATCTCAAATCAATTACCAGGGCATTCATCCTTCACAATAATATCTCTATTATATTCTCTTACTATTGAATTCAAAGATTACACTACTGACATGCTTGCAGGGTTTACAGCAGTGGTGATGGGGAAAGAAAAAACACCGCTCTCGTAGATGGCCAAGAGAATCCTGTTTTTCAAGTTCCTTAAAACTTAAACAATGAGCAAGAGGAACAAGAAGCATCTTTCTTGTTATATGTGTGCCCTGTACGTAGCACAGAAGGGGCTGACACGCCTGCAAGGTGTTGCCAGAATGCAGACATCATCAGGCAAAATCAAATTGAGTGTTAAGAGGATGACATTTCCTTTGGAGAAAATAAGGACTGCACCTGCATTTAGCCCTCTCTGAATCACATTACTCCAAAACAAATGGAGACCATGGAGAACCTCCTGCCTCTTAAAAAAAGCAGCAAATCCAACCATCTATCAGCAACCAAGCATTAGGTACCATAATTAACATTTTTAAGATTCAGAGGTTTTTAATTAAGGGATGGATAGCTTGGGTTACAGCAAATTAAGTAGAAGATTCAACAGAAGTCTAATGACAGTTTCTTCCAGGAATCTTCATTGAAATATATTTTAACACTTTGATTATACTTGAAAATTTGTTATACACAATAAATATTTAAAGCAGTCAAGTGCAAGCATGAAACCATTTTTTTATCATATTTAAAATAATCCATCCCCCGCTATAACAAGCCGAACATGAGCAAGATTATGCAATAACTCAATAATACAGGTAACATTGAGCTGACAACTAAACTCAACTTGCCCTTTTCTAAATACCTTCAAAACTCTTTAACACATTCCAGTCTGTACAATCATGCATGTCTACTAGGACTTGGTATACTAAACCCGTAAAGAAATGCATACAGCCTTCAAAACGCATAGCATGCTTCATGATTCATTCTCCCATATCAACCCTTAGTTAGTTTCTTCCCTCTTCCTACTGTTTCCTGCATCTTAGGCTAAAGTCCTTCACAGACAGAATTCTCCCTTTATTTGTTTTGCACTCCTATTTCTAATAAAGTCTTTTGGTACCGTATCAAGATCAACAACAAATAATAGAAAGTGCTGATTATAGGCATGCTTATCAGACCTCTGAGTCCAACATCCATCAACCACAGTCTTCCATGACACTGTCCATATCTCTTCGTAGGCAGCCAAAATTGTATGACAAATGTGCTGCAAAGATCACATAGTGCATCACTTTGCGAGTTCACATGGCGAATGTATCTGGGAACATCGGAGTGTAGCAAAAAGTCCAGCACCAAACCAGCTGACACATAGCCTGTGTCTAGAAGGGCCTCATGGTTAACAACCAGTAGTTAAGCATTGGTTTATTCTGTTTTTCAGTCTGTGCTCTGGAAAAACAAAACAAGCCTTGAGGAAAGTATCAAGGAGAATTTTATGGACAGTACTTTACATTTCCCTCCGTAGAAGAGGATCATGCACAGCGCGTATTGAGGGTGGGTGCATTGTTCCGAAATGCGCTAGCAAAAATACACTTACTGGTTTATAGACTGCATTATTGTTAGTACAAGGAAAAAAATTATAAAAAGGCATAAAGTATGCAAAATCTCCTTCTGAACTCAGAAGCAACTTTAAACTTTAAACAGAGATGACTGACCACATGGTATGTCCTATATATTTCAGGTATTCAAACTGCAAACATGTTCAGGACTAGAAGAAAAATTATTAGTTAACCCTGCCCTACTCCCTACCATAGTTTAGTAAATAATTTTAATATATTAACTTTTTTTTTTTACTGGTATTTAATATTTAAGCTGTTATAACCTTCTATAATTTAAAGTGCTCTTTAACTCACATTTCAAATACCAGTCATTAAAATTTAGCTCTACTATGCAAGTTATATTTTTATTCCTGCCAAATTATAAGTTATTAAAAGATTTTACAAAAAAAATTCCACAGGAAAAAACATCTTTCTTTGAGAGTCAGAAAGAATATCTTGTTTTTTCAAAAAGAAAGTTGTAAAAAGCAACAGCCCCTGGGCAATGATAAAATAGTTTTAAAGCTCTTGATATGGTATTGTAAGTGCTTCTTGTATGGTATGATGGTGTTATAGTCTACTACAACTTCTATATTGAATGTTTATCAGAAAGTCTTCAGAAATTGAGTCAGAACTCCATCCAATTCCTGCTGAAGTAAATACAGATTATTTTTGAAGACAAGACAGCTTTCTACACACTTGAAAAGAGTTCACCAGAGTGGGCAATCTAAGCAGTAATAAGCTTAAATTTTAACAAGAAAAATTTGGTCTTGACATTAGGAAAAAGTCCAAAGCTTAGGCTAGTGAAACATTCGACTAGACTGTCTGCAAAAGTTGCTGATATTTGTCACAGGAGGCACTGAAGACACCCCCATCAAGATCCGTTGTTCTCAGTGCCTCCAGCAGCTCCTTCCCAATCTGGTTCTGTGAACCTATAACCCCAAGAAGAAGTTTTACAAAGAGAATTAATGTAACATATTTTCTACAGATTTCTTACCTACAATTCCCAATGCTTTCCTGCTCAGTCAACTCTCTCCTGTGTGCCAAGTGGCTTTCCTTCTCCATGTGTTTCCCCCACCACTCCATGCTGGGCTAACCAAGTGACAGCGCATGCTTTGACCAGTCTGGGACTCCCTGTGCACACCACCACTGACTACATGACTACTATATCTGGGAAGACAGAAAGTGCATGATTATAACCTGCTTTGCAATGGAGACATTCTTTTGACTCTCTATGGCTATCCATTGGTGGATTTTCTCCTCTTTTTTTTTTATTCAGGAAATATCGCCTCTATTTATGCTAGCCATCTGATAATTTATGTGGAAAATGGGTTAAAACCAATAGAAAAATTATCTAAAGACAAGCAATGGAACAGAAGGACAAATAAAAAGTGTGATAACATTAGCCTTGTTAAAAAATGGACTTTGGATTAATCTCCAACAGGAAGAATTAGTTAGAAGCTTTGAATCTTTTTCAAACTAAATTTTTTTTTAAAAAGCAAGGAAGTTTTATGACACTGAATTTCCTTAGCAAAGTTTCTGTAAAACACAAAGAGCCTTAAGTCATCAACATGAATCACTGACAATTTAATCAGCTTCTGTGAGTTTGTCATCCTCATCAAGAGTTGCATTTAAGACCTTCAAAAAGTTCTTTGACTCCATTTATGAACTGCTGCACCTACTGATTCAGCCACCCACACCACACTTCAGACTACCAGAGATTCAGACAAGAATCCAGAAAGCTAATATTCTACTTAGAGGCTAAATGAGCTCCTACCAATGCAACTTTTAGGTCTCAAGAAGCAGCAGCAGCACATTTTCCTCTGACGGGAGAGCTCTAGGAAATCATGCTCTAAAATGGAGCACCATCAGGCAAGAGCTCCTTATGCCCAAATGCAGCAAACTTCAGACACATTTTAAAGCCTTCATGTGAGCATCAGTGTGACAACCCATACACTGCAAGAGGCAGAGCAGGTGCAAAAATCCAGTGCCAGATTCATCTCATCTATCCTATAGCTCTCCTGGAAAAGAACTTTAGCCTGATAACCTGCTATTTTTTTGAAATAAAATTACTTTGAATGAATGCATGTGGCACATAACAGGGGCAGCTTTTTAAAACTAAAGCTCTGTAGGCCACAATCTGGTCTTTTGCCAAGTTAAATGAATACTGTCATCAATGGTAATGAGGGCCTGAATTCAAAATTCTTGGGATGAGACATTTTCAAACCCTATCACATTAACATCTCAGATGCTCAAAAGCGCGAGTAGCGCACTTCCTGATTCTGCGAAAGAATGCAATAATAGCCCTAAAATTGTAGATGTCCTGTCTTTAACCTTTGTATTACTTATGTACTTTATGATATATCTGATAATGGCTTTGCAGAAAAGCCTATGTTGAGATTTCTCAACATCTCTGGTTAAAGAATCTTACTGAAGTACAAACAAGTGCAATAAATAGCGAGTTAGCTATTTATTCTGGCTTCTTTGGAAGCAGAGTTCAGATGAAGAGCACCATAATAGCAAAACTTTCATGGTTCAATTCTGGCTGCAAAAAACTGAGATTTTTTTCTAAGAAAAGGATTTGTCTGTCATTAAAAAAACGAGGACAATGTATTCAGCACCCCATCATTTGAGTACCTGTTGCAGTGTTACTCAGCTGCCTGAAGATTTGGGGATAACAAGTGATTGACATTTTTGTAAATGAGATCAACATATTTGCCATACCTCATTTTGTTTTCTGTTCCTTGACTTTTACTGACATCCAGTGGAGACACACTCAAACCTCTTTCAAGGGCTAATACCAACTCCTTGCTCATAAAGCACCTTTAAGTTAAGTTACCAATGGAATGGAAAGCCTGCCTTGAATGTATCTGGTTTTCAGAAGGTTCTTCCTTGTTTCTTCTGTTCACAATACACATTCCTTTACAAATTCAATCCTTGAATTTGTTTCATTCTTTCCAAACACCATTTATTCCCAGTTCTGACAAAACCAGTCTCATGATACAGTTTCTGGTTTAGTTGCACTGGTACAATTCCATATTCTCCTCCTTCTTCATCTTATCAACCTAAAAATATAGGAAAACAGAACAGAAACAACGCCTGCTTCAAAGACTGTGTCCTTGTCACTGTCAAATAAAGCCATCTCTGTCTTCTCATCATAATTTGAAAGAAGGCCAGCATATTATTTTTGTATGTGTGAACTCTGCTTCCTGACTGGAGGAATTTGTGAATACCATAATTAAACCCTCACAGAAGTACACACAAAACACAAATCTCAACAAGGAAGCATGTGGGATCCATTAACAAGAATCATCTCAAGAATAAATTGAAGTTAAACATACGTACCTGAGATTTTTTGCTTATCCTTCTCAAATAACAGTTGCTCCTAGAATCCATATTTACTACTGACAATTTAAACCCCAGCAATACGACAAAGTTCAGTACAGTGGATATAATCATGCTCAGCAGCACAAAGCAAACCTAAAGCTCATCCTTCCACATCTTATCCATGCTACAGACTACTACTCAAAAGTATATTCAAGAAAAGCAGAAGTCCTCTGAGATTTACATCATCTAAGTTGCCCACAACCCTTTCAAGAGAAAGAAAGGGGAATCATTTCCAGACGGGAAAACATGTGATTGCTACAAACTAAAATACCCATATCCTACAGGTGGAACATGTTCTTCCTGAATACCTGCATGCAAATCCCACTTTGATTAAAAGGGAGCTCTGGACAAGGAAGGTGGCAGTTAACACAGCCTTATATGAAAAGTCTTTGCTTAACCATTGAATAGTGAAAAGCATGACAAAACTCATTACCCATGGTGAGTCATTTTTTACCATGGAGGGATGTTTTTTGCCTAGGCAATTGTTAATTAACAGAAGTGGGAAAGTGAATTTTCTTTCAAAACACTTCTTTTTGTTTGTTTTCCAAATACATAAAATGTCTTTGCATGTTGAAAAGGGAGGTTCAGCTCTCAATTTCTCAGGTAAGTGGGTTTGACCTGGAAACTCAGGTTACAAAACATTCATATAGCTTACAATGCTATATGAACTATTCAAAATCTGGATCAAATGGCTAGCAACAACAGACAAGACAGCTCCCACAAAAAAGCCTGCAGAACAGGAGAGACATGAGCTCACACTGTGTGAGACAGGTCTGGTAAATGAACAGCAACAGGAAAACTGCAATTTTCTTTACAGTGAAGTTATTGTACCGCAAACTGACAGAGTGGGTCCCTCACTCTTTTTGTCTTAAAAATGCTAATTGGAATAACAGAAGCAACATCAAAGATGGGCTGAACCAGTTAAATACTACTGCTAGTCTCATCAAATTCAGGTAAAACTAATTTATGGCCAGGTATCCAATCTGCGTGGTTCAGTTGATTCTGAAGAAAAAGTAATTCTACTAGATTCCCCTCATTTCAGTTCCAGTAAAGAAAAACAAGTGGGCTGTATAATTATTCTTGTATGTCTCTGTCTGTGAACGCAAGACTAGGAACATGTTCTCTGAAATACGTAATCACTCCCAAGACAGTGTCCTGGCACATCTCAGATGATCCATATGACCTTCTGGCCTGTACCTCAAATAGGAACGCCTTCTTAGTTTGTTTTCTTTGGCATAGATCTCCCTCTTACTTCACCTCCAGTTTAAGCTTCCTGCTTTCAGAAACTATTTCTCTAATAGACAGAGTGTGCTATCTAGCAAGGTTGGATGACAAATTTCTCCATGGGCAGAAAGGAACACTTTCTGTAAAGCCTGCAGTTGCCGAGCAAGGTATCTCCACCCATCCTGTTCTTCAACAGAGAGAACTCTTTTCAAAAACAGTTTTACTGGTTTTCAAGTATCAGAAGTATCCTGATCTGTAGAAGTGCTCTCTCATACCTATTAATGTCAAAACAACAGCAGGATGTGGCCCTGACAAGGATTGGTCATCTCACTAGTAATCACTAATCAGTCAGATCATTAGTAGCCTGTGTACACAGTCCCATTATCCTCCCTGGGATGCTACAGCTTGCATTCCTCAAGGGAAGAACTGATAGGAAGCAGGCCACCAGGACAAAATCCTGATGCAACTCCAATAATATCCAAGTTCAGCTTTCTGTGGAACTGAGGAATGAGAAGCAAACAGGAGACCATTTCTTGCTGCAGTGGGAGAGATCCACACCACTTTCCACAAACATTTCACCCAGGTTCATAATTAGGAGACCCAGGTTTAGAATCCACATCCAGTTTCCTGCTCCTCCTACTGCCTCACATCCCAGCTACAGACACAGCCACGGCTGCCCCTCCAGCAAGAACCAAGGTGGGTATCACCTGGTTTTGCTTTGGGCTCGGCTGTGCTTTTACTGTTACATTCTGGTCTATGGTGGCACGTAACTTTTATGCCACCTCAGAGCTGCGACAGCTTAAATGGTGTTTCAGCTAACAACAGGTAAGGGTGGATACTGAATGGAAAATCCAAGGAAACCTTTTGCCTGAAGCTTGCATGTTTAAAGAGAAGCCTTATTGAAAGGCAACAGATTTGATTTCAAATACCTCCATTACTGATTATATACCATGTGATGTACTAACCGTGCTAAAGTCCTGAATGACTTTTAGGAGAAAAAACACCATTAAAAAGTAGTAACATCTCTCTAGTTAAAATGCACAGAAGCAAATAGAAGCAACAACATTCATATTCCAACTTCAAGACTCTGTTTTCCCACACTGCATGCAAATTATTCAGTCAACTCTTAAGTCAACCCTTCTTATGCACTCCCAAGCCTAACACGGATGTAAAGGCAGCGTAGTCAAGTTTTCTTTATAACAAAGAGTAAATGCTTCTAAAATGCAGAGCCAGGAGGCTATTACAAACAGAGAGAATAACATTGTTCTGATGTGCTTTTTTGCATACTAATCACGTAGTTCTGAAAACAGAGGGCATTTGGTCATTACTTGCTTTCAATTGCCAATGACTAGGGTGGAAGGTGGAGAAGTTTAAAAAACAAAACAAAAAAACCCAAACCAAACCACAACCAACAAAGAAACTCCAAACCAGAGCAAACCAGGCAAACCAGTAAGACTGCCTTTGAGAAAGGACAAAGATAAATAATTGTTAAAATATTTATTTTACACACAAGTTGCCTTGATGTGTACCATACTTCTCTGCTTTTCAACTAATTTGAAATGCCAACTGTAAGCAGTATGTTAAATACATTGACAAGATGTCTCACTTCATGTAACATGCAGCCTTTTTTCTTTTGTAATTATTTTGTTTAAGATTTTCTGTAATTTTCTCAGTGAGTTTTCTTAAAGATGCCTACCCTTGCTGGAGAAGTTTCAATGTGGCACAGCCTACATCCATGATTTTATTACAATTGATTGATTAGTAACACCTCTCTCATCAGGCAGGCCATCATCACAACCGAGTTAAAAGCAAATTGTTAGTAAGTGCCTTAGTGTACATTCTTTGAAATACAAACTGACATTTGAATTATGTTCTGTGCAATTCAAAGCACAAAAGTACTCAACCTTGTACTGGGGTTTAGATAGCAGAACATCATATGAATGTAGTATTTTAACAATAATTGCTCTGTGTCCCACTTTATGAGCCACATTTTAGAACAAAATCTGTCTACCTACCTGAAAACTTCAGCTTGCCAGCTTGCCTGAGCATCACGTTCTTAAACATTAGGTATGCCAAATCAGTGCAGACACTTCAGTAAACATACACTCAGGTGGCATGGACAACAACATGCAAGTTAGACGTTGACCAAAAGAATTCTGAACAATCAGTTCCCATCTGATCAATCTGGGCTGATCAGGGTTTTCTAAATACCTTATGCTCCCACACTGTATGTTGGATGCAGCACTACAGCTTCCTGGGAGCTATGAACATCAAGATTTACAATCAGATTCATTCTCTCATAGAGGAATCCTATTTCTTATGCATCCTTCATAATCAGTATTTAAAGAATGTGACAACAACTAATCCTTAATTCCTGGTGCATGCAAACTGTAGGGGGATGCTGCACAATGGGGCTAAAAGGAACTCACTGTTGTTCCACATCCTTGGCAGGTTAGCAGCAGGAGATATTAAACCAAAGGACTACTGGGACATCTACTCCTGGGATGGTATCCTAGGACAGCCTAGGGCAGCCAGAAGCTCCACGTCACCACATACCTGTTCTGGCTCCTCCTAATAATGAGGCCAGAAGCTAAAGAGGAAACAAGTTGTCATATGAGACAACCAAGCTACTTCCAGGGGCTCATACCCCTAAAGACTCCTGTGGGAAACTTCTTCTGCCAAATAACACTTCTTCTGACCTCTCTCACTTTTGCCTCAGACTGGGCTCAGGGATACTTTGGCTTGGGTGGCAGATTGAGGCTATTTTTTTTATAGATAGTATAGGCCCCACGAGCAGGTCTACTGAAAACTGTGGGCACAAGCAGCTGCCCCACAAAATTCTGCTTCATGACAATCTATACCCTCTGCTAACTGCTTGCAGTGTCCTGGCTTAGATATAACTGAGAACCATTAAAAACTTCTCATCCATGCAAAAATAGTACAAATTATGTTAAGTAATGTATCTTATGATCAAGCTTTCTTAAAAAGAAACTAATTATACACACAAGAATATAAATTCAGTAATACCTTAACACAATAGTGAAGTGCCACAGATGAATTATCCATTATTCAGAGTGTCTGTTTTACTTGGGCTGTACATTATGAACCATATGTGCCATTAGTTATTAATAAAAACCCACAGTTTTACCCTCTCTTACAATGAAAGTATAGACAAGTGCAGGTGTCCCAGGAGGTTTGAGCAGATCTATGCTACCACAAACAGAAATGTGCAGGAGGTGCATACCTCATGTCTGATGCAGGTGCAGCCATCTCTCTCTTCAACACAGACCTTCAGAACTCTATCTGTGGCACATTAATATCCTCAACTTTAAAAAATTCATTAGGGTACAAGAGAACTTCTAAAAACAAAGCTAAATTTTTGTAATACAAGAGTCAAAAGCTCGTCACACTCTAGAGAACATTCTGATGCAGGATGTGAGGAAACAAACTGACTGATGCAGGAAATGCCTTCCTGGCACCTAAAATATATTAAAAAATACAAGATTGCAATCAGTAACAAAGAGCATGATGCAAATATAATATGTAAAGTCTTCGTGTGCATCTGGAAAACAAAGAAGTAATCTTCAGATGAGTCAATACCGACATCAACTGCAAGAAATTATGCATGCTGTACGAGTCAGCTAAGGTTTTGTAACATACAGGTTTTGTAACATACACAAGCAATACCATTAAGATACATTTGTGTCAGATTCATATTTCACCAAACATGCGTAGGAAACACTCAAAAACAAAACCAGAAAAATTGTTTCCCCTTAACCATTTTTCTAGAAATATAAAGCAAATGCTGCTTTTAATTATCACAGATTAAGGAAAAGCCTATTAAAGTATTTTTCCATGATAAAACCATTCAAAGCTAGGTCACAGCTGGTTTTTTCACAAAGATATAGCATGTAGGAAACAAAAAAATGCAGGCCCTTCTCCTAACCTACTGCAAGGAACATATGATTTCAATTCCTGCTTTAAAGGACAGCAACAATTGCTCAACCCCAAAGCGCACACATGGCATAAACACACATGACCACCAAGAGTTTTGCATGCATTCAAGAGCAGGAGATGTTTCATCAGAATCAATGAGATGTTTCATAATGCTCAGAGTTAAAGCAGGACAGCTCGGGCAGCAGAGAACCAGTCCCGAGCCTGAAAGTTGAAGCCAGATGCAAGTTGAAAATAGGGTGCAAACTATAAACAGAGGAGATGATTAATCATTGCAATGAGCTACCAAAGCAAGCAGCAGACTCTCCATGCTTTGAGATCCTTGAATCATGTCTGAGCACTTCTGGAATATCTGCTTAGCCAAACAAATGTTTCTTGGTACAAGGCAGTTGAGATGGGTAACATGAAACTACTTGTATTACAAAACAAATCCTGCACAGTGATCAAACATCCCTTCTGGCCTTATGTCCTAGGTGATTCTGTGAATCACATGTAAGTATCTCCACAGAGTAAGGACCTTGGACTGAAAGTTATTTGTGAAAAGAGAAATACTTTCGTACTTATTTGTAACACACTACATACATAAATATGTAACATGTAAAAAACTTAATTTCCATAACCATTATGGAAAAAAAATTGTTAATCTATTTATTTTTTTCTCTAACCTGAGTTTTAAGAAGCATATTGGAAAAAATTAAGGTTTTAGACAACTCTGGGGAAGATTACTTTTCTCAATTCTACAATTTTACTCAGAATTAACAATCCCTATTTAAACACTGTTGAAAAGTTCAATTTACTACAAAACTTGAAATTACTTACAATGTTAAAGGCTACACAAATATTTCCATGGTTTTGTAGTGCATACATTTACAATTTTAAGCCCGTTACTCAAAACCTGTCATATCTAAATTCCAAAGGCTTGGCAAACCTATCTTCTAACATTGGCCTTACAAACTGGGGCATCATATTGCCTTTTTCAGTACAAAAGATGCCCCTTGCTTGTCCACCAAAAGGTTCCTCTCCAAATCTTTATATGGTCTCTTAGAATAGCAATCTTTGCTTTCTTCCTGGAGGTTAGTCAGCAGTCATCTCCAGTCTTTTGGTTGGGCTTTTTTCATGATGTTACAATTAGGAACTTAATCCTGAATCCTTAATTCACTTGTTGAATAATAATAAAAAGTTTTGTTCTTCTACTGAACCAGCTTTGAGGTTTATTTATTTTTCGTGAGAGAGATGATGAAAGACAAGGAAGTTCCCAGTAAAATAAATACCCTCCTTCCCATTTCCGGTCTTTCCTCCTTGTATTAAGACAAAGAATATGCCACTCACACACAGTGTAATTTGTTTTGAACCATTACAGGAGTGAAGAAGGACAAGCAAGGGCTAGACTCTCAACTTCTGAGAAGTTGTCACCCATCTCTTACCCAATATCAAACTGGTCAGAGAGTGGTCAGAGCGCTCACACACAGACATCACACTTCAGTCTCAGTACCCAGTTTAAATTCTTTTCACAGCCCAAGGTGATTCCAATTAATTTATTTTCTCTTTCAGAAAAAAATGCCCAAGTCTCCAGTCATGTAATATCCATGAAAATATCTTCTACTAGAGCAATTCTAAAAAAATTAAATACACATGGGAAAATTACTATATTACATCACTCACATGTGGGAGTTGGGATCTATGCATTTCATCCTCCAGAAGTTTGCTTACAGCTCTCTTGGGAAATAGAAAATTCAAACTTTCAAATCTTTCCAGCAGAGAACTTAAGTCTCCCATTAGACTTAGAAATAGGAAGTCAATTCTTTATTAGTCCTGATCATTTTATCCAATCTCCTCCCCCTCCTCAGTTCCCGTGAAAACCCGAGTCCAGTATTTGACCCCAATTTTCAAGTTGTCTCAGGCCAAGAACTTGGAAAAAAGTAGTTTCATTTCACAGAAGTGAATCCTTGAAGGAAACAGAAAGAACTCAATGTATAAAAAGCAGAAGGAAAACCTCTCTTCATCAATTTAAGAAAAAAGCAGTTTCTTTGGCTTTAAAACAGAATTATTGACAATTTTGACAATTTAAATACATACACAATTTGAACTTGCAAAGTTCTGGTTTTCTTCTTACTATCACCCATCTTCCTTATTTTGTTCTCCCGATGCAGCTTGCACATCCTAATCCAACTCCCATTTCACTGACACTCAAACTCACATTTAATTTGGGGCACAGGTTTTCAAACACATTTGTCTAAATGGAGGGGTTAAATTCTTTGAACTCTGGCTTACCTGCGCTGAAGTAGAAGTAGAAGTAAAGCTTCCTCACAAGCTTTTTACACAAATAGTCAGCTTTACAGTTTCAGTCTTCAGAAGAATGGGTGGTGAAAAAGCAACAGAGTTGTGAAGGAAAAAGCAAAAACCTTTAGTTTATCCTCTTATATTAGACTTTTGGCAATGTCAAGGTTCAGGAAGGGGATAAAACAGACCTCATGAAAAGTGTATAAACTGCACTGGAACATCACAGGAAAGATATTTGCCTCGATCAGTATTATTATTTTGCATATATAAATCATGCTAGTTTTTTTAGGACACTACAATGTCCAAGCAATTGCATACACCAGCAATCTTCATATGCTTCAAAAGCTAAAGGAAGTTCAACTACCAATGTCCATGGTTAGACGCAGTCTAGCTTGGAAAATATAATAATTTATGAAACTCATGTTTAAAGAAGTGCTTTTATCCAAAATTCTCCCTTTTCTTTCTCACAGTAAAAAGCACTGTAGAGAAAAAAAGGAAGAGAATAACAAATCATCTTGAATTTATCACAATAACTCTGGAGAATGGAATATATCCCTACATCATATACCTCAAAACACAGACCAGTGAGGTAAACATCTGCCTTTGAAGAGGGTGAAGAATTTAAAACAGAGTAGTAATGATCCACAGCAGTTGTGCAACATATTACAAATATTTCTTTTAAAAAGTTCAAGATTTTGTTACAGAGCATCCACAAAAACAGTATGTTCTTTTGTTTAAAGACTTGCTTCCAAATTGTTTCAAAAAGTTTACATAATTTAATGGTGCACTATTGTAAACTGAAATCAGCATGACAAACACTGATAAATTTGCAATAGTTGGAAAAAAATACAAAAAACCACCTGTTTGCTTTCTTCAAAACCCAAAAGGAATCGAAAATTTTAAAATCTTATTGACAAGTTT
Source organism: Pachyramphus minor (assembly GCA_013397135.1). Classification (NCBI taxonomy): domain Eukaryota; kingdom Metazoa; phylum Chordata; class Aves; order Passeriformes; family Tyrannidae; genus Pachyramphus; species Pachyramphus minor. Next base: position 491,671 of record VYXB01002718.1, read on the forward strand.
TCAAACAGGCTTACTGCTATGGCAAGTGCTACATGTTGTTGCCTCATGGATTCAGTTTCATTTCCTATTACCTAACTACAAAATATACTATTTAGAATCAGTTCTTTATTTTGCATAAATATGTATAGTGTCCTTGATTTTGGGGAAAGTAATCTAATTTACAACAGAACATTTGGTGTTCACTGCCAGCCAGTTAGAAAAGTTAAAAGCCAAAATGATTAAAAGGAGACAAATATCTAAAAGCACTACAACTGGAATGTAATTTACGCCTGCTGGAGATAATAATCTGTATGTCTCCTTTAAATTTCTTAATAAAAGTAAATCTTAAATAACCTGCTTTAATATCTTTCTCTCAACATATTGGCATACAGTGCTGCATTTTTATCATAGTTGTTGTAACAACCTTCTATTTATCTTCAAGCCCTAGCTCTCAGAGTCAGGTGATTGTATAAGATCTGAACATTTTAGTTCCAGTAGTTCTAGAGGGGAAAAAAAAAATCTGGAAGTCTGGTTCAGTTATGCCCTGATGACCCAAAACTCAAAAATATGTTATCATACACATTGTATTACTCTTCTATCATTTTGAAGATCCCTCTCCTTAATTACAAGCTCTTGGACAGTGGCAAGCAGGCATGTGGCCTGCAGCCTAATTCCCAAATGGATCTCGCAAAACCCAAGAAATTATTGTCAACACATGAATGAAATTTCTGTACAGGAGAGAAATACTTATCACTAGACAGACAGCATAGAAATAAATTCTATCATTTTTCAAGATGTTTATAAAACATGCAGAAAAAAAATAAGAAAATAAGGGTCTTTGTGACTTGTAACAAGTCAAATAGTAGTCTTCTGACAAAAGTAATCCTCCTGAGAAATTCTTGTATCAGAATGATTTGGAAATTAAGCACATTCATATTGCCTACTTTCTTGAACTCCTGAAAAAACTACTTTAGGTACTAGCTTCCCACCTACAGAGCAGATGTGTCTTCCCTTTGTCAGAGATTTGAAATCCAGCAAGACTGGTATTTCACACAAATGTGGTCATTGCGTATTTTAAAAGTGACTTCATTGAACAATAACTGCATTAGGCAAAAAGAAAGTGACAGTAAAACAGGTTTCAGTCCCTAAATATTAAATAAAGTTGGTTTGGGCTCTAGTTTTCATGTGCATTAGAGACATATTTATGTATTGCTGGAAAATTACCGTAGAAAATGAGTCATAAACCTCATTTAAAAAGGATTATCAAAGGCAGGCCTTGATAGAAATTCCAGGGGAATTTCCAGGGTGTCCCATGCAAATCACTTGAGAAGTCAGCAAGAACATTATATCCAAATATAAATTTTGGGAATTCTTGGCTCTAATGCTGATGTTGTGAGAATGGCACTAATTGATGGCCACATAGATCTCAAAGACCTGAACTGTCACAGCAAAAGAAGCACATTCAATTTAAAAAAGCTAACTTGCAAAAGGCTGCTCACTGAAAGTAGTAATTCCTCCATTATATTACAGCTTTATATATTTATTATCACAGAGGGTCTTCACAGCCGTGGTGAAAGTTAAAATTATGCAACAAAAGGGAAAGCTTTGCAGAGCACAGCTAAGTTGATTATTGTAATTCATATCTGGAAGTGAAAACAAACATCCTGAAAAACCCTCCATCTGGCATAAGAGGTGGCAGCCTGTTTAGCAATACAGATAACTCTGAATATATCATCTTTATGCTCTCACTGAATACTTAATCCCATCAGAGTGGTGACATTCAAAGACCTTTAGGGCATCTGGCCAGAGGAATCACCGTTTGATCCAGAGTATGCCCATTAGCTACATATTACTGAAATAAAAATTATTGATCACTAAGGAAAAGACAAAACATTCACCAGAAAAAGACATGAACACAATTCACACTCAGGAGGCAAATCAATGAGCAACAATTCATGCTACTTCCCAGATCTGACACGGGAGTCAGATTTCTCTTTGCAAGGTTTTAATTTCCTCTCCTATAAATACCTCAAAGCAATCACACATTAATATTTACATGCACAACAGTGAATTAGTAGCAACAACTGAACACGCTCATAGGCAAAAATTAAGTAACACTATGAAAAGTCCTTCAGTTTCTCACCAGTATCAATCCAACTAAAAGAAGATTTCACAATTACTGCCACACTCCATGGGAAGTATTACATGGGCTCTAATACAGGTAGCTGTCATCATCTGTCAGGCTGATGAACATACCTATAGTTTTAATTTTTGCCATTACAAGCTAATGCCTGCACCTGTTTAAAATGGATAAGCATATAATCCTATATGATTCATATAATGAAATCATTTATAATGATTTCACAGACAAACCAGAAGTTTAAATGTAATACAGATCTGAACTGAAAATCTGTATTTTTTATGGAAATGAAAAGAAAATTAAAGAGCAAATGCCACATCTGAGATGGAAAGAAACCTAAGTGTGCCTGTCTGTAATTTTCTAAGTAGAGAATGGGGAATCTGCATCCCAGAATACTAAAACACCTGACATAAGAAATTGCAAATCCAAGAGAATAATTTTTAATACAACAAATTCTTTCTATAGGAATTCCCTCTAGAATTCCCTCTGCAGAAAGACATGATACTTCATGTATCACTGGGGAACAACAAGGATAGCATCTGCATTTAATAGAGAAAAACATGTGAGTGAGGTCACTGCAAATTAAACTTAAGGCCTAAAATACTATTAGCTCATTCCCAGTAGTATAAAAATCTTTAAAACCAATATAAAATGCAATAAAGACATAGAAAAAAGGAGAATTTGATACATTATCAATTATAGGTAGTGTCAGAATAGCCTATTTCTCTCCGACAATAGCTAATTTTCTGAGAAATAAAATGGAGCAGATCAGATTTTAACAAAGCCTTTGGTAGCATGCCACAGAGAGGAAGTTGTTAAAATGGAGATTAATACTGTTTTTGATATTGATACTGATTGATATTACATGGGGGAAGATAGCTATAGCAGATACTCTGAAAGCCTTACTCCAAGCCACAAGAAGTCTAATAGAGGTCCTACAGCAACACTTTTTTATAATAACTTTGGCATGAAAATATGCAAAAGAGGATGAAATCTGCTTAAAAGGCCAAGCCTTGATTCTCACCAATACTGATGCAATTGAGGTATCATTCAGAAAAAAATAATGTTCAGAGACAGTATGAAATGCAGTAACATGAAAGCAAAGTGATGAACTTAAGAAGCAAAAGCAGAAATTTCTCATTTGGAATTGATACAGGAGAAGGCTGGGCATGTAATCCCAGGATCGATTCAGAGATGACAGTGAGTCATGATGGATCAAGCAGCCTGAAAGAGGCAAATGTTATTTAATTATGTGCCAAATGAGACATCGGACATAGATATTTCTCTTCTGCAATGTTGTGTGTAATTCTGGTTACATGCATAAGAGAAGGAAACAGTCAAACAGGAGAATGATGCTATGAAAAGCAGAGAAACTAGAAGTCTTATGTTCCAAAAAGAGACTAAGGAGAGTTAAGCTTATTTAGCTTTGCAGAAAAGAAAGTGAGAGGGAATATGATTAGACCCTGAATATATTTTTTTAGGCAACAAGTTGGAGGAAAAGGAATAGTCTTCAAGTTAAAGAAGAGGACACGTGAAGCAGAGTCCAATATGATTCTACTCAGTCCTTAGCTGGCAAATAATGCCCCTGATCCAGCATGCTTAAGATAAACTAACCTTATTTTGGAAATCACAACAGAGTGGAGGCCTATTTCAGACCAGTGAGTTTGTGCTGGTTTTGGCTGGGGTAGAGTTAATTTTATTCACAGTGGCTACATGTTTTGGATTTGTGAGGAACATAGGGTTGATAATATGGAGGTGTTTCTGTTATATAGAGATGTTTTTTTGAGCAGGGCTTTCACAAAAGCCAAGGCCTTTTCTGCTTTTTGGACTGCCACCCTGGCAAGGAGGAGGCTGGGGGTGCATGAGAGATTGGGAAGAGACACAACCAGGACAAGTTACCCAAACTGACCAAGGGGATATTCCATATGATATGACATCAAGCTCAGTATATAAAGTGGGGAGGAAGAAGGAGGAAGGGGGGCACATTTGGAGTGATGGCATTTGTCTTCCCAATTAGCTAATTCGCATGATGGGGCCTGGGCTCCTGGGAATGGCTGAACACCTGTCAGCCCGTGGGAAGCAGTGGATCAATTTTTTGTTTTGCTTTGCTGTTGTGCATAGCTTTTGTTTTTGTATTGAACTGTCTTTATCTCTACCCATGACTTTTTCAGCTTTTAACCTTCTCATTCTCTCCCCATTCCTGCTGGTGGAGGAGTGAGTGAGCGGCTGTATGGGGCTTGGCTGCTGGCTGTGGTTAAGCCATGATGGAGTTGAACTCTACACAAACCCTTGGGAATATCTTCAGCTGGTTTTGACTATGATAACCACCTTCAGAACAGACCCTTATGCCACTGTCGTTGAGCCCCATGTTTGTGCAGAAACTGCCAAATGCAGGAAGGAGCCTCAGTGGTGACTGCTGAACAAATGATTGTTGTGAGGCTAGAAATAATACACCTAAATAATTTAAATTAATCTCAGAAAAACAGAGTATTCAAAGATCATATGAAGAGCATTTAGAGAAGTCCTGCAGAAGCTCTGCTTCCACAGCACCTGAGCTGCAGATAACAGAAAGCAAAAGAGTTTTAAAATGTTTTACATAGCCGAGATGAGCTTGGAGTTAGAGACTGCTTGAGGATTGCAATTTGCCATCTAATACAGTTCTTGGAGGGTGTTCAGCTAGAAATATGAATAAAATAAACAGTGCGATCTAAGAATTAAAAATTAAATAAATTGGCAAAGCTTATTAATGATATACTGATAAGTTGTTAAAATCTGGCTAAACTTTAAAGACATGATGAAGGTGGCTCAGGGGGAGTGTGTACCATTATGCAAAATTAAGTACAAAATTTCAAAGCCAGTAAGTCTGAGTGACAAGTCAGTTAAGTTAATTGCAAGTAAAAATGGCTCTAAAAATTACAGGGAGCATGAAACTACAGCATTGTTACTTTGAAAAAGAAAAATCAAAGGAATGTAATGATGGTACTTGGGGCACATGAAGGAATAATGAAGCACAAATAGCTAGGAATATTAAGGCTAACAATAAGGGTTTTTAAAAATATATTGAAGGCTTGAAAAATGCTAGAGAACATTTAGTTCCATAAATAAGGTGACAGAGTAAGGAAATATTTGCTATTGGAAAAAAGAATTAACAGAATAATTCATTCCTTTTTTGTATTTACATTTCACGAGCAGAATATTATTAAATATGAGACCTTAGAGAGCACACTGTAGCCATGAGAAATTCAGAAGGAAGGAAGAACCTAATACTCTTGTTTAATGCTAATAAGCATCTGAAATCTCGCTTGAACTAAAATGTTGAATCTTGAGCTTGCCTTGCATTTTTTTATTGTTTTAAAAAGGTGACACCTCTTTTAGGAGAAAAAGCTTCAGCAACAGAAACGTGAATCTAGCCAGAAGCTCCTGTTATGTCCACAGTTGTTTGCTGTCAAAATGAACATTAATTCAGAAAGGAACATATTAGAAGCAGTAGTAAATAACCATCTATTGACCATATCATTAAACTCAGTGAACCTTGTGAGAGTCTTTAATAAGATCTCTAGACATTTCCTCTGAATAAGTATGTTTCTCTGCATCATTCTCTATAAGTAACATGGGAATAAAAAATAAGTATTGCATTCTCCCCCAAATTACAATTATTTCAGTTTTCCTTATCAGCGTTAGGACAAAAAAACCCAAACCAAAATAAAATAAAATAAGACAAAGTAAAATAAAATAAAAGCTCAGCCTATTCCTGCTGTTTAACTTCTTTCAGTGCCCCCTGGGCACAGTCACTGCCTGCTCTCAACCATGAACTCCAGGGCTGGCAGCACACTGGCTGTGCGGAGGCAGGGCCAGCTGGTGGGCTCTTGTGCAGGCAGGACAGAATGCCTCGGGGATGGGCATCCCCCATGAGGCAGGGGAAAGGAAAACAGCATGCATGCTCATGAAAGCTGCTGTCCAGCACACAGACATGATGGCACAACTGAAGTTGCAAGGAGTATGGTCTCCTAAATTTTCAAATACCAACTACGCCTTTATCGTCAAAGACCTTGTTGGTTTGGGGGCTTTTGGCTTTTCTTCCATTTACTTCCTTATGTTTGACAATAAAAAATGCTTAGGTGGAAGGAATACAGTGCATCTTCCAGGGAGCTATCTGGAAGACAGCAGAATGAAAACCATTCTCATCACAGGGCTGAGCTGTATGGGGGAGACACTACTTAGTCTAGGGGAAATACTCACTCAAAAAACTGGCAAATGTATTGAACAAAGATACAGCTTTATAACTTCTTGCTAATGAGCAGGAACACAAGGAGGTTGAGTAACTCTTAGCTGAGGAGAATCAAATGGAAGTAATGCATTTAAAGAAGCAGTAAATGGTTATATGAGCTGCAACAAGCTTCAGCCCATTCTTTTGCACTTGCTAATTTAGCCTTTGGAGAGGCAGATGGATTAAGTTTCCCTTGACAATTATCTTTTCTCTCTTTTTCTCAAGGGTGGATGCAGCAGTTGGTTTTGGTAAGGTTTTTTTCCTAGCATAATGAAAGAAACTAACACACTGAGAAAAGGTAGAGTGAAAAAAAAACCCAAACAAAACAAAACCAAACTCTAAAAAAGTAAGGTTATGGGGGAAATGCTATTCACGTTGTTCCTCAAGTGGATGTCCCATGGCTTGTTTCTTTCACTATCCAACACTGGGGCTTGTGGTATGAAAAGATGGCTGCTGTCTGAACCATTAGCACCCAAAACAAACACAAAGATAGCAAAAAATAGAGGAAATGGAGACACTGAGCCATAAACATTAATGTTTTAAGACAGCAATTCAAGTTGATCAAGGTTAGTAGTCGAGGTATGAGTCATTCTCCACATGCCAAGGTATAGAAAAAGTGTGGGATAGTTCTGGAATGTACATGGATATAGTCTTTACTGCTTTCTGACTGATCACATTATCCTGGTAGTGTATCTGAGAGCATGTCATCAAACCCCATGACAAAATTAGTCTAATGACCAAAACACTTGGTCATCTTCTTGTTAGCTCAGCTAACATGTTAATGCACTGCAGAACAAACACAATGTACTACCACACGGGTTGCCTCCTCCTCCAGCTTTTACTTCAGCTATCTGCCCTAATGCAGAATGGATAAACAGTTTTCTTGCCAAATAGTGGTGGATTAGCCACAGCAGTGGTGACGACAGCACAGTGTGCGGAAGGATAAGAGTTACAGTAGATATTCCCAAAGTAGTAACGTGAACTGGGATAAGGCAGGAATGAAATATCATCCAGATGAACATTTACACACTGTGGAAATGATGACTAGTATTTGGATTGAGCAGAAGGGCGAATTCAACGTCACAGCAACTCCCAACAAAGTTCATCTGACAAAGATCATATACGCTGCAATTTAATCCCATATTCCAGTTCTCCAGCTTGAATACAGGCTATGTTACTAACATTTATTCTACACAGTAAAACAAAATATTAATACTCTAATAGTCGTACTATAATGCCTGTGATTGGAAATACTTTGCTTTTAATATTCTTTCAACCTGGGCCCAGTCCTGGGAACTAATAAATATCTGTATTTCATATCTACCTGAAAGTCCTGCCAATTCTTACAGCTTCTCAGGACAGCAAAATTAATTGAGTATATAGTTGAATATAAATAAAACTTTTAAGATTTCAAGGTGCCTGGAAGAGGTGAAATGAAATCCATAATTTGCTATACACAAAAAAGGAAAGCACTGTGACACATATCCATGCACAATTTTAAAATCGAATAGAATATTTTATGACCTGTTCAGTTCTGCTGCTTCTGTATATACACATTAATGAAGTAGAATTATTTACCACTTTGTGAGCTGGAGCATGTTCATTCCATTTTATACACAGTAAGAATGACTGAAGCACAAAGGCTCCTAAAATCTTAGGATCTTAAACCCTCAAGCCGGTTTCCAGTACCACCACAAATTTTCTATACGTCCAGACGGTGAGTCCAATTTCCTATCAGAAGCCAGGTATTAAACATGCATCTTAGGTAAAGCTATCCTCTGGATTTCAAGAAGCTCTGGCATTGCTAGGATGGCAGTGGAAAAAAGGCCCTGAGAACTTTGTTCAAGGTACCAGAGACACCTTCTGGAAGACATGAGACCAGAAGTAAATCTACAAGCATAAATCTTGTACCTTATCAGAGGAGATAACTTTTTTTCCCCCTGAAATGTCCACTGATTGATATAATCCCAATTATTTAAAAATTCTTTGGTGACTTACAACATATTACACTATTGCTGAATTAATTGGCACATGTAATACTCTGGTTCATGAAGGTTCTTGTGAGTCTTGGAAGCTTTGTTAGGAACAATTTCTTAAAATGATTTTGGGGCCCATTATTTACCTCAGGTTTTCTCTATCAATTTCTACCCATCCATTATTGGAAGTCCTTCAGCTCTTTTCAGCAAGCCACTTATCCTCTCAGTCATTCTGCTGCTTGTCCCTCCTCTCTCAGTCTCCAGCAAGTTTGCAGCTCTCTCTGGTTCACTGCCTGGGTTATATTTCATTATGGCTGCCACATTATCTGCAACAACCATCATTAAAAAGGCTGCTGCACTATTTCAAGAGAGGAAGCAGGATTTCAACAGCTTTGTGGGAAAATGCACTGGGGAGGGTTTCTGCCCCCTCTTCCCAGGTTGCTATTGCTTCACTTTTCCCGCTGTTTCTCCTGCTTTGTAATTCAGGTTCTGGATTTATCTCAGGTTCCCTCTGTTTTGCTCTCATTAGGAAGGCATTTGGGCAGCATTCTTTTCCCCTCATGATGGAGAATTTGTTCCAGGTCACTGCCGTGCTGTAGACAATGTCCTTTAACATGTAACCTGTAATGAAATGAATAACTGCCCTATAAGATGCCAAACCTTCCACGCAGGATTCCCCACCCCTATCCCAATGGCTCCCCACTTACCGTGATGGATTTAGAATAACAGGGGAAAGAGAGAAATGCAAATGAAAAATTGGAACTGTTCCCCATCTCCCAACATATGTTTAGTAATGAATATTGGGCAAGACTCCACTCACCAAAAGTCTTTGGGCTTTGAAAGCTACAGAATAGCTGTGCTATTTGTAGCTCAGCTTTTGATATTTTGATGTTTGCTTGTAGACACCAGCCATGCAAACATGCATTAGGTATTAAACATGCATCTTAGGTATTAATAAAATATATACTACTGAAGAAAAATATGCTAGAAGGCAATAGATCTACCAAAAGTTGAGATTATAACTTAGAGGTGTCATAGCTTAATTCACAGAAGAGCGATCTGTTTTAAAATAAACACCTGTTTCTAGTTCTCCCTATACAAACCCATGCTGCCATCCTCTTCCAAGCCCAAATCAAACTGCTGCAATTTTTTTAAAAAGTTAATTTTCACTGACAAAGTACTTAGTATGGATTAAGAAGGGTGTAGTTTGAAAAGTAAAATATTTCACATCCAGAATGCATCCTTCACAAGCTTTTTTGTTGCACCATTCATAGACCTTCTAGATCTGACAACCTGCAGAAAATCACCACAAAACAGCATGAGAAACTGCAAACACCATCCACTGTGCTGTTGCAAATAATGTGAGTGGACATGAACAACTAATATGAGGAACATCTCTTGGCTGGAGATTCTTTCGAAGAGAAAAGGGAAAGGAGCATTCCAAAAAGAGAAGCACTGCTGCTGAACAAACACAGGCAATGGATTTAGGAAGGGCAGTTCTTATTAGGCTCTGTACATGAAAGGAAAATATACCCTAGAGGGCAATTCAGAGCAAGAGGCAAATCTGGATGGGTGAAGTCTCTTAATGGTGCCTAAGCTGAGATGCAAGAAGCCCAGAATTTTGTCCCTTTTGTACTTTAACCTCAACCAACATAATCCATTCTCATTCAGGAAACCCTACCTGAGTTGTTAGGAACTTGTGCAAGGGATCTGAATCATGAATATGTAACCTATTGACCAATATAGCTGAACATTACTCCTCAGCACTTCTGTTATCACAGATGAAACTTTCGTTCTAACTTGTCTCTTCTTGGAGAATACACATAACGTGAACACTGCAAGATTCTATGCCAACAGTAAAGCGACCTCCTTTGCAAATCTGCTTACCTCCATCAAGTGACAACTGAAAAATGTGCAATCAAGAAAGAGCTATTTCACAGTTAGCTGTGCTCAATTTTGCTTTTTAATAATCACTACCTTTCAGAGATCTAAACTTTGATAGTTCCATGGGCCCCCCAAAAGAAAGCAGGATCGAGCATGTTGCAGCTGTTTCTCTGCAGCATTTCTCTCCCTCTAAAAGTGTTCTGAAGTTAATTTTGATGAGGTTTGAAAGGAGTAGGCTTGTGCTCTACGCTAAGAATGTTTTCAATTTGACAGCTCTGTCGTTGTGGAGGAGGGAGAAAGATCAGTGATATCTTAAAATTACGCAATAAAAAGTTACTTGTCTTCTTTGAATGCAGATTTCTATTGAAGTTTTAAATAGCCCTCTTCACTAAGGAAAGGACTGGAAAGGTGGTTAACATAAGTAAGCTGAAGCAACCTGCCGTTGTCCTGTGAATAAAGCTGACCTTCTGGAGTGGTGGCAGAGGCTGTTGACCTTGTTTTTCTCCCTTGCACCAGCAACCACATATCCTTACAGGAGTATCGTATTACCAGGCAAACAGCCAGCTTTCACGTATGGCAGTACAGAGTAGCACACAGTTCCAGCACTCACTAAAAGGAAACTTGCTTGCTTTCATAAAGACTTAGAGGACTCAAGTTTATGCTGAGTTTTGCACTGACTAAAACTTTCCCAGAGGATGAACAACAGATTACTGGGATCTAAAAGGAAAAAAGCATGAGGGGTTTTGCAACACATTTCAGAAATCAGAGATATCTGATGCTGTAACTGTAGAAGCCTTGCTGTGGGAAGACATGCTTTTACCTTCTTTCATGTAATCTTATGCTTCTATTTCAGAGTTGCAAGAAGGGAAGGTATGCTTCTAACACTTTAAAGAAAACCAGCCAATAAGAAGCCTAAAAAGACCACAAGTTTAAATTAGTTCACTTTAACCTTCTCCCATCATCTGGTAAATTATCTTCCATTTACAACAAGGCAACCCCTTCAAGCATTTTTCCTTCCCCTTCCCAAAGGTTCAGAATATAGAGCCAGTACTATAGAAAGCAATGGGACTCTCACTACATGGATTTGTATCAACACAACATCAACTCGAATCCTACACGTGAATGAGCTTTACACTGATTGTTCTTCAGTGAAGCAGGTATGTCTGTCACATTTTACAGATGCGGCTTCAAGATACTCAAGATTATGTGATTTGCCAAAATCACAGGTAAATTTTGGGGCTGAGGTACTGCATCTGATCTCCAAGACTTCTCTGTTTTAGACTTCTCTAGCAATATATACCTAAGACCTCACTTTTCTCTCTATTCTTCTCCACAGTCCATTAAGATGAACGGCCTCCTTTTCTTCACTGCTAGAAAAGAGTCCATAAAGAGTAGTAATGCAACTTCTCCAGCAGAAACACTGCAGATCCAGCGAGGACTCTGTTTCCCGTCACATTTTCTTACTTCTTCCCCCTTTCTTAGATCACAAAAACAGAAGTCAAGGAACGACCACAGAAGCCTCAGGTTCTGAAAGCAGCTTTCATTTTCCAGGCTCCCCTTACAAGAAGTAAAGAGATCATTGCAGGACCACTGAAGGCAAATAAATGAGCTAGACTGACTGCCTGAAACCAGTGCTTCCCACAGGTAGGACTCCAAAGGAGTTGGCCAGAGCCCGTACCAGGCAGCAAGCCCAGCCTAGAGGTTGAGGAGAACAACACTCACAGCCTCAGCTCAAATATTCTGCCTTGGTAACGCAAAATAATACATGACTACGTCCAAGCATCTCTCGTTGTGGTGACCACCTTGGACCTCTTCCAAAGTGGTCAACACTATGAAAGTGATATGGATATTAACTGATGGACTTGTGGTAGGACAACATTTTAACCCCATCACATTTACTGCAGGACTAATAGAAAAAGAAAAGAAAAGAGGTATTTGCAGGAGAATCAAATATTCTTTTTCATAACTCAGAGCAATATATTTTTAGACTTTAAAAGATTATATTACTTCTACATGTCAATCTTTCAGATTTTTTTCTGTAAAAGATATCTATTTCAAATGAAGTAATTTCATTTAAAAAACATATATCTTATGCAGTTACTTCTTTTTTTCATACCTTCCTTTTCTTTTGGACCATTATCCTGTAGGTAAATAATATGCTTCATTAACCACATTATAATTAGAGTAGAAATGTACATATTTCCTTGTATTTATTTGTTAAAATATTTCTCTGTGCTTTACAGCTGTATCCTTTCTTCTTGCTTACTAATCAACACCTTTGATACTTTCTGTTTTCATCACTATTATTGCCTAAATCTCCAGATGCATCAGAGCTCCAATACTAGAAAGATCTGCAATTATTTAAAAGTTAGAAATTTATAGCACCTCATTTTGTGAGTAAAACTCACAGTATTTTCTATGCAGAAATAATGATGCGCAGAACTCTGAGCAACATAACATAATTTCCAAGTTGTGCCTTGTTGAGCAGGGGCTGGACCAGCTGACCTTCAGCTTTGAGATTACAGTTTCAATAATTACAACTTTATCTTAACAAACAAATAATTATCCCAGATTTTTCCATTTTTCTTTGTATTTTTTTTTTCTTCTTGAAAAAATATTTGGGGAGGGAGAATGTTGCCTTTGGATTGTCCAGGCTAATGGCCCTGTAATCACCACCTGTGCTCTATGTCAGAAAACATTCAAACAATTCCCCAATTTCTAGAAAGGAAAGCATACAACATACTTTTCATTCATTTACGCCTCTCCAAGGAGTTTTTGAAATACAGTGTGATAAAGGTGGAGTTGTTTACAGTATGCCTTGCTTGTCTTGCCTTCATGGGATTGCTCTGCCAGCAAGAAATTCAGTATACACATGTAAAAAAAAAAATAAAATATATATATATATACACACATATATATACACATTATATAAACTCAGTACCGTAGTTTCAGTTGCTTAGTTTTCCTTACTCTGGCATCCAGAGAGGCAAAATTTAAAAGGCTGAGCCCAATTATCCCATTTCCTGTAAAACTTTGCAAAAGATATCAGAGTATCTAAATGAGTAATAAAGGACAGAGGCCACTAATAAGGCTGGATGAAAAAAAAAAGCACTGATTGTTAACTGTCAACATAATAATCTAATGCTTTCAACAAATGTTAGCAATAATGATAAAATGTGCCCTCAGAAAGGATAAGTCCCTTCTTATTGTCTAGATATAGTTAAAATTGACAATACTTAAGCTGTCAGAATTAGTGGAGGAAGAGGATATCAAAACTATCTCAAAACAGTTAAAGTTGGAATAATTCACTTGAACTGATGACGATTATAAGCTGAAGGAGAGAAGATTTTTATTGCCTAGATCTACAAATCTAGATAGTTATAAATCAAATTGTTTAAGACTTCAGATTTCTGTTCAGAAAGTATTTGTAGATGAAACATCCAATTTTAAATTAGATAGTCAAGTACATTTTCTTTTAGTGTACCAATCCATTCCCAATACAAAAACATAACTGAAAGATTTGGTTTATAAAACAAAAGCTGCCTTTCTGAAACTCCATGCCTTCAACTGCAAAGTGAGAGATAAATGATCTTTACTAACATCTGTCAGTCCAATCCACTTAATCACATTTAGCCAAGCACCTTTTGCAGCTTTTATTGTTCAATGGTCCAGAAAGTGACTGTGTAAAAATACTGTGTAAAATTACATCTTTGCCTTGCATATGTTCATACTCAAAATTAATCTGCTTCACTGTCAGAAAGCAAGTTTCTTCCAACCTTATACATTCAGTGATTCTACTCCTATAAGACATAAAAAAGCTTTCTATCCTTCTGTGTGCTTTGAGAAGAGCACCAACTAATTACACAATTATCTAACATAGAAAAAGGACATAATTACTTTTGTTAATTCTGCTGAAGGAGGGCAGGAAATCAACAATAATTTTGTGTATGCACATGTAACTATTAAGCTCCACAAAAGCAAAGAGTTAACAGCAACCCATACCCATATCTTTAATGCTGAATATCTCAAATAAGAGAAGGTCTAGCTGGGAGCTCTTTTGAAAAAGGAGTATGTCTGCAGACATCAGATGCAACTTGCAAATAATTTTTGGAGACAGAAATCCAAATAGGCAAAATCCTGTATTCTAAGGATACAATTCAAAGAGGAATATCTGAAAAATATATTTTCTGACTTTAATAATACTCTAAAAGCACCAGCAAACTCTTGTTCATGACTTACAAAATTAAATAAAAGAAAGTGCATTTAAAAATCCTGAAATTACATTTCTTTATGCCAAAACATGCTATTAAATTAATTTTAGGATATAATTAAATTGATTGTGTACTCACTTAATAATAAACTTTGGGATATTCAGTTATGCCTCCTACATGGAGAAGATTGTGTTGTATAGGCAGTTTTATGCCAGAAACATATATTTAGAGTTGGTTCTATAAATATAAAAAAGGGTGGAAAAACAAATATTTACCTAATCAGGACTAAAAGTTTCTTCACGTGGGAAAAACAGCCTGCTGCCTACAACCCTGTACTAATGAAAACCATTACAAAATAAAATTTGAGTAAAATGTAGTCGGTGTCACATAAGCTCTGATGAGAGAATATCACATCTCCAAATATCGTTTTTTTAAAGATATTTGCAAAATGAGGTAGAATTTTCTCTAGTTTAGCACCTTTGTTATAAGCAAAAAAAAAGACCCCAAAACTTTTAATAAACTGGTGTAACTGAGCTATTTGATGCCCAAGAAACAAGATGGAATAAAGAGCACTACTGCACATTAGTTCCCCCATTTTCTTCTGAGAGTCTTTATGATGAGATTACATAAAATGTGTACTTTAGAAAGTCAGAGAAGTGCTTTAATCAGTCTCTTTATATCTCTGACAAACTTGAATATACCTTTCTTCAACAATGCAGCCCCTTCAAATCAGCCCTTCCAAGAAGATTTTCTACTGCCCACACCCTCCAAGTAGGCCTCTACCAAAATAGAAAAAAAAAATTACTGTTTCTGAGGTAAAAAGGATAATAGAGAAGCAGAAATAAAGACAAGAAGAAAAACGTGATTTAGGTTTTAAACATCATGGCACAGCTCACTGATATGATCAGTCCCTCAAAGCAAAAGCCCCACTTACAGTTCTTTCTGTCGATCACTATATGCTGCCACTGCACCTTACATCTGTTCCAGATTCAAAATCAAGATGGTTTGGATGTTTTTCAAGTGACCCCCACCAGCTGTTTTTTTCATTTCCTGTCTGCCCTCTCCTCTCCTGCAATGTGCTGCCACATACATTCACATTTTCCCATTTCTCAAATGAAATGTTCAGATTTCAGAGAAATCTACTGTTCAAGGAAGTTTACTGACAAATTGCTCAAATAATTTCTAACTTTCTATGTATGTACGATTAAAACAAGATATTTATGAAAGCTTTCTTCTAATTCTTCTGAAACAACAAAGAAGAATTTAATGGAGTTATTATGTCAGACTGAGACAAATATTGTACTTGGTTATTTTGCAGGAAGCCAACTCTTCATAAATAATTTGAAAAACAGCTTTCCTTTAGAAAAGGCCAATGATTCCCTCTCAGCAGTATGTAACCACACTGCTGCTACAAAACATTCAGTAAGCATTCATAAGCTCTCTACTTCAGAGGCATTAGGTGCTCAGTACCTGAGAATTTTTGTCTATGCAGGTTCAGATCTGTTTGGGACACTGAAGACTACATCATAAATAGAATTTCCAAAGGCTTTCATGATTGTTTAAAAATGCGACACTTACAAAAAGACAGCTCTGGAGACTACAACCTTTTGATAGAGGCTGGGTAACAGCTGAACAGACAAACTTTTGCAAAATTTACCCTTACTGGTTCACAGTGCATGTGGATGAACCAGCTTACAAATGCACTGCCCTAATACATTTGGAAAAAGAGTTAAGCCTTGATCAACATTACAGAACTCCACTCCTATAACCAAATATTACATTCTGATGTTATATCTGATGTTTCTATTATTATATTCTCAGATTATATAAGTTCTCAGATTTTAATAACTTTCAATTTTTAATTTCTTCTCCCAGAGCTGAATTTCACCACTCATTGCATCACAACTTGGTATGAATTTGACTTCAAGCTTTCATTTGAGTTTCAGTCAGAGGTAACGGATCTTTAAAGATAAAAAAATATTTTATTATCAATGTTCAAGCAGTCGTGGTATAAAATCCAGAAGACCAATGTTTTTATTAATCTTTACTGCCATCGAATTTCTTCTGCTGAGCAATGACAGTGGAGAGGGACAGTACAAGTACTAATAGAGTATTTGTATGTATGCCTACCAGTAGGCATATTCCCAATCAGGCCAATTGACTCTGCCATCTGTTTTTCATAATTGCAAAAGAAAGATACTCCTAAAGAATTACACATAACCTAAATTTTCTTTGCCTAACATCCCCTAATAACCAGAATTTTCAGGCACTTACTTCCTGTTCTTGCTTCCTTTCCAGAAAAATACAGTAAGCATCTGAGAGAGAAAAAACATATAAACCATGAATGGTGAAACAGAGAAAAGAGTTTTAACTTAGAAGTAAAGAATACCAACAAAACCCTACAAGCATTAACTCATCTCAGTGCATTCCTCGCTGCTTCTACCAAGTTTCTGGCATCTCTCTGTATGTCCCAATAAAATCTATTTGGCAGCATTTCATTCTCTTGGTGCAGAAGCTTTTCCTACCAGGAAATTAAAGATTGAAACATTTTACAGTTACCTTGTTTGCATTTTGTGAAAATTAGATGCTTCATTTTAATAACCACAGACTTTTGAATTTATTACTGATTCCTTTTAGGTTTTAATATTATGAAGTATTTCATGCAGCATTTTGTCAAAACAAACTCCTTAGGAGAAAAACAAACTAAAGAAAACAGGGAATGTTTTCATCATAATTTTCAAAATCACCTTATTTTCCATAGAAAATAGGTATTTGGAATTAGCACATTATCCTGGGAAGACTAACTGTGTTTACAGAACTGAAAATTCAATCTTAGTTGTAATTTTTCACAGCAAAGACAGTTTTACAGTACAAAACATTCCTAATACACATGAAGGACAATTTGATGACTGCAGACCAGCTCTGAATATCTTTCTGAAGAATTGCCATGGAAGAAATGGAAGTTACTGAATTGGGGCAGGAGTCAGAAAATTCTGTATTTGCCGTATGCAAAAAGTTGGATTATTTAGTGTTAACAATAAGGGATGACAGTACAAATATTTCCCTGTATTTACAGAGGAATCACACATCAGGAGATGAAATACATAAAAAATGGTGAAGACTCCTAGCATGACTTTAAAACTGTGGTACGTGGATCTACGGGCCAGTTTGAAGGGGCCCACAAAAGCAAATCATGGAAAGGTTGGTTCAAATGATAAAGGAGTCTGAAGCTCTACTTGAACATCCATAGAGGTCCAAAATAAAAGCCACCAATTACAACTGTAGTAATCAGATACCACATTTCTCCATAAGACTACATAACACTCATGTTTTTATAGCTCAGAGATCTGGCATCCAGTACCAGGTTCAACAAGTCTGTTCCATGTTCTAGCAATGCTGCATCCACTCATTTAGCTCAAAACAGCTATGTTGCTGTGCTGTTGTTCCCCTAGAGTTTTTCCAGGGGTGACTGCTGCATTTTTATTAGAATATATATTTTTTTTTTTCCCACCCAGAAGAAAAAGCTGCCTTTGAACAAGACAGCTATACAGGCAATGCCTTAATATGGGAACAAGTTGTTCAGAGGAGTTGTGCAGTCACTGGACAGAGCCTGGAATAACCTGGTCTCACTTGAGAGCTGACCCTGCCTTGAGCAGGAAGTCAGACTAGGGACCTACTGAAGTCCCTTCCCACCTGAACTATTTCATTATGCTACTAAAAAGCATCAAAGAAATGTTACCAGCTTTTATATCATTGATTTCACTCTATTCAGCTATCCCTAGGATGTTTTGCTATTTACTTTTTTTTATTTATAGTGTGTTCTGAGGCTTTAGAGGACATTCACATCATATTTGCGTGTGTTTTTATATAAACATAACGATTTCCAAAAAGCCACTTTGGTTTTTTTCATGTTTTTTAAAGAATCAGAGAGAAAGCCTCATGGAAATTCTTGATTCCAGGAAGTCTTCAGAAAAGTCAACTTATCAAAAATCTTGAAGAACAAATCTCTGCAGCTGGTAAAATATTCCTGCCGAGAAATCTAGAGGCAGGTTGTGTCTCATACCTATGATTACATCCATGCTGCTTCTCAGAAGAACAGGCTAAAACTTCCACCAAAAAATTGCTGGGAAATTTGTTTGCAAATTGATTTGAAAAGTTCAATGGAAACAAAAATAGAATAGAAGGCTTTTATGCATTTATTCTCCCTGCATTTTCCTACCCTTTCAATTTTCAGACTGAAAGAGTAAATTCTTAGTTATTAAAGAATTTGATACTGCTAAGGAAAGAACACCTACAACTGAAATACAGCATCAGAACCAGGCAACTACATAAACACTTAACAGAAATCCTTGTACTTTAACCACCTCACCCTGCATTTAGGGGACAAAAGATTCAAGAAGCTATTCTGTTTGTTTGCCATGTATTAGAGAATGAATATGGCCTTCTAATAATGTTGGTGATTTGGTAAATGTCCCTGTGAAGTACAAAAGTCCTGTGGCATAAGGCACGAGCTGCCATTTTGCAGCATTCTGGTAGTGATTTCAAAGCCTTCTCAGAAGTCTAGATTTCTTCGTGCTTATTTATTTAAGCTTTATTTGCTTTGTCCTTTTAGAGACCATCTAAAGGTATTGTTTGATTTTGAGGCAGCTTGTGGGTCTGCATTTCTTCATATGATAACATACACATATATTTCCCACTATGCTTATTTTGACTCAGTGGTCAAGCAGCTTACTGAACTCAATGCCTGCCAACTGGTTTTGATGTGTAATATTCAGTTTCAGTTTCTCATTTCTTGCATTTCTATCTGAATTTCTCTCTGATGTGGCATAAGCAGGTCTGGTTACTTTACATATCTGAACTCCTATGTCGCAGCCCTACTGACCTTCTCTCTCCCTTGCTCTCAATTTGTGTTTTAAACCCACTGCTGAAGCAGTCTGTAATGCTATCACAGTATGCTCACCTTGCTCCTTTTGGATTGCTATGTAGTAATATTTCACTCTGCTGGTTGTTAAAACAGGTCATGCGTTACAGCAGGACTACGTCTCACCTACTTCCTGCAGTATCTTGTTTCTTGTTTTACTTGGTACAGGCATATATTTTTTCTATTTCTGCATTTCTGCAGTTTTATTTATTTATTTTTTTAACATGAACGTTAGCAGTAATGGAAGTGTTGGATTGGCAGTTCAGAGAGAGTTAAAGCAATGACTAAGTACCGTTTTGCTTCTACTGCTCCTTTCCAGCACATTGTGGTTGCCCTGAGCAGCTTCACTGAGGGTGTAGAGGAAGTGCTGCAGCTCCAGTTGCATTTCCCACCCCTCCCAGGGCTAAGACAGACCAAGAGGACTCAAGGAGTCACAATATTTCTCCTGCTGAGGAAGAGGTAATCAGAGTTGGATTAAGACAAGAATTAAGAAAAGGTGCTTCGGCTACAAATTGCCAAAGCACCTTGGTGTGACAGCAGCATTCAGTGGCAGTCTGCTAGGCCAGATTTAGAAAATTAAGCCATTCATCTCTTCTTCCTCTTACCACTTTGCACAAGAAAAATAAACCCAACTCTTCCCTTCCTCCTCTGCATCATTAAAAATGGTCTCTACTCCAGGAAGCAACTTCAACAAACTAGAGGGATTTGAGCAGTGGTGAAAACCTTGTTAAACACCGGTCCCCAACCCGAAGGAAACATATTGGGTTCCTGTGGGTCTCCTCTTATGACACTGGAAATTGCTGACTGGCATTTCTACATTACATGGTGTAACAATTTGAAGCTTTTTGTTTAACCAATTGTGACACCTTTACTGTCGTACGCCCACACAGGAGTAGCCTCAAAAACACCCTTTCCAAACAACAGCATTTTCTTTTCTCCGCAGAGGCTGAACGTAATTGCGGATCCGTAACGATGAAGAAGGTTTCAGTTTACGTCTAAGCCTGCACTCCAGATTCAATCACAGGTAGCTGGTGGCACTTGAACCGCATCTCTGGAAACCTGCCCACTCTGGGGGCAACCAGAGACAGGGCAAGGACGCATACGTGGGTCTGTCAATCGATGCTCGCTCTGCAAGCAGCCACTAGGCAGGCAGCTCGGGGACGGGAAGCGGCGAGAGGAGAAGAACCCTCATACAAACAAAAGGTGCGTGCTGACGTTAATCTCCGCTAACGAAGCCTGCACAGAGCCTGTGCTCTGAGTCACCCAGCGCAGCAGCGAGCTGAGAGAAAGCTCATGAATCAAACCACCCTGCCGTAACGAAGGGAAGCAGTGCGGACAGGGGGAGGGGAGCAGAGCAAGACAGGGCTTGCGTCAGACCCGCAGCCGCTGCCTTCGCGCAACCCCTGCCTCTGCCGGCCGGGCACCCATCACACTGTGGGTGCTTTCATCTATCCCCAAAGCCTTGTCCTGAGGCCTTGCCAAAAAAAACCCATGCCTGAGCAGCAGACGGGGTGCAGGAGGGCTGAGCCGCTGCGGGACACAGACCCTCCTGCGTACCCTGGCACGGCCACACCACATGCAAGGCCAGCTCTTACATCAGGGCAGCCTGCAGCCTTGGGGAGTGGGGAATGGGGAAAGCAAGCACCCAGAGATGTGCCTGGCACCACAAGAAGGCTGTGACTATGGGGTCAAGTCTCCTTTGCTATTTTGTTCAATAAGGAGCACATGTGTAAAAAATCAGAACAGAAACACCCAGCTCTGTAAAGTATGCCCTAAGATAATTTTTGCAGCTTCATCAATGTGCAAAACACCAAATGACATGAGTACATATATCTTAACCCATCTACCATGGCAGCTGCACATGGCACAGACTCCCTCTCCAGTCAGTTGAAGACTCAGAGGGGACAGGTGGGCTACTGCCAAAGAACTGGCACCAGTTCTTTTGTGTAATCAAATGTAAATCTACATAAAAAGCATTCAGAGAACAGAAGAAAGCCATTAACCATCCTCTTCCATAATATATACACCAACAAGCAAGCCATATGTATATAACCATAACCAAACAACAGGGTTTTTTCACAGCTACAACTATAATCTGCTTTTCTGTTGGCTGAGTTCTCAACTGGCATGCCTCAGTGGCTGGCAGTCAGGGGTTTGATGTGGCAATTCCAGGTGCTGGAGCAGTTACACACATCTTCAAACACACAAAGTCCTTGGCTATTGCAGGGTAGGCCAGGAATGAAAGCCAAGAGCCTGCAACAAATGTTGCAGTCTTTCCAGGCTGGCAAGAGCAAAGGCCTCCATCTCAGAACCCAACTACTAAGGTGACTCCTTGAGGAAATAAAAACAGGTTTAGATGACAGGAGACACATTCAAAGCCCACATGCCCTGCAGGACTGGCATATTTTGCAGAGCAAACCTTCTCTCAATACAGATTCCTGTCAGGCTTTTGTTTTTCCTTTACTTCTCTCTCAGAGGGAAAAAAAAAAAGTAGAAAAGTCCGCCATTTTGCTGAGTAGTACAGAGGAATTGGCTATACAAACTCCAGAGTGAAACACAGCATGGCCATCAAAATGATGTGTCTTGGGAGCAGGAGAAACTCCAGGAGCTCTGGAATGCTGTTTCTGGACAAGGACCTCAAAACCCTAACCTCTCCTCGTGGAGTCATCAAGAAGGAACAGGAGCTCTCTGGTGTGAATGCAGTACTTTGTTTAGTGCTCACCTGAAAGACGAGTGGGGTTTTTGATGATAAACAGGCACAAAAATCTTGTCCTGGGGATGTTCACTTGATAGCTACTAGCTTACTAGCACTTTCAAGAGCAAGAAGGAAACAGACTGACATGAAAAAATTGCAAGCATTTGAGTGTTGTTAAGACAGTGTCAGAAGACAACAGTATACATATGAGATCAAAGGGCTCTAGTGATTTTAAAAGAGTCTCTCTCATGGTGGCAGAAGACTTATAGTTGTTCAAGGAAAAGAAACAAAGATGACAGGACCTGTAAGCCTGCTTAGGTTATCTCCATAGAAAAGCAGAGCCTCAGGAACAGCTATGCACATATACTTTTTGTCTTAAAAGGCCTAGTTGCAGAGCATTGTTTCAAGTATTAAAATTAATTATATCATGCAGCCATCACTTGAGGTTCAATTTATTCTGCAGATAGACATCACTTCACTCTGCCTGGCCCTGAGTTTACTAGCAGATGCTTGGCTGGGTTACTTTAATGTCAAGAAAAAAAGCCATGTCCCCTGACTTTCAGGGGCATATGTGAGGTTGTTAATTTGGGGCTCATTGGCCCACTAACCACCACTATGCAGCTTCCAAGCAGAACAAGCTCATTTCTGCCTCAGGGATACTGCAGGGCAGATGAGTCCTCTTCACTGTGGGTCCCACTATGC
This sequence comes from Pachyramphus minor, assembly GCA_013397135.1. NCBI lineage: Eukaryota > Metazoa > Chordata > Aves > Passeriformes > Tyrannidae > Pachyramphus > Pachyramphus minor. The sequence goes on from VYXB01002718.1 coordinate 514,446, forward strand.
ATAAGAGGAAGAATTGCAGGTGTCTGAAATTAGCTGGACCTGACAGACAAACAGAGTTGATCTGTAGGGTGAATTTACATCTCTAAGTCAAAGTAATGAATATTATAGAAATTTAGCCTAAAGGGAAGAGAAAGGCACATAGCCCCAAGCCTGATAAAGATGTCATACAAAGAACACAAAACTGACCACAGCGGAAATCAAAAAGGTTTTTCCATATCTAAAAAGTTCTGTGAGAGATTGAATTGTTTCCTACAAGTTTAACTGTGACAGTTTGCTCAAGTTTTGACACTCAGAGTCAGAGGCAAAGAATAATTGAGCTGCACTGACTTAATAAGGAAATTAAGTATTCAGAAAGCAAAGGTAGTCAGTGCCATCTTCCTGGGCTCAAAATCATTATCAGCTTGAAACTAATTCTGCTATTCCTCCTACGGCATCACAAGTTTTACTTAGAAAATTCCTACTCTGTATCCAGTTCTACACTGAGCTTTGAAACTGAAACCTCTAATCTTGAGGGTTAGAGAGAGCCTGCAGCTTTCACTCAAGCCTGTTTGCAGTCACCTGGTTTTGTCACCCATGAAGTGGAAAAATCCGAGAGGGGAAACCAAAGCAGAATTGTCCAAATATGATTTCAGGAGCTTTGCTGTTTTTCTCAATCTGAAAGTGAAACTGAAGACCAGTGAAAACAGGACGATCAGCTGAACTGCTGCCACTAGTTTCTTTTGAGCTTTTAGTTACTGTGTTTGGTAATTTCACACCAGCAGTTCATTAGTAAACAGACGTTCCAGCAAGCCTACGAAAGGCACCCTACAGACCACCAGCTACAGCAAAATAACTTTTCTTTCCAGCTTTTATTCTGGTAGCACTGTTAGCTGGATTGAGGTGGGTTTTTACCTCCTCCCTGTGCACAGAAAAATTAGAAGACAGGTAAGAGAAGTGTCTCCCCTGCTGCAGCCTGGCTAGGAGGAGCCAGGCTTCCTTTGCCACCAAAGGGAATGTGCAAGGAGAAGCACCCGACTGGCAAAATGGCACTAGTTGAAAAGGAGATGCTACACACCGTAGTTTTAGCTCAGAACACAGGAGGCTTGCCAATAGGCTGACTTCATATCGCTGGCATTCAAGCAGTTAAACACAACTGTGAACTCTGGAAGATTTCCCACTCCTCGCTGAAGCTTCTCCCCAGTACACTGGTGACTGGTAAACAGATGGTACAACAGATACGGTGTCAGCTCCCTCCTTGTTGGAAATGCAGCTATCCAACATTTAGTCAACCTGCCTCCAGTGAGAAGTGACTGAATTAGAAGTAAAAACATGCTTGCATTTCCCTTTCGCTTTTAACTACTGCACATACACAGTCTGTGCCTTTTGCATCTCCTACAGAGTCCAAATTTCATTTTTCTCAAAGGAGTCTTCTCTCTGTAACTTTCCCATCCTGGCTGTTGTGGCAAAAGGTAGTAAAAACTCCCTTTTTCAGTCTCCTACAACCAGTCTAGGATAAACAGTCTTTCAGACTGGCAGTATTTTCCTCCTCCAAGCTGCATCCAAAGAATAATACAGACACTGCAGTGTCATGAACTCCAACATTCACAAACCAGCAAGACTGCCAGAAGCATCTGGCACTGTTTTGAGGAAAAGTTTTCAGTTTGTTTCTAGTTGGGCTTCCTCTGTGACTCGCTTCCATCTCTGACTCCCCTCCAGCCCTTCACTGCAGCTTTACTAAGCTGAGCACCAAACTTTGCTCCTTGATAAACACCCCTTGCACCCTCCACAAATTCCTTTGCTCTTTCCTATGACTTCCTCATCATATTTCCCTAGCTGTACCCACTTTCATCGACCTCCTGCCACCTTTCTGTCTTCTCATAACAAGGCACATTTCTCTTCCCTCCATGTAAGGCTTTATATTCATTAATACCACACTTCCCTTGTTGCCTGCTTCCCCCAAAGCTTTGTCCCAGAGCCAAACAAAATTCACATCTTGTTCTGAATTCTTCACTTCTAGTAAAGCATACATTTTCTCTTGCACATGCCTTGTATCAAGACGTAACTATGATTCGGGACAACTTGCCAAGCAAATCTCCCTTTTCTTTATGTACCAAGCTCTTTAAAAGTCACTTGACATGGATAAAAAGCACAAGGTTTTAAACAGGCTCTATTACTTTTTCCAGAATTGGATACAGCAAGGTTTGGGGATTTTTATTTGTGTGTGCTTGGTTCCAGGCTATCATGGAAAACAGACCTGCCTCCAGTTACCTAGAGACTGCATAACCGAGGGGTTCAAGTGACTCTGTAAAACCACTCCAGAGAAATACCATTCAATTGCTCAGTTCAGTAAACCCTGTTGGTAGATTTTCCTTCCTTATGAATTGAATTTGCGTATTTATTATTTCACATATTGCATAAGATAAATAAAAGTAAAAGAAAAAATATTAATTGATGGAGATTTACAGCCTTATTAAGGTTGAGATTTAAATGCACAATTAAGTCAGGAAAATCAAAATTATGTTTTTTCTGCTTCCATTCCCCTTTCCATTATTTTCCCATCATAAAGGTATGCTCTCTCTCCTGTGAGCTCTGACATCAAGCACATATGCACCAAAAGCTTCGTTATTTCCAAAATGCCACTCTGATGACAACTTCAGCAGCTCAGTCTCACTTTTCTCCTGTGATATAGCAACATGTTATTGCTATTTTCACATAAGTGAACTGTGCCCCTCACAAAGGGTATTTTTTCTTCTCTGCCTTGGTGTCTAAAGCTTGGCTCCTTTTCAAGAGAGGCCAAATGCCTGTAAACACTCTCCCTTCTCAGGAAGCTGCACCTCTGCAAAGTAAACAACATTCATGTGAGTGCCTGAATACAAGTTCAAGCGCCTATCTTTAGCACCTGAGTCTGGAAACGTTGGGCTGAGTGAACAGGCTTGTGGCATGAATCACTCTACAGACCAAGGTTAGGACTGAGGAGATTCCAATTCATAATTTAATTCCCTCAACCATCTTGCTGCTTAAATAAGAAGGCCAGCCAGGAATCTTAGTTACAGTAATGTACTCACTAAACATATTCATTTATCTGAATTACTTTAGGAATAGAATCACCAGCCAGGAGAACAAAAACAGTCCTGCACAAAATGGATAAAGGCTTTGCAGTCTGGTGTAAAAGGAGTCCTTGGAACCCACCACACTGGGCTCCAAGGATACCTGTAGGTTTCCTTAGCCACAGAGGTGCCACAGAGCCTCAGTAGCAAGCAGCTGGCAACACCGTGATGCCAAATCTACTCCCTGTCTCAGATTTTCTCGGCTAGCTCCTATTCTACCTGTGTTCAGTTAACCAAGTATTTGAGGATGAATTATCACCATCGTGGATATGTGATTTTATGCCCTCAGTCTCCATTCTCCTGCTGCACACAGGTCCCCTGTTCATGCACTTCAGCAATGGAGGAGTGTGCCAGAGCTGACAGTCAATATCCTTCACAGTCTCGTTTTTGGTATGATAGAGGGAACATCTTTTAATCTTCTTCGGTTCCTTCCCTTCTCCCAGTAGAATCAGACCTGGAGAAAATGGTATGTAAACTAGCAGAAACTCTTTGAAAGGAGCCCAATTACAGCAGAGGCAGAGCTGCTCTCAAGTTTAAGCACCTCTGCATGCAGCCTTGTGACAGCCATAGCCAGAAGTAGTTCACTTAAATGGCAGCCATTAGACAGGCCTCCAGGTAAGGATGTTATAAAACAGACACTCACATTTGCCAGGGAAAATGTAGCAGATCTAAAGTTAAGACTAGTTTTGTTTTTTCAGTTTGACCTAACAGATTCTGAAGACCTGTTTTTTGGGACACTGACTTCCTTCTTCTCTTGCATTTGCAAAGGACAACCCCAGCAAAGAGAAGAGAAGCATTTAGAAAATTTTTGCATAAAACCATTCAGAGCGAGAGCTCTCTGTGGAGTCCAGAAGGACAGGCGATATCATCAGTTGGCCAGGTCTGACGAAGCAACACAACGGCTTAGACAAGACTATGTTTGTTTGTCTCACTGGTAGCACAACCCTGGGTCCTGCTGTCATATGCCTCTGAGCACTTCAGGCCAGAGAATGTCTCTCAATATTTTTTGGTAAATTCTTATCTATATTACAGTTGCAGAGGTGACGCTTGCAGACGTAAACCTGAACAAATCTGAGCCAGCCGGTAACCCTGGTAATTTGGAGGGGGATGGGGAAAACAGCAGCAGCCAGCTGGGAGCTGATCAAGATGCCTCATGCACAACCATTTGCCTTTCTACAGCTGTTAGGGCTCAAGCTAGGACCTGTATTCAGCAAGACAGGTTATGAACACACAGAAGAAAGGTGATTGCTGCCTGAAAATGCTCCTTGAAGCCTTGGTGTCACAAAATAAGTTAATATTTCTTTTAACTCCCTCTTGATCTGCCCTGCTCACTGCTGTTACAGTGGGGCTTGATTTGTACTTAGAAATAGCTGACATGCTGAACAAAAAAGCACACTTGAAAAACACACCCCTTGTGTTCATTTCAAACCTTGCCAATAAGTTGTGGTGGTGGCCTTTATTCACATCGTACCTAAGGGCCACGGTGTGTTTCACCGATGAGAAGATCCTTCTCTCTGAAGGATGTCAACTGAGCGTGCTTGCTAGGAACAGGAGGTAGAACCATTAGGATAATCCTCACTGAAAGACACTTAGACAAATTTGTCTCACCTCGGGCTTGCCCCAAGTCAGCAGATCAGTTGACTACTTTCTGCAGCTCCGTTAATGTGCAATAACTCTTCCAGCTGTGGTAACTCAGCAATACACCTGAACCCAGCCAATATCCCACTGGGGTGAAATATTTCAGCTCCTTCACGATAGGCATAAAACCCACATGACTAGTCTACATTTAGTCCTCTTAACTAGTTTTGCTTTCCCCTGCCTACATACTGTTCCATGACCTCTAAAGATCTGAGGACTGGAAGACACAATTGGGAATCCTACAACACTTAATTCAGCAGTGAAGACAAAGTTTATAAAACTAAGTGAAGAGTACAGCCAGACTTGGTCTTTTTTTTTTTTTCTTCTCATAAACAGCTAAAATTAACCAAAACCTACAACTGCAGGGGAAAGAGGGGCAGAGGGATGAGGGGGGAGAGAGGCTACACTCAGTATTACAACACTATTCCTATTTCAAGTCTCATCTAATAAAAATGTTTGGTCAGGAAGAATAGAAAAAATGTTTTAAGCAATGTAAGTTTTTATTTCAACATTTTCTATCCATAATCATTCATTTCAGAAATGCTGAAATGTTTCATTTCCAAATTATTACACATGTCAATGTTTTGCTATAACACAGAATTTTTTATCTCACTAAAAATTAAAATGAGGAAAAGAGGCTAAAAATATTAAATAGATTGAAAAGTGAATGTTTCATGGTTATACAAAACACTTAGAATTCCCACTGTGCCATTTTTATGATTTGACAACTAATGCAGGAAATCCCAGATTTCACTCCAGCAACACTGGTTGTAGGAACATCATAATTCATTCACCCAGTCTGTTTGCTGAAGTTTTAAATTGAAGACGGACTCAAAGGGTCTGTTGACTTCTCTCCCTCACGTAATGTCACCTGAACTTGAAAAAAGCCAGCAGAGAATCAAATTGTGTGCTGTCTACCAATTTACCCTATATGAAAGCCTATTAACCCATTTCACTTACAGTGGTGGTGATGTTTGCACCTGACAATAAAATGATGTCAATTCCAAGAGCAAACTGTTTTAGAGCACTGCTTTCTTCATCCACCTCTGGAGAACTAGTCCAAGAAAGCTCCTCTGGGGTTTTCAACCAAAAGAGACAAAGTACAGCACTTAGTAACACTTTCTTGCTATTTCTGGGCAAAGGACTTTTCGCCAGCTGAGATCCACCAAGAATTATTACCTTCAATTTTCTTCTCAAGGAATAGGCAGTTTAGAGACAAGAAAAATCTTCACTCTCTACCTAATCACCTATTCAGCTCTGCGCAAAGCAGGCAGTGGATAATATGAAATGAAACTCAGAACAGTCTCATTTTGCTGTGCTACTAGAGTGCAATTTTAAACATGTAATAGACATTTTGCCTTTACCATTAAAGAGCAGAATATGTAAGGTATAACTGCGTTGACACCCTCTGGGTACTCGAGTTTAGACTTCCATTAATAACCTTGTTAGCAATAAGAGATACAAAGTACATTGCATAATGAAAATGATCATAAATCTGCACTTTTGGGAGCTACTGTATGTCAGCTATACATCTGTCTCTTTGAACTACAGAGTATTACTATAGGTAATCTAATCAAAATACTAACAAACCAATTCTCTTATGATCACAGCAAAAAACGCTGCACATGAAGAAACACAAATTATAAGCAACAGATACTCCTAATATCCTTGTATGCACATTAGAGTGATGCTGAAGAAGACATCTGTATTCTGAGGTGAGCTACAGCAGAATCCCCAGACACTGCAGTTCCCTTGACTGCAATCAAGAAATCACAATCCAACACTCACAGAGGCTGATGTTAGTATCTCCAATAGCTCAAGTTTTAGTTATAGATCAGCCCCACTTTCATCCCCACTTATTCTGACCAGGCTCCTGACACCAAGCAGGGCTACACAAAGTCAAATGTTAACAGCTGCTGAGCATCCAAAAATCTCTCAAAATCTATGGTGAGAGCTCTATTCTAGGAAACATTAAAAATTATGGAAGAGTAGAAAACATACTGAGGGAGGGGGAACCCAAACCAAAAAGCCCAAAGGAGAGAAAGGCTGCTTTTTTTACTCCTTGTGCCTTACCACAACTAGCTTCTCAATCCTATGGACCTCCTCAGCTACGTCTCATTATGAGGACATTGGGGTAACCCAGAGAAAATGGCTAATATTGGACACTTGAAGAATAAAAAGCCCATCAGCAATCTGCTTAACACAGTAATTTGCAGTTTTCTTTTCCTTGTTTGATTGCTTGGGTATTTTTTTAATAAATCTGCTAATCTGTCTTCCATATTTTCCTGTATCACATGTATTCGTCTTCTGGTTTCTTGTTTTGTTCTCATACCACCATTTGCCACCATCAAAAAATTTATCATGAAATTTAAGAAAGTAAGAGTTGTTGCATGCCATGAAGCTTCAAATCCAAAAATAACTCAATCACTGCAGGAGGTAAAGGGATACATTGTTTTGTATTGGGACTTTTTTTTAAAAAAATTTTTCGAGTTGAAAAGTAGCTTAAGATTCAGGTGCATATGCCATAAGCTTGCGCTAAAGTACCATGTTCATAGGCCATCAAAATCAGAGGAACAAAACCACTGAGACATTGTTTTTCCACCATAGCAACATAAAGAATAAACTATTTCTCTGAATACATTTAGGGGAAAAAAATATTGGCTCTTGGAAAGGAATTTGATGTTCCATGTTTAAATTCTCTGCAAATCAAGATTGCAAAATTGCCCACCTTTGAAACAATAGTTCATAAAAAAAGTAATGCATCCTTACCTGGGACACTGCAAATGATGCTGAATGCATGTAAATTAAAGACATAGTGCTAGATTTAATCAGTCCTGACCAGTATTTATGAGCATTCTTAAAATATGAGATCTGAGCAGACATCATCTAGCTGAATGCACTTGTTTAAAGTTAAAGGTTTTTTTATTAAATGTTATTTATACACTGTTAAACCTCAAAGGGAGAAATATTAAACATGTCTGGGATTCATGGAGTACACAAAATAGCCCTAAATTGTACAGTTTGATATATAACTTCCTATTGTGGATAAATCCACCACCATCTGCTAAACATGTAGAAGATTTATTACATTTTCATATGGTTTACTATGTAGACTTCACAATTTGACAAACAAAGCCTGACTACAGGGAAAACTTATTTTATTATTTTAAACCCTTTTAATACAAACTTTGAAGGATGCTTGAATATTCCTTCACTGCCCCCCTGTTGCCTGATGAAGGAAATTGTCTCTGAACTGCTAAACTGGCTGAGAAAGAGACAACTTGTGTCTCATGTCTTCTTTCTAGGAAGGAATCTTTGTTTCTCTTGGGAGTTCCCAAAGCAAGGTACCATCCTGCATATTATCTCTCTGTGGAACTTTGCTGATGTATTCAGAGTCAATATAGATCCTAGTACAGGGCGACTACCCTCCCTCCTCCTGCAGGAGAACTCAGAAGGTTCTCATCCCTGTGAGGCAGACAGTGCACAGTGAGGTCAGACATTTATTTTGGCATCCAGAAAACTCTTTTTGAAATCTACCTAAAACTTGGTAACTTCCCATAATCGGGAAACTGATTAAATGCTGTAATTTTTTTTTTCTTATCACTGGGCAATGATGCTCTATGTTGGAAGGAACATTTGGGCACAGTGAAATCCTGTTTTCAGGAAGTGAGGGAAATCCCATTGCCTTCCCCTCCTACCCCCAACCTAATTTCTGTTTTGTTCATGTAAATGAGCAGTCAAGCTTCAGTAGCTACAGTAAAATCAATTTCCCTGGTTTTAGATGAACACTTGAAAGTGAAAGGAGCTCAATTCAGAAACCAGAGAAAGCTCAGAGTTTCCCCATTTGATGCCAGAGATGTGCATCTCTAGTACCTACTACAAACATGGCTGAGAGCACATGAAGTACAGCAGGCTACTCTCCAGAAGCCAGACTTGGGGTTGCTGTCATTTACTTTATAATATGAGCAAAATGAGGAGTGGGTTTTAGCCCAGGAATAATATAAATACAGGTAAAATATTTCTAAACCAAAAGATCATTTCCCTCCTAGCAAGCGTTCCATGTATCACTTATGAACTTGGACTCATAAATCCTTTCCTTGAAGTGGGCACACTTACATAAACAATCTTTCATTCCTTCTTTCTGACCCTTACTACATTCAAAGCTTCTTAGAAAATGGGGCTTGGTTTTAAGGGAAATATTTGTTATCAGGAATTTGCAAATGGTTCCAGCAAGAAGCAGAATGTAGGAACAGGTGTATCCATCTAGGATAACATTCAACAGTTTAACTGAAATGCTAGTTTATCGGTACAGACCCCCAGTTCCGCAGTTGCTTCCTTCTGGAAAACTATTATGGGACAATAGCTCTAACTCTAAATGGCTGTTCTAAGCCATACAAACATTTGATATAATGTGCATTCAATGATTCTTTTATACCCTTTAATCCAACTACATCCCAAACTCTCAGTCATGATTTGGTGTCATAACTCACTGTTCAAGCTCTCCAAGACAAGGAGTTATTTTTGTCATTTTTTAAGCTTTTACTACATTCTCTGTAGACTACCAGCATCAGAGATTGAAAAACAAGAATGTATACTGATAGTATGGACAGTTTCCTGCTAACAGACTTAAGCAGATCCTCCTGTGCAGAAAAAACCATAGATTTGAATGTACAAAGCAATGGTTCTGCTACTGTATTTATTATGTAACATTTGTGTTTCAGAACCACAGATGGGCAAGCAACAAGCAATAGCTATTGGGGAAAAACATTATTATTCCTTGTACAAATACATCCCTAAGATAAGTTACTATATTCTCCTGCCAAAATGGAACAGCTAATGATTTTCTTGCAGTCTGAGAAGTCCCAGATCACAGATGGCTGGCTGAATAGTGGCTCAAGAAATGCTAAGCAATGAACAGCTGCTAACAATGAGGAAATTGTGCTTATAAGGTCTGATTCAATGCCTGTTGAAGTCAATGAAAATCATATAAACAGCAGTGAGTGCCCTACTGGCACTATTCTTTGGCAAGAAGTCAAAAATCAGATAACAAAATATTGTTAAATTCCCCCCACCAGAATACTCACTGCTTTCACAGAGTAACTGAAACTTTGATCTGCAGGTAAGCCTAGAAACATTCTTGTAAATGCAGCTGCACTTAAAATGCTGAGGTACGTTAAAATAAAAGTATTATATAACTTACAGAGAATCAAGTCTTCATTTAGAATGGCTGCAGACATTAAGGGATTTTCTCCCAGATCACTGGCACATTATAGAAAAACAGTACCTAATTTTGAAAGAATTTTCCTTGCAAGTCCTTTCTTTCATTGAATGCTAAAGTTTATTAGGAAATGGCACTACTGTTGGTTAGAGCACCACTACTGCTATTCCTAATAGCATGAATCTATGAAGTATGCATAAGAAATCAAGTGTCTGCCTCAAGTATTTTATAGTCAATGATGTATTAAGGTAGCTACCAACCAACAAGGAAGAAGGTCAGAGAGCTAGAGACAGCTCAGGTTTTGGAACACCATAAAAATAAAAATCTCTTGTGGGATTTCTTAAACCAACAAGTATGAAATGACAGGTATCCAATTTTTAAAGTGCTTAGAGGAGCAGCATTGAAAATCTAAACATAAAACTTGCAAAATTTCCATCACTATTGTAACCTCAGTTCAGTGCCTGGCAAGATCATGGAGCAGATCCTCCTGGAAAAGCCATAGACTAAGGCACATGGAACATAATGAAGTGCTTGGTGACAACCCCTGTGGCTTCACTAAGGGCAAATCATGCCTGAAAATTGTGGTGGCCTTCAACAATGGGTTTACAGCAGTGATGGAGGAGGGAAGAGCAATAGATGCCACCTGCCTGGACTTGTGCAAAGCATTTGACGCTGTACCACGAAATAATCTTTTCTCTAAACTTGAGATACCATGGATTTGGTAGATGGACCACTTGGTGGATAAAAAATTGGCTGGACGGATGCATTCAAAGAGTTGCAGCCAACAGCTCAATGCCCAAGTGAAAGGCAGAGACGAGTGGGATTCCTCAGGGATTGGCACTGGGACTGATGCTGTTAACATTGTTGGCAGCATGGACAGTGAGATTGAGTGCACCTTCAGCAAGTTTGCAGATCACACTAAGCTGTGTGGTTCAGTTGACACACTGGAGGAAAGAGATGCCATCCAAAGAGACCAGGACAGGTTTGAGAGGCGGGCCTGTGCAAACCTCATGAAGTTCAACAAAGCCGTGTCCAACATCCTACATGTGGGTCAGGGTAATTCCAAGCATAAGTACAAGGCTGGAAGGAGAATAGATCAAGACTAGCCCAGGGGAGAAAGACTTGATTGTGTCTGTATGACTTGGTAATGTGTGCTTGCAACCCAGAAAACCAACCACATTCTGAACTGCATCAAAAGAATAGTGGCCAGCAGGCCACTGTCCCTCTACTCTGTTCTTGTGAAACTCCACCTGGAGTTCTGCAGTCACATCCGGGGCCCACAACACAAGAAAGGTGTTGATCTGTTGGAGCAAGCCCAGAGGAGGGCCACTAAGTTAATCACAAGGCTGGAGCACCTTTCCTATGAAGCAGGTTGAGAGAGCTGAGGTTGTTCAGCCTGGAGAAGAGAAAGCTCCAAAAAGACCTTACAGCAGCCTTCCAGTACCTGAAGGGGGCCTGCAAGAAGGCCTCTCCCTTAGAGAGGGACTTTTTACAAGGGCATATAATGACAGGACAAGGGGGAATGACCTTAAGATAAAGGAGGGTAGGTTTAGATCAGATATTAGGAAGACATTCTTTGCTGTGAGGTGGTGAGGCACTGGAACATGTTGCCCACAGAAGCTGTGGACTCGCTAAACCTGAGGGTGTTCAAGATGAGGTTGAATGGGGCTCAGAGCAACCTGGTCTACTGGGAGATCTCGCTGCCAACAGCAGGGGGGGTTGAAACTAAATGATCTTTAAGGTCCCTTCCAACCCAAACAATTCTGATTCTATGAACCTGAAGTAGTGTGGATGCAGCTGCATAAGCCCAAGGAGATACATGAGAAACTTCCCAGGAGCTCAGGACAGCCAGGAGTGGTCCTTGATGTGGGTGACAGAGCTGAAATAGAGAAAGGATAGGATATTTGATGGGGAAAAAAAAGGGGCTCCTAAAGCTTAGGAAGAACTAATCAAAATTCAGAGATATGTTGCTGATGAATAGCATCAGTGTTAAATGCATCTCTCTGTCCATTACCTCCTTGATAAATATACTCATAAAAAACCATGGAATTCAAGGAGGGTCACTTCTTATAGTCAGTTTCCTGATACCAAACAAGATTTTTTAACTATCTGATGTATGATGAACCTTAGCTGTTGACCAAGCAACAAGGTACTACTTAAAAAGCCACAGAGATCAAAGACAACTGTTTCTAAGGGAGGTTGGATTTTTTGCTTTTGAAAATATACCTACAGTCCAAATTTATTTCTTCAGCTTACTCAAATGCTATGCTCTCCTGCGTCTCAGAGACAGAACAGATACTTCTGTGCTTCTTCATAGGTTTTCCATTTTGCTGCACAGTCTGTTTATATTCCATAAATGCACAGGTGAATGCACACCTGAAGTCAGGTCATATGAAGTGAGGAATCACTTCTCCTGCTATTTGCATAGGCTGTAGGCAAGCATAGTGCAAATAACTCTTTGCTGCTGTATCAACTGTCTCTACTTGCATTGTCCAAATCATCCTACTCTGAGGTACTCCTTCAAAAAAGAGCTGGAAGATGTGGCTAATCACCAGATCTACAAAATATGCTAAAGATTGGACTAGGAGCACCAAGGGACTAGAGGAAGCCTCAGCAATATTGAGCATAATGGAGCTCAGACTCCCCAAGGAGCTCCATTATGCTCCCCAAGGGAAGTATATTAACAAGCATAAGATGGATGCCAACACCGAGGGAGCCCTGATGGCATTTCTGACTGTCCCTGTCACTCACAGCATGCACCTGCCACTCCTGCCACCTGGGACTGACAATTTTGGTTCAGAGCCAGCTTGAAAGGACGCTTCTGCTGGGGAGCTCCTCCCCAGAGATAACATTGTGTTCCCATCCAGTGAAAGGTCTTCGACTGCCAGGCAGGATCCCCTAATGCCTCCCTGCTAGCACAGAGCTGACCTGAAGCCCTGATGCTACCACTACTGCGTCATTACAGTCTGTAGGAAGAGGCTGGAGCTTTCCCAAAGTGGAATATTCTTCCCCAGGTGGCTGATTTAGACTGTCCCAGGAAAAAAAAAAGACCAAGATCACAAGACAGAAGCTCTCTTGTTATGGTCACCACCTGTCATGGTGGAAAACACACCTTTTGGTTGAGAGGTGGGCAGCTGCAGGCAGCTGCATTTCCATTTTTCATTCTGCTGTAATTTGTCAGCAGCCTGCCATGATACACTGAGCTAATCATATCCTTCCCAGAGGCTGACATGCAACCTCTGGCCTATAGCATCCTAAACACAAGTGTTTGCTAGGAAGAAAATAAAAAGGAAAAAATCAATTCTGGCAACCAGTTACGATGTAAATAAAGGCGCTCTCTGATACGGGAGGTTGCAGCCCCACACACCAGCCTCATCAAATGTCCAGAGAAGGGCTCTCCTGTGGCTAGAACAGGTTTTTTTCCACAATAACAGACACTGTTACACACCCAACCAATGTTACACAAAAAGCCAGCAAATTATTTCCCTCCTGCCCAAATAAGTTTGCTGAGGTAGGTGTCACCTTCACTTCAAAGCACTAGAACAAAGGATAAGTACCCTCAACAACACTTTTAGGACATGTTTGGGTATCCTGAACTCTGCCCAGGTTCCTGAGAGGGTTAATCCTCTCTCTGAGGGCCTTAGACCTGAAGCACCAAGAGATTAGCATTCAACAGGAGGCCAGCGACACCTCTGTGTCTCCCAAATCACAGGTACACTTTGAGACCACTGGACCAGCCCCACTTGCTAGTAATTAGAAGTTTAATGGCATTACTGAAATTACAACCAAATTTTACTCAGTTAGACTGATCAGTATCTAATTTTGAAAGTAGTTACATGTGCTGACAGGATGATTACAGCTTTATTCACCCATTTTAGACTCAAATTTAAAATAAAATACACTGAGATTGTATCACATGATAAATTGCAGTCAGCTCTTAAGTCTTATTTCTTTCAGATTTAATTGTAACATTGTGAAGCTGACAGCATCACACCGCTTGAAAGAGAAGTATTATACAATCCTACAGCAGAAGCTTGACAAAGAGACAGGTAACACTTGTTTTGAGGCCTGAAGGGTCCCAAGGTACTGGCTTTAAGGCCACGGTCTGGCTACTGATTTACCTTAAAATTCTGTTGAAAACTCTCATTCATCTACTTGCAAATTTTCACTTATATTCTTATCTAGGAGAGACTAGTGTAGTGATAATTTTATGTATGACTTAGAAAAGTCTTTAAACTTAGTACTGATGATTTTTCCTGTGATGTTGTGCAACTGAGTCCATGACAACAGAAGTGACCAGTTTGACACATAAACAGAACCAGGCAATCAGGTAGGTAAATGGTTCCAAATTGTCCTAATTTGGTTCCAAAATAATTTTTCTACTAAACGCAACCTATAGGAAAAAAACCCATTCTTTGTAGGAATTTAATTGTCACCAGTTCAGAATGACCTGCATAATCCATGCACGTTCTCATCCATACATAAAGCAACTCTCGTAAATATGTGGCAGCAACACATTGCTAACACATCTTGTTGCACTTAAAAATAAAGCCGTGCATGTGTATATCATACACATGTCCTTGGCACAAGTTCACATAACACGGCTGTGCACATCTCGTGTGTGTGAGGCTTTTATCTGCACTCTGAAGCTGCTAATATATTGACTTTCCCTTTGGTTTTCCAGTGAAGTTTCGGGTTCGCTTTTCTAAGCCTGCTTTTATTTGGAATTGTTTAAATGTTGACATTCACGGAGACGTGAGAGAAGGGGAGACTGTTAGAGAGTTTGTGCCCTCTGGTGTTCAGTGGTGGATACTGGAGCCCCGAAAGGCCGCCGACCCGTGCTACCACAGCATACTCCGCTCACCAAGCCTTGGGTGCGTCTAACACACCTCACTTGAACACGATGAATTATTTAGCCCTGCTCTGCTTAATTGTAGCATTCTCAGCAAAACACTAGGCAGAGACCACTGCTTCCTTTTACGACCATCTGCACACTTCACATGCAAGATTTTAGCTTTGGGGGTGATTTCAGCAAGATCTACATCAATTCAGCAGTTTCCAAAACTGAGGAGAACTGTGGATGTGGCATGACTTTGTGTTTTCATTAGCTCAAACCAGCAAAAGAGTACATTGGGTAAGTTCAGAAAAACAAATCATTTATTGATCAAATCTCCCTGAATGACAAAACAGGGTATCCTCTTTAGCCTACACTAAGATACAGAAGCTCCAATCAGCAGGGTTTTCAGATAGGCGGTTCACAGTTCTTATTACCAAGTAGTAAATTCTTCAAAATACCAAATAGAATCAAATTTGTGGTATAACATTAACACTATGCAATGCCCACGAGCACTAAGTCTTTGCCAGAGATGACTCAATTACAAATTTCAGCAGGCAAATTCTGAATAGAAAGTTTGGCTTATTCGCCCTCTGAAATCCATCCAAACTTTCCACAGTTCACTCTAAAGACACTCTGATGTGGAGTTGCTCTCTGTGGTGAGATTTAAGGTAGTTTGCAAGGATTTTAGTGATCAAACTCTTCAATCTGCACTCCATCTTCTCAGCTGAGTTGCCATTGCTCGGGAGCTCTGGTTTTGGAAGAACAGTTCACCTCAGCACCTCCCACTGAATAGTGATACCAGAGAAGTCTACCCCCTATCATATGGGCCATCGAAAAACCAGTAACAGCAGATGAGTTTTCAGAGGAGTCCAGTGGCATCTGTGTCTGTGACCTCTCAAAGAATCTCTCTGCCCTGCCTACACCCATGAACCTGCTACAACAGCTCTTCTACACTTCACACTGGCTGCAGGCAAGTGATAAAGCTAGTTTAAACTCATATTTTGGCTGAAATAAGCATGGTTCTTTTATTTATCTTTTTGTCAGTACCACTTTCCTCCAATTCCCACAACCTTCCTGGTGTTCTGGATGAAGACATTTCTTAGGGTGTTAAAGAAAAATACAATGCTCAAGTTCTCATTTACAAAAGCAAAGTAAGCTCAGCAAATGAACCTTGCACAATTACATTCAAAAGTGTAAGTTACCAGTTTTCACCACTGTAAGGAACCACCCTAAAAGAGAAAAAAAAAAAAAAGGCAAGAGTTAACAAAGGATCTGGATTCAATAAACTGTTTCAGTGGAAAGTTAGGAGCCTAAACACTGAATCTGAGCCTAATAGCCCTTTGCTACAATTATATTCACTTGAATGTTGAGCACTGTGTCATTAGATGAGAGCATTCAGACAGTGCACTGCAGTAATAATTCACAAAGTGTTTACATTTCAACAAAGACTTCTCTTATGCGTTCTTCTAACCATAACAGTACATTTAGACATTTTATAAACACAGCAGATTTGTTTTTAATTAAAGAATTCTGCAGCAGTGAACCCTGATCACTTAATATTTCAAATCTGAAAACATCGCTATTACAGAATGCTAAGAGATTATTTTCTATATACTTGATACTCTGTATGAGTACCATTTCCCCCAAAAAACGCCGCACTGCCAGCAGGCATTGCACTAAGAGAGTAGCAACATTGTACCTCCCTGCGGCTCTGCAAGAAAGCTGTACCTGTGACCCAGGAGAATATGTGTAGACACACTGCTTTCAGGAATGACCATGGTCAGCTTCTGCATCTCTGAGAAATCCTGCACCTTTTAAGCAAAGCACAGCTGAAATCAATACTCTGCCAAGAAAAGTGGGGGGATTTTACTTTAGTGCTGTGGGATTCATTTTCATGGCTGTCAATCATACAGTAATTTTCACAACTCCAGCACCGCAGTCTAACACATGTAATAATCTGTGGCCCAGACTTCTTGCCAAGCAGGAGTGAGTTAAGCTGAAAGATGGGACACAAGAGAGGAGGAAAGAAGTGCATGTTTCACCTGATTTGACCAGTATGCAATTTACACTTGAAAGGAAAACTGGGGAAAGCGTGATCTGGTAGAAACTGTTGGCAGCAGGGCCTGTTTGCAGCTAAGAAGCCAACAGAAGGATTGTATGGCAACAAGGCTTCTGGCTTCTGCATGAATTTCAAATCACAGCATTATGTTTAACCTCAAAACATCTGAGAGGAAATGATGAACAAGAATTAATCCCATTAGTCATTATTTCTTGGACAGTCCATAGAAAACAAAGGTGCTAGATCAGATCAGAGTTCTGTAGCTTCTATGAAAGCCATGGGACTTTCTTCAGCAGACCTTGGCTTTTCTATTCCAGCTGGACATATCCAGGATGGTACATGCAGCCTACATGAAAGGTGGGAGGTCTTACCCTGGGCTGAACTTTCAAGTATCTCACATGACCTGAGGCACACATCCCCTGTAGGAATCAAACAGAAGCATCACTACATCTCTAGGAGAACTTTTGGAAGAAATCCCCTCTAAGCACTTCACCGGCAGAGTTCTTTATGGCTGTCCTTCACTAGAGTGGCTTGCAAGTATGCTCAGTTTCCTATTAAATTTATGAGCAGTCAACAGCAATGAAAACAAGGAGGGGAACAATTCAAGCAAAAAAATCTTGAATCAGCCTCACTAATAGCAATATGAAATTGCCCTTTGTGGCTTTACACTATGATGGTAAAGGACAGAGACACAGTTCCAGTGAACATGGATGGGACAGAGCTCCCAGGCAGCATCCAGGACCAAATACCAAGCTTAATATACACCTTTAATATATCCCTTATGTACTACACAAACTCCGAACAATGAGGGCAGGTCTGAGGCACAGGAAACATTTATATGTGAAACATTTACAGTTTTAGTTGTTTTTAAAAACATTTGTAGTACTACTCATGTGCTGTGTCAGCCTACCTTTGGTTGGTGCCTTCCCAATAAACTCACAAGGATTCCCGCTTATTTGTTTCCATGGGGCAATCACTAACTCCTCTAGTGAGAGAGCTGCTTCCACTGTCTGCCTGGATACTAAATCAGCAGGTTGTCTTTCACATTAGTGTACCCTTGGCCATTCACAAACTTTTTCGTCCTAAGTCCTGTACTGTTACAACCAGACTTGTTCACACAAGACTATGAAGTCTTATTGGGTATTTTGAAGGGAACTCAGGAACAGGACACGACAGGGAACTTCCCTGGACCAGTTGTCCCACTCGTAACAGCAAATATGAAATAAGTCAATCCCACTCAGTCAAATCCCAATAAGTCAAACCCACAGGCTGAAATTAATTTACTGAGACACTACACCATCTCTGTAACACTTTCTCTCTTTCTCCCTCAATTTATGGTTGCTTAAAGGCTTTAGTGATACTATCGGCAAAACCCCTCCATTTAAGCTTAAGCTCATTCTCTAGAAGCACAGATGGTTTATTTGACCTTTAACATTAAATCTGGGTATGTGTGACTTAACATGTGTCCTCTACGAAGTCCTAGCAGTGAGTGGACCAGCACAATGCTGGCTAACAGTCAGGAACCCTTCACTTTGGCTTTTGCGACTCAGGGGTAATTTAATTCTTTCTCCTATGAACCTCCGCAGGTCTCAATACTGCCTCTGACACTGATGATGAGGGCTGCAGGAAGCTTGGAAAACAGGATACCACAGGAGCACACTGACAGCAAATATTTGTGTCACTGTTCAAAATAAACATGTAGTGCTTATTGTATTACAGAATTTAATAAGATATAATAAGCTGTAATCAGATATTTCAGGTATAATATAAAGTAAATGCATTATAAATTCTGGGGAGTAACTAGAATTGATTAAACTGAATAATGTTGTTAAATTGTATTTACTGCTAAAAGCAAACATTTTTGTTAACCTGGCACGCAAAACTGACTGCTTCTTCAGGATAATTTTGTTTGTAGACAAAGTCATATATTGCCATCTTTTTTTCATCAGTTAAAATAATCAAAGTAGCACAACAGATTTTTTTTCCAAAATAATACAAAATGTTAGCAATTGAAAATATACAATTGTCTAACATACAAAATATGTATGTGACTTGATGTAGCATCACCTGACTGCCAAAGCTCAAGAGATTTTCCGTATCAACTGACATTCTGTCTATGTTTGGACAGAAGTTGTTTCTGTAACACGTAAAGCTAAATTTGTTGCAGGAAGACTCTGGAAAAGGCAGTATACCATACAGTTTCTTAATCACATATTTATTATCAAAAAAAAATTAAGAAATATAAACCAGCAAGACAATCTGTTATTAGTTGCATAGGAACCCAGTAAAACTGTAGCATGGGCTCTGAACTGAGATACGAAATTGCCCAATCTCCTTTTTCTGCTCTTATACACGTAATATAGAAAATGCTTCCCACAGAACTCCATCTGCAAAGTGTTACAGCCAAAGAGCTTGCAAGCTAGCTGCTCCTACTCTGGCAGAACAACATGAAATAGGTAATATCCACAGAATGTCCACACCATGGAAGCAAAAGCAGATAAGCTACATTATTCCAGGGGGTAAATTATATTTGGTAATATAAAGCAGTTGCCTATACAGGATAAAATCTTTTTCTCATATCTAACTGCAAAAATTGTTCCGTGAATTAAGGAAGATTCCATTTCTGTCAGTTTGTGTTCTTCATCTTTTAAACCTTTCTCACTTTCACAGTAACACCAAGTCCCCTAATGTCTTGTGTACAAGAGATGTGTTGTAGTTACTCTGGAGTTGTGTACTTGTTGACTGATTAGTCTGAACATGGGAGGACTGACCACCTGGAGGCTCTCAAATACAATACCACACAGTTGAAGTTTGGCCAATTGTTTGGGGGTTTTTTTAGGGAACTAATCTGGGTCATTCTCTTCCAGCAGTATTGCAGTCAAAAGTAATGAAACTAATTCTATTTTACTTTGTCTAAATTTAGTGTGAGAGTTCAGGGAGAGAAGAGGGAAAAGGAAAAGGCAAAAGGAGAAGACTCAGAGACACTGCAGTCCTGCTTCCTTAAGAAACCAAGCTTAACTATCACTGGATTCTTCAGTGCCTGGTATGTATGTATCCCTGCTGCTCAGGGCTAGTACATAGGTTACTCCCTCAGATAAGTAATTCGATGTGACTTCTAATGGGACTACCCATGCTCAATAACTTCTCAGCAGCCAAGTGCGTGCGTCCACACACTGGACTCTCACAGCGGGGCACAGCTGCTAATGATGACAGCCAGCGGTGAAGAACAGTTCAGTTCTTCAGTGGAACTGAAGAACAAAGAGTTTATGCTGAGCATCTTGGCAAGTTTTTCTTTCTGGTTCCGTGCCCACAGGAAGGCAGGGAAGAGAGCACACAGCCGGCACACAGAAACACAACAGTGGAGGCAGAGAACGGGCACCGTTGTCTCATCAGCTGATTGTAGAGTATGTGATCTACAAGCTAGGCTCTGAACTAATGAGGCTCAGCAAGAGCATCACTGAAAGAGATGCAATTTAGCCTATCAACAAACAACAAGCAAGCAAAGGTATGGTGACAGGGTTGTTATGCTAGCAAACAAGACCAAAAAGTCATCAATACAGGAAAATACAAAGAAAAATAAGGTTTTTATATTAGCTTTCCTCACATGTTTATTTTTATTTCTCACTCTGTGCCTACAGAATCAAAAATAAAATAGAAGTGGAATTAATCACGTCAGCTGTACAGTTTGGTTTGTATCTCAGAACACAGGCTGATTATGCATGCATGGGCAATGTTCCAGAGGAGTTTCTCAATCACAGCAATAAAATGGATGTTAGGTTTTGTAGATCTCTCCCCTCCCCACTCCCTCCCATTTGATTCATCTCCATTCTCAACTCCCACCTTCCAAGGGATACAGAGATGTAAGGCTCATTCTCTCCTTCCCAGCTCAGTGCAGCTCTGAGCAGGGAGTTGAGGGGGAAGGACTAGGTGCAGTCTCATAAGGAGAGTCCATGACAGAAGGTGTTAAGAGAAAGCTCTACTTAACCAGATCCTGATACAACCAGGAGGGTCCCCAATAGTTTTCTCTGCAATATATTCAGCTAGCAGATGAGAAAGCAATAGAGCTAGGCTCTACTGCAATCACCTAAAAGCCTAAAGGATATAGTAACTAGTAAACAAAAGTGGTATTTAGTAATTAAAACTGTTTTCCCAAATAACAGTGAGACTTTCTCCCCCCCACCACCCAGCCCCAATAGATTTCCAGGCAGATTCTCCTTAAATATGCTAAATAGCTGTAGAGCTTCTGTTGTGGTAGCAAATAAGAAGCCTTTGTCTTTCGTCACTAACGTAGTAGAATGTGCCATAAAGACCACAGGACTCCTGTGAGGCTTTGCTTCACTGGATTGTGTATCTTCACCGTGTTTGCAGTCCACAGACCATTGAAATAAACAAAAGGGGTCCTACACATTTTATTGAGCTTCACCTCAGATCCAGTGTTTTTTTCAGTACTCGTTTAAGTGAGCTACATATCCTCTAACTGTGAAACCTCTCTTAGTTCCAAAGGCACAACACAGACAAATCAAAACAAGAGATCTCTAAAACACTTGTGGAGACATCTCCAAAAGGCATATTTCTACAGAACACAAACCAAACAAACAGAAAAAAACCAAAACAAACAAAACCCTACAAACAACAGACTGTCTTCCTCATCCCTTCAGCTTTTAAACTGCTCAGAGATGCACACATAAAATTTAGTCATACCACACATGTATGCAGATTTTCTGTATTCTACAGTTACCTAAATTATTTTTTCAAGTTTTTCAGTAAATTCTTCCCCTGATTATTGAGGTAAATGATAATAAAGCATGAAGAATACTTATTCAGCCATCACTGAGTGGTTGCTATATAGTACAAAAAAACAGTGAACGGCCTACAAAAAGAAAAGAAATTGTTGCACTCAGGTCCACTCATAATTCACTCTCCTAGAGCTAGACAATATGCCAGAGAATCTTGTCTGGTGTTTTAAATGTGGTATTTCAGAATGTGAGCCTTGTACTTATTCCCCATTAAACCAGAATCTCAGCTCATGATTTCAGTAGAGCTCCACATTAGGTATCTATCATTACAATCTGAAATACGTTCCAATAGAACATGATTGGCAACTGATGCAACATTGTCAGAGCATGGCTGAAATGACAGTTGAAGTGGCGGAATCTGCTCAGTTCTTAGATAAGCTGATCCTCTGTCTCATCTTTGTCCAAAACTCAAATATTTTTCCCACTACCTTACATGAAAGCTCGGTGTCTCATACCATCTGGACAGACTTCATCTCTATGCTGGGTCATGGTCCTCAGCTAGGCAGTGGCTCTTCCTGAATATAGTTGCACTCCCAAAATAATGGCTGGGGAAGGTGATAACCATTGAGCGAAATGTTTCTCTATGTGACCCCGTTCTTGCCAGATGAGACTGGAAGTAGAGAAGAATTCAGCAGCTGAGGAAGAAACAGCAAGTGTACTGTTTTGGAGCACAATCTGAAGGTTTGGACCACCTTGCCAGCAGGTTTCGGCTCTTTGAGGACCATCAACTCCATTAGAAAGGGGCTTGTTGTCTTGTGTCCAGCAGCACCTGTGCTCCTTTTGGCTCAGAAAATAGGTTAACATAGAAGAACAAATGTAAAGGTTCTTCAGAAAGAGTGTTTCTTAACCTGAAAAATCTTTTCTTTTGGGATAACCAGCCCTTTGGGGTTGGTTTATTTATTGTTTCAATGCTAAGAAAAAGTCGGAAAAGGAACAAAACTTCCTAGAACAGGTGTAGTAGCCAAGTAATCTCAAAAGAAGATGAGTTTAGCAGCATATCTATTTATCTATAAATCTGTTTATCTATTAATCTATAAATATCTATAAATATATTTATCTATAAATCTATATCTGTATTTTGGCAGAAACAAGTCTTGTAATACTCCAAATGACTTTCTTTGTCTTAGGAAAGTAATTTCTTAATCTAATTTCAGAAAAGATCATACCCTTGACCGATTCCCGAGTAATGCGCAAGGAGAGGAGTCCTGGAAGCAAAAACAACCAAATCACTATATGTGACCACAACATAATTCCTGTATGCTCTCTGGAGAAATTGACAGCACTGTTAAGAAGTCTGAATAGGATTCTGTGCAAGTGGAATGGATTAGAACAGCAGGAAGTAGCAAAATGAACATTGTTAGGCTCCGCTTTCAATGCTGATGCAAATGGTACTCTCAGTTAAAGAAGCTGCTGCACCTTGCAGCCCAAGCGTTCATTAAGGCATTTGTACATACTCATACTACTTTTGGAAAGAGCTAAAGATGGGCAGGGGAAATCCTATGCTGCATTCACTGTTACATGAATTAGCATATCACATTTAGCTAATAGATTTATTTGTACATGATACTTGTGGGATATGCAAGGTATGTAAGTTAACATGTAAGTTATTGTCTCACCTGCTGACTTAGAGTGAAAGACAGAAAGGCAAAATGCTATGTCAATTCTCCCATATCAGAAAATAAAAACTTGCTTCCAAAAAGAGGAGAAAGAAGGGGGTAAAGTGAGGAAAATCCTAGCAAACTCTTAGGAAACATTCATTTTCCCAGCTAGCTGGCTTCACCTCCCTTCTTTTGTTACAGGAAAATATGTCAATTGATGTTGCTCATCATTTGCTTGGACTTTGCCATTATTTCTATCTATGCATTTTGAGTGTCAGCCACTCATGAAAAGCTGATTTAATGTAGCTCCACAGACTGATTCCACTCTAAGAAAGTAGTAAAACCTGGTAAACTAAAAAGATGAGAAAGACAAAGGTGCGAATATCCCTCATTTGAAAGGGATGCTTTGAATATATTGGGAACACTTGCACTTCTTTAGCTCAGTGTTTTTCAAACTGTAAAAAAACCCATTATGCAGTTACAGAATGTTACAGAAATTTCACAGTTTCAAAACCACCAGCACAACAGTAGCCTTATGGGCTATCCACATAAAACAACTCATGTCCCCTCTCATATACAATAAATATACTCAAATATTTCTTAAGTCTGAAGTTCTTTCTGCTGGTTCTGTCATTTAAAGCTGCTGCTATGAATACATGCAACATGACAAATAGGTTGGTATAATTGTTAATGTGATGATACAAATTTAAAAGTTAAAAAAAATGATGCAACGTGTTTTGAAGACTCTGGTATTAGCAGGAATGAAAGAAAACTCATATTCTGCAATAACTTCAGATCTGTACATACATATCTAAAAATAGATATAAAAGTCATGTACCTTGTGACAGAAGACAGTTCATAAAACTCTTCACATCTATTAAACATATTTTCTAAAGAGAACATGTTGTAAAACTCTTTTCAATATTGCTTGGGCTCAACCTGCTAGTCAAAACAGAAATTTACTGGCACCAAACAGAAGTAATCTTTTTACAGCTGCTCCCATTCTATAGGTGAATTGCCTGTAGATTTTTCACAGGCAATATACACACTAAAGTTCCTCAGACCATCAGAGTCCACTACAAATGTCTATATCCCAGGTGTCCATATCTTCATATGTCCATATAAGGAGACCCTAGCTGTTCATCTCTCAAGGACAGGATACAGAATTTGTCTGTTTAGCCATAGATTGAAGAGTTACAGAGTGCAGATGGACAACACCTGTTCAAACACCACATACTGTCACAGAAGTCACTCATACTGGTGACTGGCTAGTTAGATTTTTTTTTTGCCCTCTGTATATATGCCACTGCTGCTTATTCACTGTACCACAGGAGGCATGTTGAGAGTCTGAACACAATGTAGCCCAGCCAAAGTGTCTTGTAATCCTAGCAACTTGTCCCATAAGATGGGTAATTTTTCTTTTTGGTATTTCTACATGTCTTTAGTATGGGACCTCAGGTACTCTAAACACCTGTATTGCAATGAATTGACCTTTCATATTGTTCCCATAAACTAAGAACAGTGGGAGAGACAGAATTAAATAGCTAAATTTGTCCAGACAGAAACAGAATTTCCTAAAAATGGAAATTGTGAAATTTACCGTGACCTTTTTATGATCATGGTTTTAAAGAAAAATGCTAGATAGCTACATAACCTCAGCTATAATCTTGTTTTCTATCAGTGAGGCAAGAACATCAAGGAAGATCCAAAAGAGCAATACAAACTTGGGTGCTGTCCCTCCCACCTACTTTTCTCTCTGCTACAATTTGTGACATAAAGACTATTTGGCTCAAAACAACGAAACTCATAACACAAACTCACAGTTCAAAAAGTGGGCCCATTATTCTTACGACAACATTATTTAGAAGTGAAGAAAGGAAAAATAAATGTATACTTTCAGTGATATTTTTTTTGAAAACTGTTACTCTTGCACCCAAAGATGTTCTGAACTGGAGACTGGCAAGCTCAGTTGCCAGGTATGTAAGTTCAAGCCACCATTTAAGTACCACATTATGGATGATGACCAAGCTGGAAAGGAAAAGGGGAATGTCACTTTGTATTCATATCAGAAAACACTAATTTCTTATTTTAATGGTTATTTTAGAAATAAGAGAAAATCTTTGCACAACAAAATGAAGAGTTCTTACCTCCCATTTCCTGAAAAACAGATGTGACTTATGCTTTTAACTGCCGACACAGAGCCCCTTCTTGGTGTAACAAAAACACGCATAATTGTGCAGAAAAGTGGTATCATTTCTCTTACAAATAAAAAAACCCTGGTGTTTCCACCAAGGTAACATCTTGATTGAAAAGGGGATATAAAAGTCATAATTACTTTCTATTTGTATGGCTTTCTCACAAGTCTTTAGGGTGTACAAGCCTCCCTTGCTGAGCTGCACATACCTTTAAGCCACAATCCCAAAGTCTCAGACAAGTCTGCACCAACACCTTTGGAGAGATTTGTAGGCAAATGAAAAAATCTGGTAAAATTTAAGTCTTTGTCTGCAGCCACCACTGCTGTGATGCAAAATACAGCAGCTCCTGTGAACACAATCTTCCAAGCTTCGCTTTACTTTTAAGCCAAAACCAGGCAAAACCAGTGAACATTTATCAAACAGAAATTGTTGCAGACAATAACTCTCCTATAACACAGGAAAAGGGGGATCCCTGTTTTCTGATCCAAGCTGCAAAACTCACTAGACATCATGGAAATAATTTTTAGTTTGGTATAGTAAATGACAGCATTTTGAACTGCCATGAAAATTATTTGGGGTTTCAAGTGGGTCATTTCCATACACTCCATGAATTGCTACCTAGGAAGAAGGATCCTGGAGGCCATTAGCAGGGTCTCTTCCAGCTGAGGACACTCACAGCTACAATGGGAAACCAGGACTGCCTTCGAAACTTAATGCTTTGAACAGCTAGGGAAACTGGTCTCAGTATAGAACACAATATCCCTTTTCATGAGTACGGGCAAAAGGAAGGAAGGGAAAAAAAGAAATTATGTCCCATCAGAAGTCAAGTAAAAGAAATTCCTACTTCCCCTGTGTTTTGAGAAAAGTATTCTTCTGCTGAAGGATTTCAGAAGACCACACAAGATGTCGCAATAGGAAAAACATCAGGGTGTTCAAGAACTTATATGGTAAATATATTGGCCAGACTGTACATGCAGTCCAAATATCTTTTTATTATCTAGATCTAATGTAAGCACTATCCAGTCTTACAAGATAAGAAGATAGTGATGGGACAGCACAGCTTTGTTTGGTATTCCTCCTCAGAGCAAAGTGTAGTCTCTTCAATTAGTGTTGAGGAAGACAAAGATGAATGATGAGATCCCTTTGTTTGGTTCACAGAATTGAGCCCTGTTGGAATGCAAGTGTCGGCCTTTACAATGAAAAACTCCAGCCAGCACAGCCATGAGGATAATCAGAAGCTGTGTCCCTCTCTCGTCTTCTGTGCCAAGGATAGCAGAATTCAGTTCATTATGGCCATGGCAGACATCTTTCCAACGCCTTTGCATGAATGCACATAAACTATAGTTTTACACTCATGATCAAAACCACAGGAAACAGATTTCCGAAAGGGAAGGCAGAAGGGGGATGAAGGAGGAACAAAGAAGTATATAAGAGATCTGAATTTTCCCAATGGGACAAGATGAGCTAGGGCAAAGATTGCCTTTATACAAACTCTGAAATGATAAATAAACAAGTGGAAAATGGGGACTTCAAACAATGAAGACAGACTAAAACACTTGAATTTGAAAAGCTTGCTTTTCAACTCTTTAATTTACTTCTAAATTGTCTTACTTTTTAGTACATTAAGATCAATTCTTTGAGCTAAGAATTCTTACTGAGCTTTAAAAGTAAGACAGAAGAAGATATACAGCGTAATGCTTCCAATTTACATTAAAGTCTATGCACTATTATCTTCTTATTATCTCCTAAAGATTTTTCTAGGCATTTAATTAACATATGACAAGATATCCAAGTTAGCAAGGAAAAAAGTCACCATTTAATGCACTATCTATAGCCTTTCAGAAGTTAGTTACCCATTGTTTTTCCTCCTAATGCACTACCTAGTGCACATCTATTATGCTATTTTAATAGCGAGGCTCTGTCACAGGAATAAAAAGAACAGAGTTCTCAAGGTACCCACATTACATTTTATAATTTGATTCCAGCATCAATGTCTTTCAAAGCCAATGAAACATAGGCAAAGTTTAGATGTTCTCACCCAAGGGTTCTGCTGAGACAAAGGGTGTTAGTCTGCTTGCCAGAGCTCTGGCTGGACCTCTGGGTCCCAGAGAAACCCCAGGAAGGCATTAACTTTAAATGAACACAACACTAACAAACAGCCTCAGAACATCTCTAGAAAGATGGCAGAGAAGTTACCAGGGTCCCAGGCGGTGAGGGCTGCCCTTGGAGGTCTGTCAGGGCAGAGTCTGTCCTCTGGGGCCTGTTCCACCACCCCAGCTAGGTGCAGGGATCTGCCACACCTCCAGCCCGGGCATCAAGAATATGTGGATATAGATGAGCCAAGGTCAGGACAGACTGTGGACCTGGTTCAGTGGGGTCTGAGGCCAGGCAACAGACCAGCCCTGCTGCCGCATCCTTGGGGCAGGGACTGATGGCTCTGGAGGGCTAGGAAGAAACAGTCAGGCCTGGTGGTGCCCCCCAGCAATAAACAGCCCAGACTTCATTCTAAGGGATCCTCTTTTGCACACATTCTCTGGGCACAGTCCATTAGCCTTTCCCACTTTTGGCCTACTGCAATTCTACCAAAAAAATTACTTTTGAAAAAGTGGCACAATATATTAGCATGCTTCACACTTGTATTTTATGCATCCCCCTGCTACCAAACTCATGAAGCTGCTGATCCAAGGGAGATCTGTGGGTTCTGCTTTCCTAATGTGGCAGGAAAAGTCTGCAGCAACTACGAAAAACAAGACGTGCTGAAGGATGAAAAGACACTATTTAAAGCAAATTCTCCCTTCAAGTGAGAGTCTCTGTTTCTTAGTAGCCCCATATTGAGTGCCTTCCACAGCATAAAATCCCTCTCTCTCCTTTTTTTTTCCCTCAGAGAACAGTAGTCTAGCACCATTTTCCTTTTGCTCAGCTCAGCAGTAATAGAATCTTGGTGGTGAAAGGGAACTCTGGAGATCACCCAGTCCAAAGCCCATTGCTCAAGCAGGGTCAGCTACAGAAGATTACTCAGAGCCATGTCTAGTTGAAGTTTAGCATCTCCAGGGATGAAGAGTTCACAATCTCCCTGAACAACTTGTGCCAGTGTTCAATCACCCCTAATATAAAAAATAATTTTCTTACTTTTAAACAGTAGTTCCTGTCTTTAAGTTTGTGTGGGCAACAGGTGCCTCTGTTAGTGGGCACCACTGAGAAGAATCTAGCTCTGTCTTCTTTACTCCACTCCAGCAGGAATGTATAGACATTGATCAGATACCCTGAGTCTTCTCTTCTGTACACTGAACAGTCACATCGCTCTCAGTCCCTCCTCAGACATCAAATACCTCAAGCAAGTCCTTACACCTTAATGACCAAAGCTTTGCTGGGCTCAGCCCCAGCATGTCCACATCTCTTGTCTCTCCGAGGCAAGCTTAGAACTGGATCTGTTACTCCAGATGCATCTCACCAGTGCTGAGCAGAGGGGAAGGGTCGCCTTCCCCTGTCTACTGATACTGCTTTCCCTGATCCAACAAATAAGCCTTTGCCACGAGGAAGCCTTGCTGATTCAGGACTACCTTGTTGTTCACCGTAAAATACAGGTCTGTTTATGCAAAGCCATTTCCAGACCAGTCAGCTCCCAGCATGTGCTAATGCATGGGAGGTCTGTCTTTCCAGGCTCAAGACCTTTGCATCGGCCTTTGAGATTCTTCTTGGCCCATTTCCCCAGGCCATCTGAATTGCAGCACAACTATCAGATGCATCAACCACTTCTCCCAGTTTTGTATATGCAAGTTTCTTGAGGATAAACTCTGTCCCACCATTCAGGTCTTTATTAAAGATGTTAAATAATATTTGTCCCAGTGTCAATCCCAGTGACCGAATTCTAGCTGGACTTCATGCCACTGGTCACAACCCTTCAGCTCAACAATTCAGTCAGTTTTCAGTCCAACACACTGTTCACTTACCTAGTTTGTACTTCATCAGCTTGTCAATGAGGATATTAGAAGAGACAGTTTTAACAACCTTGTTAAAATCAAGATAAGCATTCTCTATCCATATCCACTGAACCAGTCATCACAGAAAGTTATCCAGCTGGTCGAGTATGATTTCCCTTTCATAAATCCATGCTAACTACACCAAATCACCTTCTTATGCATAGTATATTTAGAAATGGCTTCCAGGAGGATTTGCTCCCGGAATGCTCTTTCCCATCTCTCTGGCTCACTGCTTCACTGCCTTGGGTCTTCTGCAGGACTGTTAACATTTACAGCCTCACCAAGTCTCTGCTTTCTCACTTAGAGTACACACCCTCCTCTCAGAGGTAACAATCCTATGAGACAGAAAAGATCTATCTGACATACCTGTTGGATCTTACACAATCAATGGAAGTACGTGAGCCGGTAAGATACCACCTAATCTAAAGCACATCATTACCTTCTTTCTCAGCTTGCCACAAAAAGTGGCCCTTAGGTTTTCCTCATCATTGCAGATCGAACCAGTATAAGAATGCAGCTTTCCTCATAAGCAGCCTTTGCATGAAGCTTCCTTCTTTGTATCACTGTGAACAACTTTTTCAAACACTTGACAGCTATTATCACTGTAATAGCTAAGCAGTAAGGAGGAAAGATGTTTTATTTTTTTTTTCTTTAAAGAAGAATTCCCAATTTTAAAAAATCCAAATCTCAGGTCTCCTTAGCATCTTCAGTGGAGGTAAATAAAAGTTTTCTCCATTCCTGCAGTGACACATAAGCCTTCCTCTTGATATTTGTGAGAAAGAGAGGCACACTACACTGCTCAAACTAGCAACAAGTGAATGCCAGCTGTGTTTTCTCAACACTTCTACAGGTTTCTTTGTTCTGTATATTTAAATACTCTCCATTTATGTTACTCTATCATTTGTTTGTGTATGTGTGCCTCTCTCTGTGTACCACAGGATGGCAGCAAATGTTAGAATATAAAGAAAACAGAAGAGAGACAAAATAAGAATATTACAGTTGATTTATATATATTATTGTTACTTGAAACAAAAGAATTAGTTCCTGAACTACAATCCAAGTTGCCAAACGCTCATGCAAAGACATGTCCTCAGGCACATGAAAACAGTAGTGCATCAACCCATACCACTACAGGTCAAAGAAAGAAAGAGTGTTTAAGGGAAACAAATTATATGGAATGCCGTAACAAAAAGTAACTCTGCAACTGACAAGACGTTTTGTTTTGATCCAAATAAATAATAATCAGAAAAATTGAGATGGAGTACAAATTTGTGTGGAATGACAGTGAATTGAGTAGGACTATATTGCTTAAATGTGTTAATATTGAAAAGGCATCCATAAAAATTAAGCCAAAGGAAACAAATACTATTCCTGCTTCAGGTACATTTAAAAATGTATGCAGAATGTTTACATAGATGGGTTCATTTGATTGAAGGAACTTGCCACAGACAAAATGAAAGATGTTGCTTTTTTAATGATTAAGTATATTGTATATATATCTTGCACAGAGCTAAGAATTGGTGCCTCACCATTTTTTTTAAAGCTTTGTCAGAAATGAGGAGCTCGAAAAGAAAATAAGGCAAAGAGGACAAAGTACATGGAAAAACACCAGATAATCTGATAGTGGTATTCAACTTTCCATAAGACCTGTAGTCTTCAAAAGATGGGATTTTAAAGCCTAATTTATCATTGTTGTTACAAAATTTAAGAATAAGAAACAGTAAAGGAAACCTCACAAGCCAGAAAGAACATTTTTTTAATAGATCCAAATAAAGTTTTAATGTAATTTTTGCAGAACCACCTTTAATTGAAAATTATGAGGTAGTTTGACAGGAACTTATTCATACAGTTTCTAGTGATGAAAGACTTTATAAAGGGATGCTACTACTGTGAAAAGTTATTCTCTCTAAACCTTAAAGCAGCTTAAAAATTTTTATGGTAAATTTAGATGAATTACTCTTTTTAATTCATGCCACATCTGCTTCTGCTTTTAAATTTTCCCACTTTCTTCCTACCTTACCACTTTGCTTCTCTGTCTTGTACCAAACTAGTCAAGACATGCTATCATAGCTGGTAAATCATCAATATTTTAAAGTTATAGGCTATGTCAATTGTTTGCAATGCATCTCTTCCCAAAAAGACCAATGAACCTCATTTGAGGAAGCCATAACTAGCATGACTAACTCTGATTTCAGGATGCATCTAATCAAACTGGTAGTCTTTGCACCGCCACAGCTACACTTGACTCTCCCTCCTGACTACCACTGAATATCCCCTTAGAAAAGGGTGGCAAATTGAATGATCACAGTTAGCTCATTCTGGACATAACATCAGAGGGAGAGGTGGTATGTATGTGGGGCATAATTGTTCCTAGGGGATTAGGAAGTAATGTGAAAAGAAAAACTGGGAAGGTTTATGCCTTCTGCAGGCACAAAATAATTTATGTGGCAGATATTTTCGCTGGCCAAGGAAAATTCATACTAACATGTTTTAAACTTATTAAAGAAATGAAAAAATTTCATATATCTGATGCATGGAGGAAAAGTAACTTCTGAATGTAACCTGCAGTTACGTTTTTCTATTATTTCTCCGTGTGTTAGAGTCACAGCCTTTTCCCTCAAGTACTGTGGGATGACCATTGTACGACTGTTCTTTTCTAATCTGCTGCCAATTCCTGACTGTACAACTTATAAGGGCACAGCTACTAGCCAAGTCTGTACAGTCTTTCCTCCCTTCAGGCCACTGTCATCCCACAAATATGAATAACGTTCTGAAAAATAAACATTTTCTATAGTCTTCTGCAACCTTCTTGCTGTAAAAATAGATTGCAACCATGCTTATGTCACGTTGTTGCTCAGCAACCTTTCCCCACCCCCCCTTAATCTCCCTGTTCTCTAATATCTTATTGGTCTTCACCATGAACAGTCTGCAAACTACAACTTACTAGTCAGAAACAGCACTGTCTGCTAAGCTTGCAGGACACTCTGCCCTTCAATGATTACACAGGCTTAGGAAGATATACTTTATAGAGTAACCAGAGACAGGATGTTGACCTAGGGGAAAAAAAGGCTAATGGAAAACATGAAGGGACAGGGAGAGAAGTTGAAGTGGAAAAAGGAAATAAAAAAAATCCTCTATCTTGAGGAAGCTTACAAAAAATGAAATAAAATAAAAATGAGATCTCTAATCCCTTCCCCTTCTGTGAAGGTCAGCGAAGAGGAATCAGTGACTTACCAAAGTCTCTCATTTTCCCCAATGAGCTCTGGAGAAGGATCTTTCTTTGAAAGAATAAGGACTGTCAGGCAGAACACCAAGGACTCACAGCTCTTAGAGCATTGGGAAAGCTTATTGTCTGAGAGGAAATGACCAGAAAATGAAGCTCCCAAGCACAGTTTTCTCACACATAGTCATTTTTTTTAAGGGACTCAGCAGATGAGCATCCGGCAGAGCAGTGACACCAATGGGTAAAGCCTAAATCCATAGAGCTATTCGGAGAGGAACTTAAGTGATTAAACTTACGCATGTGTGAGCATTTTAGAAGTCATAAGGTATTCAGTCTGGCTTTCAACTGCTGCTCTAGGAGACGGTAGGTCTCCCATAAACCCCACATCTTGGCTGCCATCTCTTCACTAATGTCTGGGGTACCACAGGAAAATTAAAACCACATTACATGCATGTCTGTGCTTTGGTCCCTGAATCACTCCTCAAATATCTGACTTCTATTCAAATATTTTAGCCTTTATTGATTTAAATGAATGCGGGGGGCAGGTGGGTGGGATGGGGAATAACCCTCCTAAAATACATGTTTAACAGATGCAGATATCTGCATTTACATGCCTGATAAAGGTGTATTACAAGGGTAATACACCTTGCATCTGTGCTGTTATTATTTTTTTAACATTACGACTCCACCTTCTCATGCAGTTCTCATCAGTGTCTGACACAGTAAGCTTGTCCTGGTCTACTGGTGTACAAAGCAAGAGGAAGTCCTGATGAAAACATGAAGAAAACATGAATTTAAGTGGCACTGTCAACACCAACAAGACTTGAGATAACAAGCAAAAAACAACTTGAACAACCTGAGAACTGCTATGATGAAATCCCTCCCATCCATGCAACCCCACTAAGGTCAGATAGGTATGGGACATTCCCCACAGAAACAGCAGCAGGTTCTGGGGCTATAAGCCCTCATTGCTGTCAGTAAGCTTCTCTGCAAGAAGCACGGTCCTGTTTGCCACAAATAACTAACTTCAGCATTTACTCCCTACATGTCTGTACCCATTGCTTTGAGAAGCATAAGTCTCTGTGTGTGCAGAGAGTAGGACTGATGAGAAGATCTGGGCAGGTGACTGCAGGAGAAAGACTATGAGGTAAAATACCAAAGAAATGCTGAAGGCAGCATATAGCAACAGTGTCTCCATTCATATTATGGCAAAATGAAGGTTTCATTTCCCAGTTATTTATGTGGTTACAAAACAAAGCTACAGTTTACAGCTGGAGGCTTTCAGAGTGATTCAAACTATGTAAAAGGATCCAGAAAAATAATTTCAGAAGCTGACTGATGATTTAAGTCAACTGAAGTGCCACACACTTCATTAAAATTACCTTCACAGGATCTGGAACTATTTTAGGAGGCAGTGGAGTCTTTTAGTGTCTAAAGCATCCTGCTTTTTTTCTTTCAAAGGTTTATTTCCATGAAGTATCTTGAGTTAAATATATGCCTTTCCTCTGACTGTTTCAGATTAAATAATAAAGTGTATTTATTAAGGAGGGAAAAAAAACCTTGGGGTGGGTGGGGGGTGATATCTGAAGAGGCCTTTTTCCAACTGTCAACATTTTGAAGCTGAGTAATAATGCAGCCTTGGGGTTGCCATGGGAACATGTTTCATTTCCTAGGTGACAGCAATTGTATGTCGTCACCAGTGAACCACACAGGCTCTGGAAATATGTCAAGTTTCCTTCAGACATCGGCATCCCAAGACTTCCTGCGCTTGCCGCAAGCACACACCCAGCAGAGCTTAGGCCAGCACCTCTAATCTGATACCTGCCACGGCCCCCACAGGACCTTCCCGTTCTTCCTCTTCTGGGAAGGACAGCCTGCTTTGGCTAGGGCTGGGATAGAGTCCTAGACATCTTGATTTGAAGACTCTAGCAAAGTGCAAATTCACCTCTCCCCTTGGTATTCTCTTCCATGGCCTAACCAACCTCCTACAAATATTCTCACTTGAGAAAGGCTCCAATTTCCAACCCTTTGGCCCTGGATAAGCCCCATCAGCAAGGTTTCTCAATATTAAAACTCCCACAAAGCCTTGTGTCAGGTTAGTAACAGACATACTATTTAAATTAACTATTTCTGAATCACCTGTACTAATAATCAACTTCTAAAAATACCCATAGAACTCAAAGCCTTCCTAGAGTAAGTGATTTTTTAACCTGAAGCTTTTGGTTGTATGACTGAAGACCCTTCTTCACACCACATATGTTCCCCAACACAACTTCAAGGCCACCAGTTGTGTAGTATGACCAGCAAAATTCACTTGCCTGTGAACACTAGAGAAGGCAAATATAATAGAATAACTTCTCTCTAACAGCTCCTCAGTGCTTATGCACTAGTTAAAAATAAGCAACTCTGATTCTGTAATAATTATTCTGCTCAGGAAGTAGAGTGATTATTTTATTCTGGGATAATTACTCCATTTCCAAAGAGAAATAATAGTTATAGAATAAAATCATTTTTATTTCTGAATATTTCATCCACATGTGGGAGTTATTCTGGAACAGCTAAATTATATGCTAATAGTTAGAAGGGAACAGTCCTGCCAATCAATTTTGCTCATTTCCACAGGCAAATCCTTAAACTGTTGTGCTGTTGGAAGGAACAGTGCAGAAGATGTCGTTGCACAACTGGAGACCCCTACTGTTTAATGTCAAGAAGAACCTGCATCTACATACAACATCTATGGCTAATAGTTCCTCTAGGTTGTTTATAGACAAATCCATAAAATGAATCACAAGTACATCAAGTGATTTTCCAAGCATGCTACAAGTATTACTACTGGTAGACGTACCTCATCACATGATTTGAAAATAGTATCCATGTCATTGAATGCTTTCTCCTCTACACTCATGTGGTCAGAAATTGCTGCCAAGGATGGCCTTAGTCTACACCACAAAGAGCCCTCCCTGCTGAGATAAATGTGGGTAGAGGGATATGCCAGTACTTGATTTCTGAAGGAACTGGGGGCATACCCCAGGCTGTACAGCTATTGTGCTGTCTGTTCTAAGGTAGCTACCTTAGAAGTAAAATGTAAAACCTTTTACCTGAAAATACATTCAAAATCCCTTTTGACTTTGACCGTTGTTTTCTAACATATCCAACTCTCAAGAGACTAAGAAAGGAGTTCTATTCTAGCACCATTTTTACACAGCAAATTTTTATAATTGGGCATTAAACTAGGCAAAGAAGTCAGGAAGCTCAAAAGTTTAGGTTCCCACAGCAACAGTAATTCAGCAACATTCAAGATATAGAGCAGAGCATAAATTAACAGTTATTGGAAATGCTGCATATGTGCAGTGTGGCCATGTTAACATTGCTATGGGAACCTTAACTTTTGAATAGATAAGGATTCTAACAAAATAAAAACCATACAAAAGAAATAACCATTACAGATTTTGCTAGAAAAGACTACAGCCAATTCCTCATCTGCAATCTGTTGATGCAGAGCACAAAGACCCTAAACACTCAGAAGTCAAAACAGATGAAAAAAATAGTCACTAAGATCACAGGTGCCAGAGCAATAACCATGGCTGACACTAATGCTGCAACTTTATTTTAAATTTGAATTTACAGTCAAACAATATGCAAAATCATTCCAGAAATGAAAAGAGATGAAAAATAGAAGCTCATGTACGGTATCACTTTTCCCTTTTTTCCTCTCAGGTTTTTCATACATTAAATATTTTGGAAGAGCAGAATGGAAGTTTGCTACTGGCTTTAGTCTTTTCCAGCATGTCTCAATTTAGAGTTTAAAAAAAAATCAAGCCATGTGCTGCTATACATTTATGTAGTAGCTGTAAGTCTGAATTCACTCTCTCACATTATTCTAACTAAATTCAAAGTTAATTTCAAAACAGTTTGACTTGAGCAGGTCTTTGTTGATGGAAGTTTTCATATTTTTGAAAGAACCTAGTGACAGTAAGGCTTCTAGTGAGGCCTTACTCTCTAGGAGACTGGGTGTTTCTTCAGGGTAAAAAACTTGTTCCTAGTTCTACCACTCCATCCACTTCTCTATGATGCACGATCTTAGGCAAGCTGGGCTTACTTCTCTATGCTTCATTTCCTTGTGAAGCAAGAATAATGACATTCACCTTCCTTTTTATGCACAGATCCAGTGCTTTAACTGAAGTGGGGTTTCCCTCCTGTTTAAAACAACAATAAAATCTTCAAGGCAGTCTTTTTATAGTATTTGAACAGAACTCCAGAAGCATCTAAAATAATGGCTCTGCCAACTTCCCATGCATGGAAAGAAAAACAAAATAAAAGCTCCTTTCTGCCACTCTACCTTTTGGTTTCTGTGTGGTGTACATGCTTAGTGTCATCCAAAATCCTGTTGAGCAAATTTCTTCCCTGGAGTGACTGCAAGATCACCAAAGATTTTGAATCAAAAAACAGGGCAAGTTCAAGACTCCTGGAACTGCAGAGGCAAGTTAAATAGCATTCTCCAATCCAAGTCAATGCAGAAGGCTTTCTTGCTGATATCCTGGCATGCATGCCTGGAATTGTACTGACATCAGCAGGATTTCCTTGCTCATAGGAAAAGCAGGATATTGGCTTTGAATCAAGCCACACAGTTCAAAGAGATCCTAGTCTAAATTATTTGAAGTGACTCTGATTTCTTGGCATTTATAGCATAGACTTTATGAAGATTACATGGGCCTGCCTATCACCTGAACAGGTTTTCTCGTTATCATTAAGATTTTACTCAGGCCATGAACTTGAGTTTCCCTGGAGTATGTCAGGAAAAAAGAAAACAAACTAACACTGGTTAGAATAGTGCTGCCTTTTAAAAAAACAGAATACATGTTTTTAAAATACGTAGTGACTTCCCTCACTAGTAAATGGGAGACACAGAGAAAATTTTGCCTAGTACATGCATGATTGACTTTTTCACAGCAAACAGACATTGTATTATTTGGTCAAAATGAAAGATTTTATATTCCCTTATACCCAAAACACTGATTCCTTATGTTCTTCCTCTAAACCTACCAGGAAGAGTACTGTATTTTCTAAACTGGAAGAAACAAGATTTCTATGAATGGAGCCTGAGAAACATGTTTAATTGGAAGAACTGCATTTTCAAACCGCACTTAAGAGGTTGCCTGAGAAAGGGACAAAGCATGGTTTATTTGAAGTCCTTGTCATTCCAAGATGTTTGCAGCTACCTTTCAACAACTGCCAAGTGCTTTGATAACCAGCTACCTTCTGTGTTTAGTCACCTCTCATAAATACTAACCTGCGCACATTTCAACCTCCATACCACTATGGCCAGTATCCTGAAACCACTCTTTCATTCTAGCCAGGACCCTCACCATCTCTGATTGCTATGAATCCAGCCTAGCCTCACAGGATGAAGGACATGTTTGTCTGAATAGGCTCCAAAACTATGATTTCCTCCCAAGACAACTCCATTCCTAACTGTTTCTCCTATGTGGCTCCTCCAACATACTCAGAAACTGCACTGATCCTTCATAAGTTATAGCAGAAGTGATGAAGTCCAGTGCTTGTCCAATCAGTGCATGAAGTGAGAGAAAACATGTCACATTTTCTAGTGAAACTAGTAAATAAGTTATATTTAAATTATTTAAGTTACTTTTTGTTCGCCAGCAGATCTTAAGTGAGTTTTGCCAGGCATGTAGGTGTTAAATTTTTGAACAAATGTTCCTACACCTTATGAACTTAACTCTAACGTACTGAGAACATCCCTAGCCTTACTGTCTCACATTTATGACAGGCAGGAGCTATTTAGCTTAGTTTTCTGGGACAGCAGTGGGAGTCACCAGCAAAGAAGATCATTCCATGTACTTTGTGTTCATATGACAATACCCATCAGTTTGTCACAGTTTTGTCAGGCTGCCTACAGAAACCGCCTCCACTGTTCAGCATGTTTTTAGCCATTACCTGCCCTCCTGATCTCCACTGCTACTTCACTCAGAGGCATCTTCCAATTTCAGGATGTACAAAGCACTTGATTCTGCAGTCTGACATACTGTGGAAAGTGTAGTATACTGAAACCATCGTACTAGTCTACAATTACCCTATTCAATTCAACAGTATCCAGTCCTAGTATGACTTAAACTTGGATTATAAAACAAAAAAGAAATAGATCAATATATATAACGTTGTGACTTCTGATAAAAATTACTCCCTGTTAGTTCTTGCCACCTCTAATAACCACCATACGGCATTCAAATGTTTAAATTAGACAATATAACTTTTGCTCTTGCCCTTAATTTTCTCTTTCCTTTTGACCATATCCCTTGCCAAATTCAAGCTGCAAATAGTTCATGACTGATTCAAGCTATTCTCCCTCTCAATGACATAACATAGTAAGGGCTAGAGCACTCACAGTGCGTCAGATTATATATGCAAACATAGTGCATCACATTATATATGCAAACATAGTGCTTCCTGGCTAGATGCAGATGAGTTTCATTTATAACCTGATGCCTTGTCAAAAGATCCATATCCTGTATGCAAACCATTATGCTAATTTGTTTTATTGAATATCCAAATTCATCACACTCTTAAATGTTAGCAAAAAAAGTTCTTTCTGAAATACCAAAGAAATTAAGATCTGCCTAGATGTTTCTCTTTAGATAGTACTAAATCCATAATGATACATATCTTAATACACACAAGTTCTGATGAACTGTGTATATAGGGAAAATGGAAGCGTCTGCATGTCACTTTACAGATGACTCAGGTTTCTTTCTTTTCAGGTCTCTTTTCATACTGCTTTTTACTGTTCCTGCCATAAGAGTATATTATTGTTCGAAAATGGTTTAGGCACAAAGTCCAGGTAAAGTTTCCAGTCTGTGTATCGTTTAACTGTGTGCCTTTTCTATCGTTGAGGTGTTAAACCTCCTTTTTCTTTTGTTGGTCACGCCAAAGATGGCAAACACAGAAGTCGTATTTCTTTGTCTCCTCGTCTACTTCTGTATCAGCCAGCAACAAATTCCAAAACGTAGTGTCCAACTAGAAACAATCCCTAAAGGCTCCTAACTTGTTCAGTCTTTCAGACAATGGAGAAAATCACTGAGATATTCAGTGCAGCCTCATTAACATCAGGTATCCAAGTCTATTCTCAATCACCAAAGAGATAAAGGAAAGGGAGAACTGGAAATTCCCTGAAGAAACCTGAATAGTTTTCCACAGTCTGGCTGCTACAGGATCCAAGCTCAGAAAGCCTACAAAAAAAAGCTTACAAAATATGCAGGAACAGGGAACTACAGATTTTGATTGAAGAGTTAAATTATTTTTTAAGGCATTAAAGATGCTTTTCGCCACCTAAATGTGATGCCATATTTCTTGTACATACTGTCCCTAATAAAAAATTTGCTTTCCTGTTTTTCTTTACTGTTGTGTTTGTTTGGTGCTTGTAACTGAAGGAGAGTAATTAAAAAAGGAGGACATGCATAAAACCACGCAACTCAAAAGATTATACCAATGTCGGCAAAAAAGAGTCCTAAAATCTGCTACAAACCAAGTCATGGCAGTTTGTCAGCAACATATCATTACATTTATTAAAATCATGTTCTGCTTTAACATGAACTATGCTGACTACCATATCTCAGACAGTTTTGCCTGTAGACCTGTATCTGTTGCATATCTTCTTGATGAGATAAGGAACAGAAAAAAAATCCTTCAAATACGATGTTGCTCTCTACATTATTAAATCTTACCCCATTTTTACTGCTACTGAAGCCATCAAGACAGTCCATTTTTCTCTAATCCTCCTGTGTATTTACAGCACCTCTCAAATTTCTGACGTCATTCAATTTTATCATTACTCATAATTTTTGTGCCAGAAGTCAATATCAAAACATTACATGCTGGAGGTCCAAGACCAATCCCCAAGGAATTCCACTTGTAGAATTGCTCACTCAGCAAGCCTGGTACTTCCTTCTTTGCCTCTGCCTGCCACCCTCCTGACTTTAGATCCTTACACCTCATATGGTGCCTCTTTTTCACTCTTTCCTTCTGTATAACCAAACATTCCCTATGTGACACTATATTAGAAGTTCAACTTTACTGTCTTTGGAGACAGCAGCGGTATTTTCCTCTCCATTTAGTGTCTCCACCTAGCCACAGAAGGGGACAGCTATCAAGTAGGTGAGCAGATGAGGGAAAAACATCCCAAGACAAGTTATCCTGCCAAATGCCACTCACTAGTGGCAGCTGCCACCTTCCTCCCACTTTTACCAAACTCACTCTTCCTGCCCTCTATGGAAAGCTGCCTGCTGCAGCAACTCTCACTAAATGAGAGGTGCAAGTTGTGATTACTTCCTACCTCACCTTCCCAAAACTCCCTGAACCCAAATCCTCAAAGCATCAGGGAGTCACCACTGCTCAGTATGAAATGACACCAGCACCAGGTAAAGTTCAGTTAACAGCAGAAAGTCAGACATCAATAAAGCAAAAAAACATCTAACAAAAAAAGAGCTCATCTTGCCCAAGCTGTCAGTAAACAGGGGCTTGCTTTCAGCTCTTTAAGCACAAGGCAGGACTAAGTAAGTCCCCAAACTGCAGCGTGAAAACAGTGAGACAGTTGGTTTTAATTATTTAGCCATTCTAATCCTGTTCATGCTAACATTTAATCCAAAAAAACATTTTAAGGATTAGAATATATGACATTGACCTAGCCATGAACTACAACACAAGTACATTGCCTGTTGCAGTTATATTTTCACTGCCCATATGATTTCCTGAATCCTTTTATTTTATGAAATGTTTGGGAGATTTTACCAAGACAAAAGAGACTTTTCCACATCCATTCCATACAAGTGATTGCTCTGAATAAGGGTAAGCAGTCTTCTCTTGCATAACTTTCCACAAAATAAACTAAGATCTCAAAACATCAGTTTTGTAAGAGGCTTTTGTTACAAATTAAAAATAAAAAACTACTGGTTAAAGACACAGAATACAAAGACAAACCTACCCACCTTACAGAGATATTTCCATGTTTGTTTAATACTTAGAGTGTGAAGGCATTCCGATTACACTGAAGTAACAACCACAGACTCCAAGAAAGCTGGCAGCATTGTTCAAAAAATTACTCTAAATCTGTCCAGTAGAGGGCAATGACATACACACGCAAAAGCAAAGTGAAAAGTTGAATTTGAAATGCATGCTTGTAAAAAATAAAACTAAATTTTTAAAAAAATCCCTATAGTTCTAAAGCATTTATAATTGTTTTATCTATAATATTTATATTCAGGGGATACAGGCCATCAGTCCCCATTTTAACACCTCAAAGGACTTCCAAACCATACATTAAAAATCTTTCCAATGTTTTTGCAAAATTGGCCGCTATCTATACAGTAGTAGAACAGCTTTACATAAATGAAGAAGGTATCTTTATTTTACATTTGACTGCAGGATGAATGCTAGAAGTGTTATTTGTCCCTTGGCAACACATACTTTAGTTGTTAAAAACCTTTCACTTTTGTATAAAATTGGTCCAGAAGGATACTGTTAAATCATTTTCTTCCTGTCACACACCCTTCTACTACAAAGGAAAGCTCACAGCCATTAAATAAGACACCAAGTTTGCGTGGAAAGCTGTATCTTCTACAGTTCTCAGAGAAGATCTGTGCTTGGTTGCTGTAACTACACTTAAGAATAATCCAAAACTTCATCGGGGACTGCAACACATTCCTGCAGCACATTTCGACTTGCAAGTAAAAGGCAGTTGGGGCCAAAGCCCTGAACCATCCCTGCCAGCTCATGACAGGCTCCAGCAGCAAGGTAAGACTGTAAGCAGTGCCCAGCACTCCTGGCTCTTCAGGGACAGGAGGAGCTTGGTTGGAGAGAACGGACATGGTAGAAAACCTGAGAGACACAAGCACTCTTTACACAGGCCACCACAAATGCCTGTTTATTCTGGTTGTGATTTGTTTCAATGCTATCACTTCAGGTTTTCAAGGCTCCCAAAACTTTCCGCTGCAGTTTTGTATGAACTCAGGTTACATTCCCAGACCTCCTACCCAGTGCTGCAGAAATAAAGGGAACACAGCTGTTAAATATACCTCCACTAACAGGCATGAAAACCAGAAGCGACTCACAAGTAATGGTAGGTTTTCTGATTTTTTTTTTCTTTATGGCAAATAATGGTTCATGTCAACACGTCAACATCTCAACCGTTTTTTCCGGGGTATCCAAGTTACCTGGCTGAATGTGGTAGTTGCTAGGGCAGTTGGTCAGGACTCAGAATTTGCTACAAAAAACATACAATACACTCCACTCTTGGAGGGAGGAACAAGCTTCCTAAAGCCCAAGTGCACTGGCTGTTGCCAGAGTTAGCAGTCAGTTGGCAAGAAGCCTCAAACTCTTGACATCAAGATGTTGATCTCATGATCTACTCATTTCCTAGCAGCTGCCACAGCTGGAAGTGTGAGGGGGTCCCCCAACCTGAAGCATCATCCATAGAGCAGCTGCCCAGTACATGGAGCGTGAAGGCCCTGGAGTCTGCAGCGCAGACAGCAAGCCAGCAAGAAACTTGGATTTTGGTGAAAGCTCATCAAAGCGGAAACTTTTAGGGTAGCCTCACACTTTATACAGTTTGGATTTGCCTGTGCAAAAGCCATATTTTAGAAGATCCACAACTTGCTTTGATTCACACCTCATAGAGTGATTCTTGCATGTTGTACAGCAGCCCCCACCGCTCTGTTTACATTCACTTCACGTTTTAAGTTTTCTTCATCATAAAGAGACCTCCAAGGTGGAGGGTTTCTTAAACAAAATAGATGTTTGAAGAACTTGATCAAAGTTTCAGACAAGCACAGTTATGGCCTGTGTATGTCAAATGGTTTAAAGCCTTAGATATAGTCTTTGTAAAAAGCACCAGTCACATTTATCAAGATTGACAGAGAGCAGAATTATGATTAAAAATAATTCAGATTAAAAAATTCAATTAATTTTGATAATTCTGT
This sequence comes from Pachyramphus minor, assembly GCA_013397135.1. Lineage (NCBI taxonomy): Eukaryota > Metazoa > Chordata > Aves > Passeriformes > Tyrannidae > Pachyramphus > Pachyramphus minor. Next base: position 558,064 of record VYXB01002718.1, read on the forward strand.
AAAAGAATATTTCATTTAAATAAACTCAAACTCACTGAAGAATTTACATGTTCTTAGAAAAAAAAAATAACATACTGATACTGAATTTTCATATGTTGATCAAATGTTTTAAATATTGATATTGACCAATATTTATTACTATTTACTTTAAGGGAAAAATTAGTTCAGGTTTCTTTTTTTGGGGAGGGGTTGGGTTTTCTTACTATTGTACTTTCTAGATATATTTATGGTACCATTGCAATAAAAGGTATTAAAATCTTTCCATGAAACATATCTTAACATGATTCAGCTATCAGAATGTGAGTTAATATAATCATTTATCTCCCTACCTGATAGAGGGAAACAGCTAATTTTAATAAAATTTATGTGACCTTCACTATTGTAGGCTAACCTCATCAGGAAAGCAAAGTAACCAGATATATCTAGAAAGGATATATCTACAAATAGCATATTATCATCATTCAACTTCAATCAATTTGTATCTGTCAACATACAGAGGGTTTCTGTATGCTGGGCTTCTATAAGTTTGACTCAAGGAAACCCCTTCAATGAGGCAAAGCAAGCATTTCCCACCAGTATCCCAAAAGCACCTGTGCCTTTTGCTCATGGGTTTGAATCCTTTTTTGTTAGATGTTATGCAAACACTAAACAACAGATGAGGTTCCTACTTTAAAGGCCTTTTGGCAAACTATTAGGACAAAAAAACCCCACAGCAAATAAAATATGTCCCCTGTGATACACAAGACCTTGTCAGATGGTAGCAATTAGCATGAGCCTCAATGGCTGGGCTACATGAACAGGTATGGAATTAAACTAGAGCATGCTGTAAACAACAGTCAGCATGCAGGAACAATACAGGAAGAATTTCAAAATATACTGGTTATCTATGTACGATGGCACAGGACAAAGCTCAAGTCTGCCTATACGGAAATCTGACAAGTACATAGAAATAGTCTGCAGCCAACAGTCATACAGCACACGAGGTTCTGCATCAGGAAAGAAGGGAGTTACTTAAGGCCCTGTAGGACAGTTCCAGCACTTTTATTTTACAGATGTGGAAAAAAGTCAACTCTTCTAGCAAGGAAAGCTATTTGGTGTTAACTGGACGGGAATTTTTGGAATGTGGTAAAATCATTCCGCTACACTGTCAGAAGAGAGCTGTCCCCATGAGATACTTCTATACTGTCCTTGAGTCCAGCAGTAATCATTTTTCCTAACCCAAAATGCCAATGAACCTTCTGCTCCTCAAGTAAAGGTCTTTCTTGCTATAATTAACATACATTTCCTATACATTCTAATGAAGCTGCTTATTTTCCCATTGGCCAGTCACATGCTAACATAGCTGCCTTCAAAAAGTTAACATCAGCTAAACATCAGCTACAGTGTAATTTCCCACCTCTTGGAGGCAAGCATACAGGCCAGGCGAGCCCTGATCCCCATCTCGAGGTGAGACCTGGGCATGCATACCCCCCACCTCAGTTCCCCGAGGAAATGAACTAAGGAATGCAGGCATGTAAGGAACCATAGCAGAGGATACAGCCTCAGTTTGGGCAGACCAAATGCTCATAACACACCCAACCCATAGGCTGGATATACCAACATGCCTGGCCATACCAACACTATTTTGAAGGTTATGACAATAAAGCTTTGCTGGGCATAAACAATAGGATACCACTAAGGAAGGTAGTCTTCACACATGCAAGTGAGCAGGCATACAGATATCATTTAGCTGAGTCATGTCATATGAACTGCACAGGTTTGGGGCAGGCAAGAGATCCTCCAATTTCTAGGCAGCTTGGAAAGAGTCAATCACATCCAGTACAAACCAGCTGAGGCTGAATTGAACTGTCTCCCACTTTTGAAGTTTGCTGCCTGAGTCGTGAGCATGCTTTTAACACTGTGATGGTTTAGCAAGGTCTGCCAAAAGCTCCCAGTGGGAGCTGCTGCAAAACATTCTTTCTGGGCTGATTTCAGTCCTTTAAGACAGGTTCACAGATCCCCTGCACAAGGTAAAAGATCCAGGTTGCTTAAAAGAGTAAAACCAGGCCTTTTACTCCTCCCTTCCACTCATTTTAACCCAACTTAGAGTTTGAGATGCTGGATGGTGTTGCAATCAAAATCCACAGACATAGAGGTCCCCTTTGGAAAAATACTGGACATAGAAACATATTCATCTGGTCCTTTACCTTCAAGACTGATAATTATCTAAGTCCACATTCACGTATTTTAAAGTTACTTCTGAAAGTAACCTGCTAGCCTTAGCCATTAATGTCTAAAGAACTTATTCAACTGCTTTTCTTTTTATACCCCACTAATGCTGAATCAACAAGATTGCAGAGATCTGTCTGAGATCAGAGTAACTGCAGAGCTGAATTTAGCCCAATGGTATTTTTGTTTAAAGGAAAAGCACAGAATGGAGAAGCACTGTACTCATAAGTGTTTTGAGACTGCATGAAGGACAAAATCATTAGGCTGAAAAGTAGTACTTCTTTCTATATCTAGTAATTGTGTGAATAATGTCTTAACCAGTTCATCTAGAGATTCCTCTAGTAACTACTGCTTTCTAAAGATTTAAAAAAAAAAACCCAACTTATTACTGTATAGAAAAAAAGGAACACAGCTCGTGAAATACATGGAAATACATGAAATGTGACAAATTTATGCCTAAATCTCCTATCTACCATTTTCATTAATTAACAAAATTAATTCTCATTTCTTGCACAGTATTTTAAAGAAGAAAATATAATTCCTGTGTCTGCCTCCTCTCCCCAAAGAGGACAAAAACTAATTTTAAAAGATGAGATGAAGGTGCTAAATGCAATTCATAGCATCACAAAATAATTTAAGTTGGAGGGATCGCTGGAGTTCTCTATTTCCACCTTTTGCTCAAAGCAGGGTCAAGCTAAGATCAGACCAAGTTGCTCAAGGTTTTATCAGCTGGTTCTTGAAAACCTATAAGGTTGGAAGTTGAACAAGCTCTTTGAGTAACCTGCTTTACTGCTTGACTGGCTTCGGAGTGAAAAAAGCTTTTTGTTATAGACAACCTAAACCTCTTGTTTCAACTTAGGTCCTCTGTCTCTCGTCCTTCTGCTATGCACTACTCTGAAGATCCACCTTCTCAATAACCTCCTCTAGAAATCGGTGGCCTACCGTGCGGTCCACCTGAACTCACCTCTTCTCTAGGCTGAACAACTCAATTCATTCAGCCTCTCCTCACCCCAGCCATCTTGGTGACCCTCCTCCAAACTCACCATAATTTAGCAATGTCTTTCTTGTATTTGGGGATCCAAAACTAGACACACTACTCCAGGGGCAGCCTAACAATTGCTGAGTAGAGGGCTATAATCACATCCCTCTACCTACACGCTGTGCTTCTGTTACTGTATTCCAGGCTGCTCTTGGTTGTCGTCTTCACTGCCACGAAGAAGACTTCACTGCTGACTTATGTTCAGTTTGTTGTCTACCAGGATCATCAGGTTCTTTTCTGCCAAGCTGGCCTGTACTGTTCCATGGCGGGGTTTCTTCACAGCTATGGGACTTGGAATTTGTTCTTGCTAAATTTCATAAGGCTCCTGTTGGCCCATCCATCCAGGCTGTCCAGATCCTTCAGTGGTGGCTCTGCCTTTAAAGCATATTGACTGGTCCCTACAGTTTGGTATCGTCTACAAACAAAGAGCAAGCCTTTTATGATCTCCTCCAGGTCACTGTCAAAGACATTCACTGACAGGTCCCAGGATACACCCTTGAGGTACTCAATTCAAGTAGACTCAGTATTGAGAACATATCCATCTGGTATCTCCAAACTCTGAGCATTTAATAAGCACGCAGGATTTCAAGGCTTAAGATTACAAGTATAGCAGCATATCAAATTTTAATATTTAATCCATCATAGAAATCAGCTTTTAGACTGTTATTTATGTGACCTAACTTTAGCATTAAACCTAGTCACCATTGCATTCCTGTATAGTCAGCAGAGAAAAAAAAAATCAGTATGAGCTGGGGACCAAGTGGTTAGACAGGTTGGTAGCTCTGCAAAAACAGGACTTCAATACAACAGGGTGTTGACAAACTCAAGAAAGTGGAACACACTAATGACTAAGACTGTTACTTAAATAGCTGAAAGTGCCAGAAGATATCCAAGGGCAGGCTAAAGGAACTGGGTTATGTTAGCTTGAAAAGGAGAAGGCCAAGAGCCAATTGCTGAATTCAACAAGCTAAAGGCGAGTTGTAGAAAAGGCAGCATGAGAGTCTTCTCAAAGGTGCACAACAAAGGAAGAGACAATGGTCACAACATGTGATGCTGGAAATTCTGATCAGACATAAGGAAAAAATTAATCAAAGTGGTTCAGCATTGATAAAAGTGCTCAGAGAGGCTTTAAACCCTTCATCCTTGGACATTTTCAAAACTCAACTGGATAGGCCCTGAGCAATCTGATCTAACTTGGAAGTTAGCCCAGATTTAAGCAAGAGATTGGATCAGCTACTTTGAGAGGGCCCTGCTAGTCTAAATTTTTCTATGATTCTATAGAAAAGAGAAAGGCTCCTTCACTGGGTGATTCATCTTGTCTTAAAATAGGTGTCTAAAATAGATTAGATGAATCACCATCTGGTGGTGCCTGTGTCTCACTGAAAATATTCTCCACTGAATACAGAGGCAACCTAAGCTGACCAGCTATGATTAAATATCTTAAAGTGAGACATCTGTAAATTGGAAGAGATGAAAATCATCACTAGTGACCTGTGCTCTAAAATAATAAAGTTCTTGCCTTGTTTATACATTATGGTGGTAAGGCATAAACCACTTTCTTAATAACCAATCTCTCAATTGTGGGAGAAGGTGGACAAGACCTTCATATAACACATAAAAATTAAAAATTAGAATAATTTACAATTTGTGCTACACAGTTAACCTAAACAATCTATTGCCATATGAGCACTTCTCTTCATAATGCAAAGGGTACAGTTTTATGATCAGGTATATATTACCATATGTCATAGCTTTGTCTTTAAAGACAGCTGACAAATTAGAAGCTGATACGATGTTTTTCCCTAGTATGAGATATTTCTATCTTGACTGCCTGATATATTAAGACCATAGTGGAAAAAGTGGAATGAGTTTAAATCTTCATGTCTCATAGATTTTTTTTTAAATACTTTTTTAATGGATTGTAAATGCTTTAAGAACACAGTTTAGTGCTGTCTGAAATTTTCATTGACAAAAAGCCCAGATATTTGTCATGCATAGGTAGAAACAGTTGAAGTCGTAGGCATTTTTGGGGGGCCTTAGAAACAGTCTCTAGCTAAAAAAAAAAGTTTCTCTCTTCCTCTCAGTTGAAAGAAAAAAGGAAGTAGATAAAAAAGAAAAATCTAACCTTTTTTCAGCCCTCCACATCAGAACGGCTCTGTTTCCATTCATCTGAAAAACTGAAGGATAATTCAAAGTCTTAAACTAATTTTAAAAGCCACCTTAACAACAACTAATATTGTCCAATAATGTCTACAGAACTGTATTGGTTACATGTCTAATAAAGTCAGTGTAGCTTTTTCCTAATCAAAATAGCATTTTTCCTGCAAATACTAAGTTCTCTTTTCATGTTCCATAGATTCTCCCAAAGAGAACTTCCCTGTTATTACCTGGATATCCAGCATCCATCTGTTTGGTACATCACACTGAAGAGAGGAAGTTCCCTGGCCACAAAGAATGACCAAAAAGTGGAGCACTACCAAAGAAAAGGAGGGTTAGAGGCAACAGAACAGGAGCAGCGAGTAACTTCTACTCCATGTGCTCTATTTGGCAGCAGAAACAAGGATGAGCACATCAGGATGAAAGGAAACACACTCTGAAAAAGACAATCCTGGTTTCACCATGCAGCTGACAAAGTCTGTGACTCTATCTACTAGGTCCTCCAACCAGCCAACACATCCCCTTATCAAGAGAAGAGGGGAGTAGAAGGACACAGAGACAACTGACAAACATATTTCCGCATAAGAAAAACTTCTGAGCCAAGCACCACCTCTCAAAGCAATCTATTTGGTAGTTTTGAAACCAACCTCTCTTTGTAACTACTTCCCCATCACAGTGAAACATATTTCAAGGACACGTGCTTGTGCCCTGTTGTGACTTTGACATCACCAAAAATGAGCATGCTCAAAGTATCTTTTAGTTTTAAGTTTCTAGGACAATGAGAATCTGGATCAAAACTTAACAAAACTTCTATTAGGTTCAAAAACAGTCTCCACCGATGGAAGAGAATCCTACAGAAATCTCTGCCAAAACTACCAAACCCATGATTTTACATTTGCTCTCTCAGAGCCACTATTGGAACTGTTAACATTTCAGCTATGCAAATATGAAAACTTTATTGTTGTACAACAAAAGCACACATTCTTATCCTGAGTACTAGTTTCTACTCCCGAGGCACTCTGTTAGCTAATTGTAAACTAGGAAATTACTCAATATGCACAAAACTATTTCAGAGTCTAGGTTTTATTTTAGGACATTTAGATTTCTATACTGATGCATACCTAATACCATCAGATCTTGGTTTTCTTTTGAACTGAGAACTATAAAATGTTGTTTCCTATGTGAGAATGTGTGTAAGATGTCTGGTTTTGAAAGAAGTTTACCCATGCTTTTCCTATAACAAGGCCAAATCAAAAACTGCAGGGGCAAGCTCTTAGAATTTTGAATGAGTTTTAGTCTTATGAGTATATTCAAGAATGTTCAGGCAGTCAGCTTAAATCCCACATTTTGGGGATTGGGTCTTTTTCCCTGTATTGTTTCTAACACTTTGTGTACTCATGCTTTATTATATTTTGTGTCTTACGCTGAAATGTCATGCTATTTGGCATGACTGAATTTTTGAAAGCTCTAATTGATTCACTGTAGCTACAGTAAAATCATCATGTATTATGTTATTCTATGAGAAGTCTCCATTCCCCCCTTAAAAGAAAATTAAAAATCAGTTAGCCATAATTGTAAAAACAGAAGAGGAAGAGAGGAGGTGTATATGAAACTGCCATTATTCTGGCTTGGCTACTCAAAACTTTTTCCAACATAATCCCACAGATCAATAGAAAAAAAAAAAAACAGTTTGGTACTTTCTTATAACTTGTAAGGGCTAAACATTGGCTAGATCCCAGTATCTGAGCTAAGTGTCTACAAGCTTGTGATATAACTCAAAATCAAAGTCATCATTGTTTTACTTCAGCAAATTTTACCAGTCCTGACTGGGGGGGGGGGGGGGGGGGGGAAGGTCTTAATTTTTGTTTTATCAAGCTTTGGAAGATAAAAGTAATGGAGAACCTCATTTATTAGATGTATGAAAAATAAGTAACACTATTGAGTGATAGCTAAGTAAATACAACAGCCATTTATCAAAAACACACAGAGAGAAAGACCAGCTTCAATCTAGGAATGTATTTCAGAATGAAAAAAAATACTTTAACATTACTTCGGGGTTTTTTAATGTTTTTGAATAATGATTTATAGGTAACAGAGGAAAAAGGCTTCCAGATTTTCAAAAATGGGGTCAAACCCAACTTGTATAAGGTCTAACTGCATAATGACATTCACAATCACAGCTTGTAAGCACCACTGACATATAAATAAGAAAACACTGAAAGCACCTGGAAGGCACAGACTCAAAAGAGTAACATGGAGACACAGAGTCGTTCAGTAAAACTGGTGATTTTCAGACCAAGTTCCCACTCTTCCACTCAAACTTCGCAGAAATTCGGGTCTACACCAGAACTATAGCATATCTTCAAATACATGAAGAGAAACAATTTACAGCAGAGAATCCTGGAGTAACTGGGATAAAACCTTTGGATGTTTGATTTTAATAATTTACTCTTAAACACATGGAGAATAGGAACTTGCATACATTGTAATGGGAGAAGAGAGGTCAGACAGACTCCTACAGGGCATCAATCTGACAGAAACACTATAAACATTACTCAAATGAGGTATCGCTTAACTCTCCCTCGTCACATGTCACTAATCACAGCAGAGCAAATAGACGCAATCAGGGAGGTTGTAAGTAAGAGGAAAAAAAATAACTGAGAGGTACAAAACAACCTAGTGATGACACAATGATGAACACACCTAGTGATGAAATAAAATTAAAAAAGGGGCAGGGGAAAATGATAGAAAACTAGTTTATTATCTATCAGTTTTCTGACTTTCCAGTAGCGTGGAGGCATGCAGAATAATTTAGCAATTAAAAGTCATATTAACTTCACATCAAAGGAGTAAAATGGAAACCACTCTTTGACACCTCTCATGTTCTATGACAAGCACACACTATAAATTCGCACATGTATGGAAACCTCATAGCACTGGGTTCATGTCATTCTGCTCCACAGTAAAAATTCATGCTCTGCTGACGGTCATCAAAAGCTGCTCCTCTAATTCTCTTTCCCCACATAAGAACTGTTCACCTTTTCTTTCGGGCCATCCAAGACTGCTTGAGACAACAGGGTTACAGATGTGTCCAGCATCAACTTTCACCCCTGCGCAGTCAAGGCCTTTCCTCCTACCACTCAACTACAATATAACTTTTTCAGTAGCTGCCTGCTCCTAGCAGCATGCAGAGGCACTCCTGAGGCACACGGCAGTTATGGGCCCCTCGAGGTGACTTCTCCATAGTACCCAACTCTGACTTGGCAATTTCCCACTGAATGGTTTTCTCTGCTTTACAGGATAAAGCTGATGGGGGAGCAGTATGACTACAGCAGAACACATTTCCCTAGCATGCCAAACTATCTAACAAGTTTAAAAAAGAATAGCCTAACTTCATGCACAGCACCTCTCTCTCCAGCTGTTCTTGGCATATTATTTTTATATATATCAGAATAAAAATGTTTACAATGTGTTGAATAAGCCACGAGCCAAAGTGAAGCCATCCTTAAAAAATGTTCAGTTTCCTACTCCCAATGAACTGCTCCTAGAGTAATGTCTGCAACTAGTCTGTCACCAGTAGATTGGAGTTTCAATTTTTCATAGATTTCTTGTTTGTTGCAGTTAACTTGTAGATGCACAAATGCATCAAAAGCTGCCCTACAATAAGAAAAAACAAACAAACAAACAAAATCCCGACTCAAACTACAGGGGGGGGAAAAAAACCAGAATAACTTCTGAAGGACAGATTGTGTTATAGCTAGAAGAACTGCATAGATGATTTCCCAGAATGAGTTTAATGCTCTGAACATGAATGAGAAGAAAGAACACAACAGGTCTGAAATGCACAAGAAAGACTATAGGAAAACAGAATAATAAAAAACTGATTTTGCTAAGACATGTTCTTAGTTTGTCCGAATTTGATATATTTGCTTTTGCTCTTCTAAAGTATTCTAGCTGAATGGCACAGTTGTGAGGTAGTCATAAAGCTTTCACGCAATCCTGATCATTCTTCATGATCACTTTTAAGCCATGGGTCAAATCTTGATTTATATTTATTTGTTAAGTAATCGAGCTAAATTAAATACTACAACTACAACAACAACAATGATAATAAACACATTTATACTTTACAAATTACTGGAAAATTCTGTATAGAACAATAATTTCCTGACAGATTGTCGGCAATACTGGATTCTTGTCCATCATGCTCAATAAGTGCATAGTCTTGCACAAATTTTTATTGTAAATATAAAAAAGCAAATAATCAGGAAAAAAAACACAAAAAAACAAACAAAACCAAAAAAAAAAAATTAAACACCAAAAAAAAAACACTAAGAGAGTTCAAAAAGTGCATTGCAATGTGATTACAATACTTTTCGGGTAAATTAAGTCACAGCCTTTGGCCATAACATTACCCGAAGTATGCTGTAATGGTCCACAAATTAAGTGTTTTCTATATGTTATGACTTAGGTATGTATTGCAAAACTTGGCTTCATCATACTTTAAAACATCAAAAGAGAAATTTTTATGTCCTATGACAGAATATTTTATTAAAACTAATGATGTTTCAAGAACTTAAAATATTTGTAGGAAAGAACACTTCAGTAGGGAAACGCATCTTTGCAGCTTTTATATTTCAACAGTAAGGCAAGTTACATCAGCTTTAAAAAAAAAAAAATTACAACAAAATGTATCAGCCTACACAAATATGTTCAGGTCCTCTCTCTTACTACAACATCAACATGAGAACATCCCTTGTCTGTGTACATATACAGTTAGACAAGTTCTCTCACACACACATCCTTTGACACAAACATTTCTGCCTTTGCATGCTTGCACACAAACACTGCACTCACATTTAAGCTTCTCACACGTAATCAATCCTCCAAGCTCTGGCGCTCTCTTAGACAAACACAGATTTGCTTCATACCTTCTCCTGCATGAGAAAACCATGTGAACCATCTGTCACTATTAATCTCCAAACCCAAGCCACTCAAATATGCCCCATCTCAGCCCCAGACACCCCAGTCAGCCTTTCTAGGAACACACACACACATAGAGAGTTGTTTTTGCTACTGCCTACCCAACATTAATTTCTTTTCCAGTCCATCTCTTCTCCTTTCACTGTCATATGCCCCATAGAAAAAGGATCTATTTTGCCACTCTTTACAGCAGTCAAGCCTCTAGCAATCCAGCGTTGTACATTGCATAGCCAGGGCCAAGGCATGTTTTGCAACAGACAGCATACCACAAACTATCCACTGAGTTCAGTGAGCACCGCAGGTTTCTGTCATTCTTCATAACTTCACATTTCGCTGTTCTTTGATTACTGAGTGTTTAGGCAAATGGACACCTAGAAAGAACCTTTCTTTAAAAAATCTAATAATCATTAGAAGAAAATAAAGAAATCTACACTTCAAAACCTTGACTGACTATACTTTCATAAATCAAAAAGGAAGAAGGTACAATTTTAATGTTTGGGGCAAACCCCTTAAAATGCAGTCTCAGGACAGAGGGGTCTAAAAGAGGCCTGAAAACTTTGGTTCCAGTGTGTAAAAAACAGGCTGGACAAAACACACAAGAAAAAAGAAAGACCACCTTGTTGTTAGGGATCTCAAAAGTGCTGCTGAAAGCAGCATGCTGGACTTGGAAGGAACAGGATCAAAAGAAAGGCTTAAGTACTTTTGGCATTTAAGGGAATGTTACAGTACCCACCCCCCACCATCCAGAGCAGAAGGTTGCTATTACTCACAAAGTAATATTACTTTGGTTGGTGTTTAAATAAACACCTATATTAATCTATAAAATACTTCTCCCAGTTCAATGTCTCTTTAAACCACTGCTCTTTTTTTTCCCCAGATGAGAATAGAAGTCCATGTCTAGCTTTTGTAGTACAGAGATCCCTGAGGTGATACTGCCATACAGGAGCTTACACCAGTCCTGAAGAATTGCTGCAAGTTCCTCTCTGGAGACAGAGCAAAACCACAAACCTCAGCATCTTTAATACTGAAAAGTCTCAAAATATGGGAGAGTTTCTGGTTAGCATAGTGTGGACCAAACCCACATCCACTCCTAAGAAAGGGACCAACAGATACTGGATATTTTGTTGCTTTCTTCTCAAGATGATTAAGTTTCCGTGCACTTTAAGAAAGGCTTAAATATATCCAGATTTCAGCTTTACCTAAATGTTCATTTTCTTAGGAAGGTTTTTTTTGTTTTGATCTGCATACTCTTTGAAAAGAAACTATTCCATGACTTCTGTTTGTACAGCAACTGGGATAATGTCACTTACCAGGGCTTTGACTTAGAGGAAAGACTTTGGGAAGGGTGTTCACCTACCTCTTTTGGAAAATGGAGCCACTGTTGAGAATCTTTGAAGGCAACTAAATAATTTTATTAACAAGTGAAAGAAAAGTATCCAAGTGGAGAAATTACCCTTCAAAAGCCTAGGAACCATACATTTCCAGCAGGACTAGCCAGCAAACTTTAAACATCGCTGCAAAAGAAGTATTTAGGCAAGCAAAAAGCTTAAGTGTAAGAGAGCTCTGTATATCAACCTTTGCTGAAAGGAAATCCCCTAGAACTGACTACCTACCTTCAGTATAGATAGCAAGTAGTATATGCAGGGGCATGAGCAGACTCTGGGACAGAGAAATCTGTCTGCTCCATGACCACCTGGCCTCAGTGAGATTGAAGATCCAATTTTTTCCTATGAAGCTTCTTCCATATTTCACACCACACACCTCTCACCTAATTGTAGCTGGTGTCTCTGCCCTAAACTGAGACAGAAAACTCGTGCAAGTAACCAGGATTCTTCAAATTATTAGTGAAAAAAATCATATGAGGACTGAATGAATTAAGCAAATGCAAGAAGCTCCATGATATTCTATTTGGGACTTCTTTGTTAAGCTATTGTAATAAACATTCATTTTGAACATAAGCCTTAAAGGAGAGAGATGTTTAAGAGGAGCTTCACCACAGAGATACTAGCAAATGAAAGATGGTTGTACAACGGCTAATCCCCAAATGCTGCCCTACTGCTTCATTGCTATCAAGGTCCCAAAACCATCCAGTGACAAATTGTGTATGTTTCCAACCAAAAAAGGCCAGAATGGAGCTATTTCAGTGGAACAGATTGCTAGAGGTAGAGAGATCATTTGTAAATACAGCTGAGACACTGTGCTCTGTGACTTCAACCTAAAAATTACAGACAAGTGGTCCATACAGTTAGCAAAACTCATCAAAAACATTTGCCTTTTACAAGTTGACTGGCAACTGTGCCCTCAGCTTTCTTTTTGTTGGAACATCATGGAAGCTGGCCCTCCTGTCTAGCACTTAAATGTTCATTGAGCCTGCCAGGAAACAACAGGTAACATTTCTCATGCTGTCTTTGGTCTCTTCTTGGGATATAAGGCCTAAATAATGTAAGCTGAGAAGCATCTGGTCTTGTCTTTTCCAATGCTGTCCTGCCATGAACCACTGACAGAACCTACCTCTTTTACCCCAATATAAATGTGAAAACATGAAGGGAAGGGAACAAAATCAATGCAGGCTCTTTTCTTAAAGCAAACACTGCTCAGTGATAGTCATCCTCCAGCATATCCTAGTGCTGGGAGATAGTTTGAGTAAACAGAACATAAAGCACATCTCAAACATCTATTTTATTTAAAACCAAATGATCCTGCCTCCCCTAACCCATCCACCTCCCCCCACCCCCCGCCAAAAACAAAAGAAGTCCCTTTCACTTCAAGGCAATCCAAAATATTTTCCAGGGGGAAGGGGCTGTTTATATTAACTGTCTGTTGCTTAGACAAGAAGCAGGAGAAGTCAGTAACCTCAAAATAAAGCATCTGTTCAAGCTACCATAAGATAAATGACCCACATTGCAGGCAAAAGAAAATCTCCCAAAAAAAAAAAAGTTTGGAAAACTCAGAAGCCAGACTTTCAAACAGAATTGATTTGCATACTAATGTAAAGGTAGAACTATTAAAGCAGAGAAGATGGTTGCTTGCAACTCCTACTGAAGAAAGAAGCCCACTCACAATAAAGATAATGTGGGTAATACACCTTCTGGAGTGAAAGAACTATCACAACATGAATAATATGTTTCAAATGGGAAACCTTCATTAAAAGGCAACAGAAGACATTTGAATGCCATAACAGTTTATTAAAGAAAAATATGGGGGGTTATTTATTACACACTATATTCAAAAGTGAGTATTTATTCCAATAACTGCTGCTTAGAGACTCATGTCACATTCAATTCAATCACTTTAAACATCACAACAAGAATATTCATAGTAGGCCCCTCACCAGCTCAAGCAAGGGTGAGAACAGTAGTTGAATGCTCGTTCCACACTCACTTTCCCAAACAACACCCATTTGTTGCTCTAGAGCAATTAAGCAGAGCCCAATTGTACTGGTAATCGCAATATCTGTCAGGGAAGATTTAGGTTGGATATTAGAAAAAGGTCCTTCACACAGAGGATGGTTGGGCACTGGAACAGGCTCCCCAGGGAAGTGGTCACAGAACCAAGACTGACAGAGTTCAAGAAGTCTTTGGACAATATTCCCAGGCACATAGTGTGACTCTTAGGGATGGTTCTGTGTGGGGCCAGGAGTTGGACTTGATCTTTTTGAGTCCCTTCCAACTCAGAATATTCTGTGATTTCTAACTTTAACAATTTTCCACTATGTAAGGATGTGGTTTGATTTCATGTACCATATTCTGTACCATGTCAGCAAGGACAACTTTGATTGCAGAAATAAAATTCTATTCCTAGCTATGCTAAAATTCAAAGTATTGCACTTAATAATTTAGATTTGGAAAACAAAGGTAAATATCAACAGAGTATCTAAAATTACCAATTTTATATAATTTGTGGTAGACCAGTAGAAAACTTCTTCTTAAAGAAGTAAAAAAAAATAAATTCTGCAAATTCAAGCAACTATCTCTTCTGACAGGTGGAGAAGTTATGGCCTGCTGTTAGCCAATACCAATAGTCAAGCTGAGGAATCCTGGGGTAAGAGGAGAAAAAGGACAAAAATAGTTTTTTCACAGAGAGGTTCCAGACTTGACAAGTATAGCAAATTATTTTTATTATTATTACACATATACATTTATATATATATCACTCTACTCTTGTAACCATTTTTCCCATTATTTCAGTACAACTTTGAACTCACACTGAGTATCATCTGCTCCACCTGGATAATTTAGACATTTTTTGGGGACTAGGTGTTTCTCATCTTCTACTATCTGAGAAACTCCTAACTTATTTTAAAATACAAAAGCCCAAATGAAAACATTGGTATAAGAAACAGTAGAATTCAGTCTGCGGAATGAGATGGAGATGACACCGAAATTCTTTTCTCTTTCATTTTTCACTCCTTACCTCCACTCCTCACCAAGTCCCCAATCTGACAAGATGGCCATGCTCTAGAAAGCAAATTCCAAGAAGAGCAGGGGAGATTAGAAAGAGAACAAGGCAGAAGGAGTTTTTATCAGGCTGAAAAAGCAGAAGAAAGCAAAATGAACAAAGATGTATACAGTAACATGTAAGCAGCACAAGGAGCATTTGGGACTGTTCAGTATTGCCTTGATATCTTTGTGCTCCTCAGTGATTAGTAAACTGTGAGAGAGAGTACCTGCTTTTGTCAAATTCACTCAGATGTTGAAACAGCTGAAGATGTTTATAGCTTTTGAGCTTAGCTGAAGGGCTGGTCATGACAATGTAAGACCCATCATGTCTGGTCATAATTTAAATAAAAATAACTTCTGAGGCATAACTTGACAGTTAAGGAACAAAAACTACTTAGAAAAAAAACCAAAACAAACCACAAGAACCTCAAGAAGAAAAAAAACACAAAAAAGTCCGTAAGCCTAACCAGGTATAAATACTGTGTAGGTATAAAATTACAAATATTAAAAAGTTATGCAGGACTTCAGCAATAACTTTGAAGTTTTACAAATGCCATGCTCCAGGCACATTCCATCTCTAATAACCCCTGGTACCACAGCTGTACAGTTCAACAGTATTTCTAACAGCAGCACCATGGCATTTCCTTTTATGCAAGGGTGTAAAGTAGATGAGGAGTTACTTAATGTCTCTTATTATTTTCTAATAAAATAAGAAAGTTTAAAAGAACTAAAAGTTACTGAAAAGCAGAGCTGTGCCAGCAGTTTTCAGTGATGACCTGACGTGATTTTTATCTCCGACTGATATCTAAGTAGTTATGGAGTTTATATAGTCCAGCCCAGTATTCATTTCAAAATGAAGTTTCTATACTATGTGGTATTCCAGATACATCTAGAGGATGGAAGAAAATGATTAAAGAAAATCATTAGCTTATATGTTACTGTAGCACTTACTCAAGTTTTCTAAATTAGGTGTCAACAATTGGAGAGGAGGAAAGCACGGATAATGACCCATAAGGGAATTCAAAGGATCATTTTAGACAGAGAAACTAAAAAGGAAGAACCCAACTTGAAACACCAGAATATGGTGGAGGGAGCTGTAAAACAAAGCCACGTCTGATCAGAACCTTTTCCTGGATTTCTACTCTCAATAAATCTGTATAAAAATCTTTATTTTTTTTTATTTATTGTAAGAAAGAAAATTCTACTTGTGTTTCAAGAGCCATGCTGAAAAGCCCTCTACATTTTACTTTGCACCACAACTACTAGCAAAAAGCTCCATTGGTCAAATGCAGCTTGTACTATAATAGCCTTCACAGTTTCCTCCTCAGTAACACTTACCGAAGCCCATTATCTTTTTTAAATTCCTTTGCATGGAATTTACAAAAAATTACAACATTTTAGTAATTTTTTCACAATTTACAAATTTACAAAACAAACAAACAAACTATAACAACCAAAAAAAAAAGGGGGTAAAAAACAAACACCACCAGGAAACCATTCTTGCTAATCACCAAGTGGAGTTTGTTTCCCTTCCACTATATTTAGTAGACAGAAGAAAAGAAACAAAAAATGCAAGCCCCCTAAAACAACACTCCCTAATGGTAAACAAAAGTGTCTCTAAATACTCTCAGAAACATGTTTTAGTGAATGAATGACCTTTTCTTCTCTTCTGTTTTTTGGAGCTAATGGAGAAATTTGTCACAGCAGAATAAAATACTAAGACCATTATTACTTTTAAAGAAATGTATTTTCAAACAGAAAGGATAATCAAACAAGAATTCCTGTATCTCTAATATAATTACTTTTAAAAATACTGACTTTGGTTTTAGTAAAAGGAGATGAGATATTAAACTCAGTGAAGAAGAGACACTCTCAGCATAGTGGAAAGGGCCGTCTTACAACACCAGAATTAACCATGAGCTATTTCACATTTTAATTTGTACAAACTAACTGGTGTCATTCAAGCTGAGTCATGACAAGTTTACAAAGACCTAAGTCTGTATGTATTGGGAAACAGAGGTCATTGCTTCGGAGGTCAAAAAATGCCACGAGACACAATGTGTTTTGCCATGACTATGAACATACCTCAACCAGGCAAGAAATTTTTACTTAGCTTTTTGGCTTACAAGTCTTAACACAAAACATTCTGACCAAATCCTGCCAGAGTTTGTTTGACTTTGGGTACTTTCATCTCACATACATGCTCCACACTCCATCCTGCCCTTTGAATGGCAACATTGTCATAGAGCAGATCTGCCCACAAAGATGGGCATTTCTGAGGAAAAGGGAAATGGTATCAGAAAACGGTAAATAAAGGAGAAGATAGGAGCAAGCAGACGAGACTTCCTGTTGGTTAGAGAATGGTGCTAATAATGCCACCACAGTCATGGCTTCAATCCCCATACAGGCCATTTACTCAAGAGTTGGACTCGGTAATACTCGTGGGTCCCTTCCAACTGCAATTCTCTGATTCACTTTACAGATCTACTAGAAAACACATACTGTCCTGGTTGCTGCTTCCCTTCTGTTGATCTCATGTTTGTCTTCACAGAACTTGATAATATTTCTGTGAGTTAAAAAAACCTACTTTGCACAAAACCAGCTTGCTGAAGTACTAAGAGAAGAGATGAGTAAATAGAGGGAGATAAAGACAAAAGAGTTCAATGACTTCAAACACACAAAAAAAACCCCAAACCCAAAACCCATAAAATGAGCAATTTTAAAAATACAGCCCTGTATGTGTGTGCCAGATTTATTGGATTGCAGGATCTATGGAGCAGGGACCATGCAAGACAAGGTGCTTATTCAGAGCTAAAGTACAAGCTTGCCATCAGCTGAGGCTGCCTTTGGACATGACCTCATTGTAAAAACATTACCCTCAATCACAGTGGTCCTTGAAAACGGCCTCCTAGCTTGCTGATTCTTATTACATACTTCACAGTAGCAATTAAGTATATTTGCATCTGTGTCTTTAAAAAAAAGAGAGAGAGAAAGAGAGAGAGAGATACCTGGGGAGTTGTGGGGGGCGGGGAGAAGTGAAAAAGCATGTCTGAACAGATGATCTTTACAGTTCCCCCCTCCTGCTGCTAGAAGCTTCCCACTCAGCTTCTGCTCCTATTTGTTCATCTTTCTCTGGCAACAACCACTCTTAACTGTGTTAATTTTCTTTTTTGTGGGTTAATGTTGGGTAACCTGCTTGCAATTGCCCACAACTAATAGATTTCCAGTGATCGACTTTACTGCACTCCTGGCAGCAAGTGGGGCATATTTCTTGAACGAGGGTCATTTTAAGGGATTCCTGAAAGCACCTTTAGACATTTCATTGCTTCATTTAAGCATCTACTTTCTTGGTTCTATAAAGGATTTAAGCAGGAGAACAGAATCTTCAAAGAGAGGCCACTATCCTCCAGAATATTAAGTTAGAAACATTTCAAGAGTTTGAACAAAGCATGAAGCGTGACCTTTTTTTTTCATTTATTTATTTAAGGCTAAACTTGGCAGATATGAGAATATCCAACTGTAGTTAGACAGCCATGATCTCAGCCTCTGGCTGTGCAAAGACATCTTAAATCTGTAAGTTCTGTGCAGATCCAGGGGATTTTTGCCAAAAAGTTTCCTGAATAAAATTAAATATTCCTTCATTTTAAGCTTTTCTTTTTCTTCTTCTTCTTTTTTTCTTCATAGCCTATTATAATCCCACATTAAAAATATGTAATACTTTAGGATTAGCACTTCTTATACTGTACTTTCCCCACCAAAAATTACCGCGATAATTCTTTAATGATTTAAAAAAGGTTAGGTGTCATACATCTTCTGCCTTTAAGCACCAGTGAGTCACAACCTTTTCCTAATTACTGTCCGCTTACCTGGGAGCAATACAAGGAGAAGGCGAAAAGACATAGTCCTGCCAAGGAAAACCTTGGGAACATCCAATGCCTGGGTTGCAGCCACAAGGAGGAATGGCATCTGTCAAAAACATTCTGTGAGAATGTGACAGTGGCATACGAGAAGCCACTTACATCATTAGCTTCATAGGCCTAGATAAAATGTTATCTAGATGCTTTGGCCCTTCAAAACCCCATAAAAATGCATGTAGAGCATACATACGTATATCAGTCTCTTCCCAATGTTAATCCACCCGTTCCTTGAATTTAGAAGCCTCACATCTTCATGAAAATCTTTTCCAAAGCTGCATGTGCAGCATTAGCAGAGGTGTACATTTAGGTTTCTTTGGAAGCACTAGGTACCACCAGTCAGGACTGTGGCTTTGTATTTCACAGCGTAAAGAGGAAAAAATGATGACAAAATGTAGCTTGTTCGCTGCCTATGAAGACTAATTGCAGTGGGTCTCTCCTTCCCCAAGATGTGGCAAAGGAAGGTGTGTGACTAGGTCATAGCTGTCTTCCTTTGTAGTTTTAAATCTGGAGAGTTGTATGCTGCCCTTGCCAACCATAGGCCTTTCATGTAGTCAAATCCTTGTTTCTCATGTGCACCTCCCTGCCTAAATCTCAGCATGTTGTTCTTGCATATGGCACTGAAATCCCAAATATTTTCAAACTTCTTGTGCTAACCAACATTCAAACAGGATCTTCTGCAGAAAAGTATCTGGATTTTAAGAATTAACCTATTTCAGGTACCATGACCAGAACCTAATGCAATCCACACTGTTTGCCTCAAAACCCTAAACAAGTCTCAGAACTATCTCCTGGAGTCAGAAGTTCCACTGCAAGAAAATGCTGCAGTTCATCACAGATTGTAAAGGGTGCAAAGCAAAAAGAAAAAAATCCACCAATATCCCCAAAACACTGAAGGCAAGTACCTTGAGTTAACAAATGCAAAAATTGGCCTGCACAACATTTCTTTTGTTTCCAAGAAGTTACTGAGGTCCTTAAGAAATCAAGGAAGATCAACGAAGAAGAGAGAACTGTCCACAGCTCACTCCACACAACTAAGGACACTCTTCATAGTCTGCAAGCATGTTCAACTGTTGATTACCACTTCCCATGATTCTGGGAACCTGTTTCTGGTTTGGCTTTGAAAGGGAGTAGAAGTAGTCATGCAGTCTTATATAGATGGCACAAAAGAGCTGTAAACCAGGAGAAAGGCCACTTAATTGTTTCTATATAGCTTCTAGATGTGAATGCTCCTAGTCCCGTTCCTGGCAAGGTCACATAAAGTTCCAGCCACCTGTAAGTTATTAACTTTTTTCCCAAAGACCACTGGAGAACTTGCACGGGCAGTCAAAACAGAGACCTACCACTTGAACTTACTAATTTGCAATCTTTAGTTCCAAAACATAAAATTAGAAAGTGATTAACAACATACAGAGCAGATCTGCAAAGCCTGAATAATAATTATAGACAGCACAAGCCTATCTTGGCTATATCCATACCAAAGGAAATATGTCAGAAAAATAATGCAGGCAAATAAACAGTATGAGAAAAATAAAACAGACTTTCCATGGGCAAAGCCTAGAAAGGTAACCTGATCACAAACAGAACAGTCAAACTGCTTATCTTGCATAGATACTGATTTGTATGAAAAATTTCTATGAAAAAGGGCTATTCTTGAAGTTAGCAATCTTCTGACAGTTATTCTCTGCTCATGCAAAGGTTGACTTCTCCAGGTGCCTTAACATCTTCACTCTATGATTTTTCTACCATCATCTCTAAATTTAAAGTAATCCTTCCCCTGAAGGCTGGATGTCTATCAGTGTTTTCCAAATACTATCTGAGGATTATCTTTGTTTCCTCTTTCAGTTGTTGTAATTATCGTTTCATACTGCTCTCAGGTATGACTCCTCCACCTCTAATCTGAGTTGCACTGTATTATATTTGGGCCCAACACTACCTGAAAAAAAAAGTAAGAATCAATCTATTACCAGCTGCCCCTCAACTGAGATACAGTACTCAACTAAAACACAGTGTGGATGGTTTTAATACAGCTTGACACCTCAAATACAGCTGCTCATTCCACATGTTAAGCAGATGTACTAGGAATGAACTTAGAAGCACAAGCTCAATTGCCCAATGTGTGGGCATGCCTTAAATGTCAGCATTATTAGCCATCACACTGTGACTGAAGTGATAAACACACAAACCAACTGTATTCTAGCCCATCAAACCCAGACAGCATCTTTCTTCTCCTCCTCCAGCATAAAGTCACAACTGTTGCTCACTGAGTTGCCAAGCTTTCTGCTTTATTACTAGTAACTTAAAAACAGGATTATGCTCAAACAGTACATAAACTTTAGGGCCACAAGGTGAAAACACAAAGTGACTTCCTTAATAAACAAATGCTTCGTTAGAGATTAGAGTCTCTATATTTTTGTATATAAACAATACAATGCCTTTAAGAAATGCATACATTTGCATTTTCACATCACTTACCTTGTGTATCTCTCCTCCTTTCCTGTACAGAAGCACAGATATGTTCAGAAACTAGGGCAAGGTGGTATCAACAATGAAACACAGCCTCCTACCAATGCAGTGTGATCAGGTGAATCAGATGAATGTGAACACTGTAAAAGGGAGACCAAGACCCTCCCTCATACATTTCATAGTAAGGGTAGATATGCATTCCTTGGCTGACTAGGAATAGGGAAGCAGCTTCATTTATTTATTTGCAGAATGAGGAAAGTGGCTATGAAAAGCAAACAGAAACAATGCAACACATTGCTAATAGTTCATGGAGATTCATACAGATTTTCATTCTACCTGAAATTAAAGGAAACCTGCAAAGTTTTTACTTTTACCTTTTTTACTTCACTTCCTTTATAAATCTATCACCTTTACAAACCTATCACCTTTATGACTGCCCTGCCTATTCAGGCTTTTCTGCAAGTTTTAGAAGGCATCCTAAATCAAGGGTCTTCCTTCTTTTTCAGACAGGGTCTCCATTTCCCAGGCTGCACCTCTACCAGCCAGGAGAGAACCTGAGGCCAGGTGAGGACAGGGCTCTCCAAAGACTAGTTCTGGTCCATTTGGGGAGGCCACTCGGGCTCATTGTGGATGAAGGATGATTTCTTCATTGAAGACCATTTTCAGAACCACTTTCTCCCCACTGCTTCTCCAGGTAGGGAGACAGAAACCACCGGGTGTGGACTCAGCCGACTGACTCCATTTAATAGCAGCTGCCACGTTTAGTTAACACTCGTACACTGCAATATCACCATCTACTAGCTGGGCCAGCCAGGATGGACTAATATCTTCCGCTCACAGCCAGAAGGAAATGGGGCTACAGCACCACCTTTGCATTAACTACCCTTCAACTTCATGGAGCCCTCAAACAGTTATCACAAAGCTTTAAGATATGCTTTTCTTGGGAATGCTGGTTATTTAACCAAAGCACCATTTTTAATAGTTAATCAGGAGACTTCTTCATTGCTTTTTGCTGAAATTACAATTCCTGTCTCACTAGGCATTTTTATAGCTTTACCATTCATGCTATATAAAGAGCATAGCTGAAATATCTAAGTTCCCACAAATAATAAGGAAGTCATCTCCGTTTTTCAAATGTTTGGATAAATTTATTTGTAGGGCAAGTAAGTAATTCACCCAAAGTCACACTTTCCAAATAAAGTAATTCTGTCAGATACTTGAAGTATCACTCCTTTCCCTATGGCTCTGCCTCTCACATCAGCTGGGACAGCTTTTTCTCCTAGAATGCATATAGTGACCTTACATCTTGCTGGCAGCAGCTTGAGATCAAGACGTACTAGGTAGTACTGCACTGTTGGACAGAAAAGTCCTCCCCTCTTCACAGAAACACTGACTCATCATAATGCTTAAGCATTAGCCTTTGTATTTTACTTTAAACAAGGCTCATAAACTTATACCTAGGCACACACAAGCATACATTTCTGTGTGGGAAACAGAAAAAGTGGGCACAGAAAAACTCCTCAACAGTCTTTATGAAACAGTGGATGGGAAGACATGCCAGGAAGAACACCCAAGGAAGACATTTTTGTCAGAGAGCTCTTATAATGTTATTTCAACAACAACATATACACCTTGCCCCCGATCTCTCTTCCAAAACACTTTGAATTCTCCTTAGCTTTACAACACTCCAACATACTGAGTTTGCAGCTTCACAGAAATTGAAGTGGGTTGGTAAAATTTTCTTTTCCAGCATGTTAAATTTTATCCACTGAAACCAAAAATTGGACCCTATATATCGTTCACAGCATCTGGAAGTCAGATCCTTAACTGTCTCTGAAGAAAGAGGTAAAAAAATTAAAACATTAAAATCTAACACAGGAAACTATCAGTAACCATTCAGCTAATCAGCTTTGGAAAGCATGGATTCTTTTCCTTTAACAAAATCCTAAGAAATCTGTTGCTGTAAATTTTTTGTCTTTTATTTTTTTACTTTTTTTTTTCTCCCCTGGTGACACAAACTTTTTCCTCTGAACCAAATTGAGAGAACCCCTTTTTTCTGTTATTACAGTGTCGGCACAAAACCCAAGCTGTACAGTAATTCCCTTCTCTTTCCCATGCCCTCACAAATGCATAAGCCTCTGTCACTAAACACCTTACTCTGATTAGCCAGATCTTCCAGAGTGTGATCCAGAGACAGAGAGGGCTTGTTTTTTTCAGAGAGCAGAAGCTAAGTGGAAAGGAAAGAATAGTAGTCAGGACACAGAGAATGGAGAAATGTGAGAGCAACTGAAGCCTCAAATCACACTCACAAGTCAAGAACTGCCAAGGGAAGAACTGTTTTGCTTTTCTACCTGTATCAGTGAAACATAAAGATCAACAACAGTGTTCAGGGCTCAAAGGAATCCCAATATTCACTTGTGTGATAAAACAACAAATGGAGTAAATACTGCAACTAATTGTATTGACGAAGACCAACTATGTGCAAAACTGTAATTCAGAAGTTGGGTTCAATGCCGATTTCCATTACTGCAACCACAACTGTAATTTCCATCAATGTAACCCTTCAATAACAGGACAGAACTTGGTTTCCTGTGTCTGAATATCCCAAAATAGGATTTAATAATAATAATCAGTAACTTAATATCAAATTTCAAGATAAACTATAATGCTAAACACTCACACAAATTATCAAGTGTTAATCAGAGAGAATAGTTTAGTATAAGCTGCTCCCCCTAGTAATTACCAGGGAAGTATCCTGTGTGTAGAAGTGACCCTCAAGAGGGCTTTGACTAATAGTAACTAAGACCGTCAAAATCTTGAAAATGTTACTTTATGCACAAGATAAACTTTTATGCACATGGTCAGTCCCATTGAATTCAAAGAAAAGTAATCATGTCTTAAAAATTGGGCAGACAGGAGTTCAACTTTGCCTCTGGAAGGGTTTCACAACAGTTTTCTCTTCAGAGACTGATTTTGTAAAGTGCAGAAAACTCTCAACTATCACTCATATTTGTGTCAATGGAGACCATCTGAACCACAAGGGAAGTGGAAGAAGAAATGTATTTATTTATCTTCATACACAATCCAAATAGAGAAAGAGCAGTCCAATGAGAATTTAGAGATTCCTCCTTTCCTGAATCCGTCGTGCTCAAAAATCTCAGAAAGAAAATTTCCAAAATACTGTATTGTTTTATATCCAGGAAGTGCTGAATAATTGTGAGCAACATTACTGTATAATTAAGATACAATATCATATTGCATTTGGTCCTGAGAAGTGTCCACATTTCATTTGTTTGTTTTTAAACCAACACCCTCCATTTTCACATATTCCACAGTAGCTTTCAACACATTCATAGAAATGATAATTCACAGAAACAAGACCCTTCTACCATCTTTCTGCGCTACAATTTTGAGAAAAGGAGTTATTGCCAGAAGAAAAGACCTCTGCGTCAAATTCAGCTGAAAAACATCTTTGTCATTTGACTTGCACTGAAGCCTGAAAGATTTGGTCAAAGGTCAGAAGCCATCAGCTGAAATACAGCTGTCTACACCCATGCTAGATGTTTGGACTACCTTTATATTCAGTTGGCAGAAACAGCACTTTTCAGATCTGATTCTGCTGACTAAATGTAGACTTCCTCTTCAGGAAGAGATTAATTGATCCTTAGAAATGTTCTGTTTCCTGACTATAAAGGGGGTGCAGAGAGCTGAGTTTCAACAGACAAATACCACCTTCTCCATGCTGGGTATCACAGTGAACAACCATATCTGATTTCTCTGCGAAGACCTTATCAGCTTTGCTGGAATTTCTGACACTTTGATGAGTGCAAATAAATCACTGTAGTTACCCTAAGCTTCATGCACAATCAATGGAAAGAAAGGGGCAATTCAGTTCATGTAAAAACCTGAATTCTCCTTGGAAATGCCACTGTGTCTCCAGAGTTTATGGGAATGAGCCTTACAAGCTCACCACCTGATAAAGCAAAGCAGTGAAGTGCTTTGAATTACACAGGTTCAGGGTCTCGCTGCTGAGAAAGTGTGAGATAAATAGTCTCATCCCTTACCTCCTCTCCACACCAGTAAGGCTTGAAACATACAGCATCAGACCGCATAATAAAAGGCAAGGCTACAATATGGATTACAGGGTCCTTCATTAAATACTTTGGAGAATAAAAAGACAAGCACAGCAAGGAAGTTTGAAAAAATCTGTGTTGTGGCCTACATAGTGTCTGTCCACCCACAGCTTTGTCAAGTGAGGATAAACAAGAGCTGAATGAAGCTCCGCAAGTGCACACTTCAGTTGGCCAAATATTGAACACAGTCTACAGCAACTAAGAATTAGTCTGCACTCTCTTAAGATTTAAAAACAGAAGTGCAAACCCTAAAAGGGTCTGAGATTCATCTGTTTGCAATACTTGCCGCCAGCTCACCAGGTGACATAGAAATATAAGATGGCAGACGTGGATCCAGGCTCTCACACATACATGCTTCCGTCACCAAAAGAAGTCACCTCATTAGCCGAGGACAGCAGGGCTTCCACATTCTACTTCTGCAGGAGCACAGAATTTGGCAACCTCCACAAATCTGAGCTCTCTGTTTTTCTTCCCTAGTTTAGTAATGCCCATTTCCCCTTCCCCACCTCCCTGCTCCCAATACACACACATTTTGATGCTAAAACCCAAGTATTACATGGTTTTTCCATACTTCTGGGCACTTGCCCACCAAACCAGCAAGTATGCCTTCTCCATAGAGGTAGCAAACCTGCTGCAAGAGCACAATGCTTCATCGTGCAATGCTTCAGATCAACCAAAAAAAATTATCTGCACATCCCATGCCTTAAGAAAGGCTCACATTCACCATCTCACACAAAAATACATTCCCTACAACGTTGTGATACATTGCACACTCTTAATGGTTTCTACAGTTACGTAGTCACAGACAATGTAATTAACAAGCAACATTCCTTCCTGTAAAATAGGAGGGAGAAAATAAATGCAACAAAAGTTCACCAAAAAAAAAATTGAGCTCAGAAATAAAACTGTATTTTTAATCTAATTTCGTTATTTACTGTATAAAAAAAGACACAAACCTGGATTATCTAGGTGCAAACACAGGTTTTCAAAATACCTTGTGTCCCCTTATGAGGAAAATAATACCTTATGTACTCTCTTTAGATACACATTAATGCTTTATTAAATATTTTTTCACTTTCCATTTAATTTATTTTATACACACTGAAATCAAGAAAGAAGCAATTCTGTGTTAAAGTTATTTTTTTTTCTGTTTCTTGTTACATAACCAGAAGTGTTATAGAAAATATTATTGTGGAGTTAAAAAAAAAAAGGCATGTGAAAAATGAAGACCAGGCAAACATCACTGCATCACAATAATGTGTAAGGTGCTTCTACACCCACTATTGGCATATATTTAAAATAAAATTACATGTAATCTATACCAAACTTTCAGATCTATGCTGAATGCCCTTCTGTATTTAAACTCCTCCATTGCTGACAAAGGGGTAAGATTTTCCAGGTTAGTAACAGCAAAATTCCACGTTGCAAAAACACTGAATACTGTCATGCATATAAAGTAATTCACAGGGTCTGAAAATGACCCTCCCATGTCAAGATTAGTCTTAAGCAGAGAAATTACAAGAAAATATATACGTGAATCTTATTTTCCTGTGGGAGAACCAAGCAATTTAAAACCAACAACCACATTAAGCCTAAATCTTATCTATTGAGAGAGATGGTGAATTACTACCAGTGCTCCTTTCTAAAGAAACCAGAAGAGCACACCAGTTACTGTGCTAGAAACATTTCCTTGCAAAAAGCAGAAACATCCATGGTGGCAAGCGAATTTCATGATCTAGGTGACTTGTGACATTGGGATCCTTCACATCCTTTACAAAAAGGGCCATAGACTCCATGTTGAAGAACACACTCATTCCATCCCTCTGTGCTCTGTGTACACCTGCCCAGGCAATAGCACCATGTTTCTGAATTCAAGCATGCACAGAGACATACTCACATCATCATCTGAACCCACCACACACCCACCATCTCCCACCAGAGCCATTCACAACAGCCTGAAACACTGCTCTGAAACCAACTGGTATTTTCCTCTCCTCTCTGCATTACAGCCACAAGCCCAGAGCCCTGTAGCTCAGCTTGGCTCATGTGGGCCCACCTAGCTAAAATAATCACAGAGGAAGAGAACCTACTGGGCTGGCTGAACAACAAGAAATTCAGCTGCAGAACTCCCTCACACTTGTGTATATAGCTGATTTTATACCACTCAGCTGTTACATTCACATTATCTTGTCAAAAAGTACAGAACAGCTTTCACCACAAACACTTGGAACTCAAAAATTACAGCAAAACCAACTTTAGCTGGATACAAAGTGCACTCTACAAGGGCAGTGTTTGAAGCCCCAACATGACACAACTGAAATTGTGCAAGGGATGGGGGCTTGCTGAAAGAAACTGGACCCACGCAAAACCACAATGTATATATTAGGTGCCTATAGCTCATTCGCTGCCCAAGCTAGGAGCGCACTGCAAACAGATTTACACAAGCTACAAATCAATGAGGCAGTGTGGCTATGCCTATGCCAGTGACAAACTGCAGTGGGAAAGGGAGTCTGGACCGCTTGGCAGACTTGCCATTCCCCTTGACCACTCTCCCACACCTCCTTCCCCTTGCTCCCCTTAACCCTTCCCCTCTCACAAGTTCAGTGACAATGCGGTGGGAGCAGCTCTGCAGTTTTTAACCCTGGTGGGAGCAGCCTGGCCTAAACGCCAAAGTCACCCCAGTGCCGGTGGGCTGCAGGAGGCCAGCCAGGCCGACACATCCCTTTGGTGGGCTCCCAGATGCCAACCGACTTGCCACCTGCAGGCCTCCGCCGCCCTACCTTGCTCCTCGCCGGCCCCAAAGCAGGCTCTGGGGTCCTCGGGGGGGAGCCGGGCTCCGCAGCCCTCCAGGGCTTTGCGTTTCTTCGACATCTGGTCGGTGTTTGGGAGTTGAGTTTCGCCTCTCTCTCTCTCCGGGGAGATGAGTGTATGTAGAGAGAGAGGGAGAGTGTGAGGCAGAGAGACACAGGGAGGGAGAGAGAGAGATTGAAAGAAATCGCTGCTTAAAGAGAGGGGAAGAGACTTTGGAGTGGCTGGAGAGCAAGTAGGAGGCAGGGACTAAGTGCAGAAATCCTACAAATCACAATCCCATCAATTCAGCCCCACGTCTAAAGGGGCTGGTTGAGGTCTCCCTCTTCCTTGTTCATTCATCTGAGTGTGTCAGTGAAAATTAAAGAAAAAGGTAATCGTCCTGTATTGTTTTTCCTAATGTTAGCAGCTGGTGTTTTGTTTTGTTTTGGTTTTTTTTATATTGGGGGGAGGGAGGAAGGGGGGAGCTGATTGATATTATTTTCCTCTGTTGGGATTCCTTCTGGTTTAAAAAAAAAAAAAAAAAAAAAAAAAAAAAAGACT